>JAJJWW010011372.1:0-325160 GCA_023531295.1 Papaver armeniacum | reverse complement strand
CAAAGGAAGGAGATGGGGTTGATATATTAGGAGAAAGCAAGGAAGGTGCAAGATGAGATTGGTGGAAGGTGTTGAAGGTGTATGACTGGTATCGTAAAGCTGAATCATTAGATAAGCTACTAGTTCCTGTGTTTAAAGTATAGGTCAATAATTTGCCTGTTGTCCTGGACTTGTCTCGTTGTTTTGGAAATAGGGGGAGAACCTACTTATACAAGTCATTTGGTTTCATTCACGCCTCGTGGAAGGGAGGGGAAGGAGCTGGGTGAGCCTGTGGAGTTGTGCGAAGGTTACACCAGGTCGCCTCGCCACTCTCCGGTCATCTCAACCGCTCCATGACTTCCGACACGTCTTGTGATGGTGCGCAGAATGCATCACTGTAAACCGCCCAGACCAATACCCCGTGATGTATCCCCAGTCAGATGATGATTGATGTCCTCATGCGGACTGTGGATCATGTTATGAAAGTAGCATGTAATGTTTGACTAAATAACTAAGTTATTTATGTCATACTGTGAAGTATCACGTGTATTCCATGCACTCCATACTCCATATGATTCAGATGTATGAAGCACTACCATGGCTTAATGGAGGGAAGTCACTTAACCTAAGGTCTTAAAATAACATTTGTCTTAAATGCATCTCTGAGGATTGCTTGGTTTAGCACATGCAGCCCTCTGATTCTTGACCACTACTCCATGGGAAGATGGTGACTTTGATTGTAGAAGATTTACTGATAAATTTCTAACTATGTCTTAGGTCAGTCCGGGTCTGTCAGAAGGATCGATTAAGATTCTTCTGCAACCCCATCCAAACTACTTGATTAAATTTTAAGAGGTACGCAAGTTCTTCCTCTCTTCACTTGGTCAACTAGCATAAAGGTTTGTAGTAGAGGACTCATCACGTGCATGTGTGTAGACGACATGCTGCAGCCAGCGTTCATACTTCACTATCCACGACAGCGGGCGGAAGCCACCAAGCCTACCTGCAAAGAAGATGCCTGATTGACTGGCAGAACCTGCGGCCGCAGCGATCTTCCAGCGGGGCGGCATGCCACCTCTTGTGCATGCGAATCAAGGTGCATCCAAGTCATATCTTGACCATCGTGTATGGATAGTGGTCGCATACTAATCGTGTTGATACTACTGCACTGCTTAGTTCATTCTCGAACCTTCATCCGAAAGGTGAGAAAAGGGCGCCGCAGATCGCAGCAAACGTTAATAACGCTTGCCGGGCCGTGAAGGTCATTGAAGCGACGACCAAGACGACGAATCATAATATCTGACTGATCATTAGAAGTGTAGGCGGCCTCCATGAAGTTTCTAAAGATATGCTAACATTGAATTCAGATCACTTCATCTATGCCTCTCAAGATGGATTGCTGAGGACTGTTTCTATGTATATATGTAATGGAGTGTAACCCTCAATTTGTGGCTCACCATGCCGCCTTCCGGTTGATTTGCTGGTGGTTTCACCTTTTGGGAGGTCGACTACGCGGCCCAAGGCTAGTCAAAGGTGAATATTCCAATACCTCTGGGGTCATGTGGATTCATCTGGTTTACATCCACAATGTCAAGTTGATGGTCGATCATTCTCTGGACTGATATGGCTGGGCCAGTTCATGATATGGTCAGTGTAATCGGGCTAGTATATAGCATCAGAGAGTCGAACATGGGTATTCTTGCATGCTTCATTATTAATGCTTGAGATTTTTTTGTGCTGCTCTCAATGAGAATACACTAATCATCTTCCGCCTACACCGTAATGAGCAGAAAATATAAGGTCATCGCCATGCATTAATTAATAATGTCAGAATTCAGTATATGATTGTTGCTTACGTCTAACCGGATGAATTTTTGTGCATTTAATCTGCTGCATCGGGATTGTTGGCCATACGCTCATTCCCAGTGAATTAGTATAGTGAAGAAGCATTTCATCACTTATTAATGGCCTTATCTTGCAAGATGTTAGCATATACCGGGGCTTCTCATAATTTAGCCTGAAGTGAAAATCCACCATCAACATTAAGTCCTCCCGCCCAGCGATAATGGCATGGTATCGCTGGGTAGTACAGACGCGATAAGTTTAGAGGCAGAATGACTAAGCTAAGGTGAATATACATTTGCTCGGTGACAGGTCGACATCGTCAGTGCTGTCTCGTAATCGGTAGGTTCTGATTAGATGGTGGAGGGAGCAGACCTTGATCCAAGCAGTCGTGGCTTGGCTCCCCTCCGTACTATCCGGACAGTAGATTAGACCATCGCATCGGACTAGCGCACTTTCCAATATAATTGAAATTTTTCATCTTTATAGCATCCAGTAAGCACCATTGACACATCTGAACCCAGAGTCTTTATAGGCAAAAGTAGACCCTTTCTCCGACTCTGCTGACTCACAGGTTATAAAGAAAATCTCCAAGGATTCTATCATCATATGGGGCCAGCCTTTCAGATCCTGTGCATTGCCTCATCATCCGATCATTGAATCACAGCACATATTTTCTGTGTGCCCATAATTCTTTTCTTGCAAAATGCATTTGAAGTAAGAATGTACATGATTATTCTAACTTCTAGAAGAGAGTTTCAAGTTTACAAACCTACTAATGCATTTATGAGGCAAATATTAAATTGATCTCCCACTTCGGTTATCGTACATGCTAGGATGTTTGTTCTGGCACTGGGCGATCACTTGGTGGGACGTGACATGTGCCCTTTCAGATCCAGCGAATGCATACGGAAGAACGGTGGAGGCATGAGGAAGCGTCATGAGCACTAGTGAAGCGCAAGGGCGTAAAGATTTGCAGCTACTGCTAAAGATGGGAGGGAGGCATAAACGGCCTCCAGATGGCGACAGGCGGATTATCCAATCTAATAAGGTGTGATAATCCTTGATTCTCCATACAGACGGACTGAGTGTTCAAGGCAACCTGCAAACTCCTGTAATGTCATTGGTGGGCTTTGAGAAGACTTAAGTTTTTCCTGTACAGCATAGACGAGAACGCCATGCGGAAACATCCAAACGGAGTCGGGCTTGAAGGAGGTTATAGTGGTGATGGCGCTTGAAGCAGACTCAGCAGCAAGCGGTTATCTTCTGACGCTGGGGCAACCTTCGCTTTTCTCTTTTAAAGTGTATTCCCCACTTTGAACCTCTTTCTTGTAACGCAAGTGGCTACTGAAACTCAAGATCTTTCTCTCCGCTGTTTTAGCCATTGAATAAAGCAACAGTTGTAACTTCTGGCGATTGCATCCGATGTGGCTCCTGACGGGAGATCCTTGGTCCGGTCGCGATGGCTCAAATCACTTTTCATATGTATCTTGTTTCCTTCTTCCCATGAGATGCCTGGTTTAGGCTCTTCCCTTGCTCTAGTGTCGACGAATGATCAGACTTGTGCTTTAGTGTAGAGGTTCTCGTGATGGAAATAACGCTTGAATTAAAATCAAAATTGAAAATTGAAAACCCTAACCCAGCAAAGGGGCATGTAACTACTGAGGAATTACAAACATGACATGAATTTAAAGGAAACACGCTGAGGAAATAGCACAATCTTTTCTTAAAGTGGAGGGATTACTGAAAGTGGTGGTACAACGCCTTTAAGTTCAGAGGGGTTTGAGCCATCATGAGTGGAATCAGTATGCCTTAGAAGTCAAGCAGATGAGTTGAAACAGAGTCACCAGGATAACATCCATACTGTAATGCTCATCTTTCTTCCGTAAGAGGTCAAAGGGAGTGGTCATTTTCACCTGGCCAAGATCCAACTTTGAATGAAATACTTCACTCACTGATTTCAATCAATGGGTTTGAAGTGCATGCATACCCATCTTGGGCTCACGCCTTTCACCAAGACAACATTTTACGCCTGATAATGCCAGAAGGGGTCATTTCCTGATTCACCCTTACTGGGGTTGGTTTGTCAGTTTGAGCCACCAAGACCACTTAGATGCAGGAGGATTGCTGCAAGAAGGGCTGCGTGATGAGACTCGACTGATCCCGGAATTCTTAATGGCGTCGATGGGGCTCTCTCCTGTGAAGTTGTGTCACATTGGCAAGTCAGATTATGGTAATCAGGCCTTCTGTGTCCGTGATTTGGCCATGGAGATCCTTCTAAAGCCGAACGGACAGTAGGCAACCTTCGCATTTATTCTGTTGTCGGTACCCAAGAGCATCCTAGGATCATGTCAGAATTGATGTCACTATGCGTAATCCTCGCTGTGGCCTGAGGCACGCCCACCTTATTTCCATCAGACATATCCATGGTGCATCTCTGAGTTCTCTCTGAGTCTTAACTACAATTGCCACAGTACTATGTTTCTAAATTGTATGCTTTTATATGGAGAGTGATGATGTGTTAATTTTAGAGGTCAGGGACGATCAACGTGTTATCGAACTTGATATCCTTCAAACGGCATTCGTTAAGAGTCCTAATTTCCTTTGTTTACATCTTCCAACATATGATCATGGTTTGACTGCCTTCTTCCAGACACAAGCATATCTTCAGAGCACACGGTTGAGGGAGCAATATGTCCCTGACACCTGCTGAGAAGTACAAGATCTCGTATAAATGTTCCATCATAGATTGCATAACTGTGAATAATCCCTGTAATCATGGGGCCTCAGTGTGGAAGAGGGTCTCTACAAACACTCGCTTCCAAAGACGGAGTTCCTCCGCTCTCTATCTTTCCGAAGGATTTGCTCTTACCACATGCTTTGCTGATGGTAACCTAACCTATGGTAGTGGCAGCACTTAGGATCTCGCTGGTCTTCAATGGTGACGTCTGAGAGAGGCAAATTTTTGATGGCACGCCTTGAATCCACGCCCAAGTGAGTTCCACTACTTGGCCCATGGGGAACGGAAACCCTCGTATTCTCAGACCCTCAAAAGAGTCTGCCTGGCCTTTGAGAAGTCATGTGTAGCCGGAGCGACGCTTGCCAGGCCTGCTGTCAAGCTCTTCTCGCCAAATTATCACTTTGTGATGACCACCGTTGTATTGTTTGTCAGAGGCTCGCTTCTCACTCTCACGGTGACCTTCTGCTTCAACAACTCTGGCCTTCTAGCAATTGGAAGCATGTGGGATGACTGCTGGCAATGCATGAGTCTGAGAATGTCCAAAGCCTGTATTCTCTAGTAAAGCGCTTAGAGGTGGTATCACCATGATGCACAGCCCACCCAATCAAGGTCTGGATGTTCTGGATTATGACAATCTAGTGCTTGAGTTCACCTCTGAACAATCTAAGTCGTTTCCTGGATGCTCAAGGTTCCGCCTGATTCTCCCAGATCTAAAAGATCCGCTCTGATACGAAAAAAATTTAGAAAGTATTCACTGATCTTTACTCAATTGGGATATTACCAAGCAGTGACAAGAGCGGCTGTGGCATACTTCCCGTGGCTGATTTCGAGGAATCTTTTCAAAGTGAGAACATGATTAAATTATGCCCCCTAAGGATCCCAAAAATCGTACAAGCGTTTATGGGTGAAAACTATTTCTGCGGTTTTGGTAATTTGGGGTGTGTGGATGAGAAATGAGTCTAAACCTTAAACAAATGCACTACAAGTGAGTGCTTGTAGATTCGAGAGATCAATCTGTGCAAATCCGGCCTAAACAAATGGCCGTTCCAGGACTTGTTTCGGTCACAAAGTGAAGGAGATGAGGTTGATCTTAGGGAGGAAGCCGAAGAAAGGTGTTGAGATTGTGAAGGTGTTGGATATGTATGACTTGTATCGGAAGGTGGGCGGCTTCACGGGATGTAAGCTTCTCGGTTCGGTGTTTGAATACGATGGTATCAACACTTGCCTCTTGTATGCAGACTTTTAAGTTTTTGAAATAAGGAGGAGAACCAATTTATACAAGTCATTTGAGACTTATTCACGTCTCTCGTGGGAAGTGGAGGAAGTGGGTGATGGAGTAGTGGAGTTGTGTTAGTGTTACACGACCGGTCTTGCCCACTTCTCCTGTCATCTCTAACGCGTCCATGACTTCACACGTTCTTGTGATGGCGCGTTGCCCATTGCCTTTGTAAACCGCGGATCAATACCCCGGTATGTATCCCCCATTTTGTGACATGATTGATGTCTCGAGTGTGTGGATCGTGGGACCCACAGAAAGTAGCATGTAATCTTAGACTAAATAACTAAGTTATTTAGGAAGTCGATATGTGAAGTATCGTGTGTATTCTATCGATCTTGCATCAAGTATATTCGGCATGTATGAAGCATCAGCTGTTTTTTTTTTAAGGCTTAACGGGTAAATCACGATTTAAGAGTCTTAAAATAACATCATATCGGCCATCTTCGAGTGATCGTTTAGAGGCTATACAGTAAGCCACTGACTTGACCGATCACTCCATGTGGAAGAGTGGTGGACGGTGATTGTGGTGACGCCTCATTGATAGCCTAACTCATGTTTTAGGATGTCCGTCCAAGGTGGCGAAGTTGGAGCGGATGAGATGACTTCTGACCCTCATCTGCGGCCCAGTGATTAGGGTTTAAGAGAATCACGCAAGTTCCTTCTTTCGGCTTGGTCGAATCAAGCATGGTAAGTGCTTTATAGAGGACCGATCAGGCATGTGTGTAGGCGACATGCTGGTGCCCATGTCTATCTTGCTATCCCACGAAGGTGCGATCTAGGCCACTCAATTTTACCGGTAAAGAAGAGTGGCTGAGATTGATTTGCGACATGAATCCTGTGCCGCAAAGGATTCCTAAAGGGGTGTGGCATGCCACCTTTAGGGCCCGGGAATCAAAGTGTATAGCCAAGTTTGGTCTTGGCCGATCGGGTGTGGAGATAGGTGGGCCCCACGGTGATCGTGTTGATATTCCCCAGGACACCTTGTCTATTCTGGACCCTTCGTTCGTGCGGGAGAAAATGGGCGCTAGTGATCGCGACACAAACCTAATTAGGTTTTGCCGGCCATGTGTCATACCCAGTTTAGGCGCACAAATCAAGGCGACCAACCATAGTTGATGCAGCCCGATCGATCGGGTATGTAGGCGGGCCCACGGTGTTTGTGTTGACATGCTCAGGCCCTTTGAATCTACATCTACACCCTCCGCTATGCTGAAGATGGATGGTTGAAGCATTTTTGCGACATGTAATGTCCGCAAACCTAATTTAGGGTTTTCGTCCATCTGACTTTGGCTTGGAAGGTTTGGCAAGCTATGCACCCCTTGGGGGGCGGTATGCGGGGCCCGCATTGGAGTCGGTGGTGCATATTCAATACCTGCTTGGGGTCATGGATTCAATCTAAGCCATCCAATCATCTTTGGTGAAGTTGGATGGTCGTGATCGTTCCCGGGGCCCGATATGGTGGGTTCGGGTTCAATATCTCAATCGGGCTGTTATAACTTTAAGAGGTTGTAGCACAATATGGGTATTTACGTACATGCTTCATTATTAATGCTTGGAGATTCGTGTTCTCTGCTGAGAACAACACTCGATCGTCATCCGCACCATGTGAGTACATGAAATACAAAGTGGGTCATGCATTAATTAATAATCTTTAGTAAATTCCACCCGAGGTATATGGGATTGTTGCTACATGCTCCAACCTGGATGAATTTTGTGTATTTAATTCCAGAATCTTGTGATTGTTGCCACATGCTCTATTCTAGGTGAATTAGTAAGGTTAAAAAGTATTCATCACTTATTAATGGCTTTATCTTTTGCAAGATGTTAGTGCATAATTTTGGCCTTTACTATTTTAGCCTTAAGTGAAAATCCACCATCAACAACAACATAAGGATCGTGAACTTAGATGGCCTCTTAGGAAGGTTGTTTCACTCTCATAACCGTTTTGAATTCCCAATCAGCCCTATCAACACAAGTCATTTTCTTCCCTTTCACTCCAATGTGCAGAATAGGTTTTGGGTAAGTAAACTACGAGAGTATTGTTCTCATTTGATTGGCATTGAGGAAAGTCATGAGAGAATTTGATAAGATGTATCCGTGAGATCTTTTCTGCTTGTACCCAAGTTGGCGCATTACAATGAGGGTTGTGCATAACAAATCCTTTTGGATGAAATAGCAGTCCGTTGTAAAAATGAAACATTGTCACGCCTTTGCAAGTGAACTCCTGGCATTCCTATATGGATCAAACACAACATCTTGGACATCCACCGGGTCTAAAAGCCAATCTCATTGCTAATAACCGTTTTATTATTGGGCCTTGGGGTATTGTCGAAGTAGTATTTCGACCTAGAGGCTTATTCTCTTGATATTCGGTGAAAATGTTCGATCATTTATCCGTATGAACAATTTTGTGAAGTGTTCATAAGCCCACCTACGCCAATGAAGATCATTCCAATGAAATGTATAAGAAAATAAATAATTGGAAACTAACAAATTTAATGACAACAATCAAAAATAAGTAGTTGACTATACTGAAATCTGTGAAATTCCCATTAAATTGTGTTTTTCTTAGAAGCTCGATGTATTTACGCCAAAAAAATGTGCCAAGAAACGATTGCCCCATGAATATTCATGAACCTTTTCCAACGGATCCAAGTATTGTAGTTTGTTCATATGCACCATGTTACCATTAGCGTCGGGAATATAGCGGAGCCAAGATGAACAACATATAAGCCTTGCGATTCTTTGGACTTGTTGAGTTCAATTCCTTGTTCTTCGTGTTCCCAAACAATTCAACGAGTTTGTGAATGTGATAGTCTTTATGGGAATGCCTTGTCTTGTCCATATTTTCCAAAGTGGTTTCCTTGTCCCATCCAAATAACTTTTTAAGAGTCGGCTCATATATCTTATCCCATCCTAGGTCGTTAGAGTCGTCTCCTACCTTAACGGCTTTCTAGAACCTCTAGACCTATTATCCTTTGGACATCTTGAGGATAATGGTCATCTCGTGAAAAGGAAAATGCATGGTATCGGTTTCACCAAAAACCTCTCAAAAGCGGTTCGCCGTGACGGTATCGGTGGCCACATAATTTTTATCGCAGGATACAACCGGATGCTGACTCTTGCTTTAACGACGTCACACTCATGTTTCAAAGGCCATACATCGATTGTTTATGGCGGCTAACATGGAAGGCGTTCTTGTGGTCCTATAAAAACACACCAAAGTTAATTAAATTCTTTGGATCACGAGATAAATAATATAATAACAAGATGCAAACGTCTTACATAGTTTGATAGATCCATGAGCCCAAGAGTGTTTGTAGGCAAATAAGAGTTGCGGGTTTATCGGTTCACCCCCAATGTTTGCCATCATCGCGATGCGGAATCATGTTATACTTATCGGGAAAGTGGGCGGTGCCTTTTCATTATCATGAGGGGCTTCAACTCGACATCGGTCGTCACAAGCCACACTGCTTGTGAGGATGAGCCACCTGATTGTTCGGGTATAGGATATGTTTCCCACTCATCATCATCATCATCGCTTGCTTTGGTTGAGTACCTTATAGGTTGATCCCAATTGTGACCTTAGCGATGTTAGGATCGGGCCAGGCTCGTCGAGGAAAGACTTGCATTCTGCTTCAAAAAGCAGTTTGCCTTTTCCTTTGTTCTTTTGTCTTTTGCTTTAGACCTATGTTCCAATATGTAAAGTAGGTTATATAATGACATTACATAGAAATCGAACATAACATACGTTAAAGACACAAGTCTGGCATTCTAATTAATTATAATACCATGCCGGTTGTCTTTGAATTTTAGGCTGAGAGAATTAACATTTTTGCAACAAAAGCCGGCATAGTAAGTTAACATGTCAAACCTTGCCGCCTTCCGGGAACCCGGCAGCGTCAAATAGATATTACGAATCTTTGATCTTGTGGGATTTAGTACATAGTTTATAACTAAATAGGCAAATGAAAACGGCATAGTATTGATCAAATATACAAAGCCGGCACATGGAGCCGGCATGGTATTCAATTAAATATGTATGTCGAGGCTCATGCAATAAAATCGGATTCAAGACATATAATCGGCATGATTTTCAAATTGTATTCTACAACGAATCAAATATGCAATTGAACTTCAAATTGGAATTTTAAAAATTACTTTTAGTGTAGTAGAAATACTAAACAACCAATTTTCACTTTGTGTTTTCTACTATGGGATAAACCTAAAAGTAAAAACTTGAATTCAACATAGACATCATACACTTCAAATTTATTATTTCCACCTCACCAACACACTAAATCAGTACTTGTTGCGCTTTTGATTTCGATTTTCCACCATCTTCAGCAGATTCATCGAGTTGGGTATGGGTTTTCCACGGGTTTTACGACGACCATTGTCTTTGGTATGAAAGATGAAACAAAATGGAGATTGAATACAAAGGGAAGTGGAAGATTTTCCTTTCTATAACCGTCACTTAAATAGAATGAAGGAGTTTGTAATTGGCGCATAAACTCGTATTAAAGATTTTGTAACCGTCAAATAAGTGGGATAAAATAGTTTATAACCGTCAAATAAGTGGAATGAATGAGTTTGTAAGCTGCCACATAACTTGTGTTTGGCAAGTCGAATGTCGGCATAGGCAGATGGAAAAATTCAATGCGGTATTCGACAATAAGTGTTTGGTGATCACAATTCAAGCGGCGGCCACAATTAACGGTATAGTATTTGGTGTATTTATCATTGCGGTCCAGGTGAGAAAGAAACTTGATGAAATAAACAACATTAACCACATAATCTTAAGGAAATAAACTTAAAATCATTAACCCAAACTAATTGTAACTAACATCATTTGTTAAGAAAATAAACATAAACAACGTTACACATAAAATGAAGATCTCAAGCCAATTGCAACTAACATCATTTCTTGGAGGCGAGATTCAATAAGCAAAGCAGCTTGAAATGCCTAAACGGCTCTTTTCTCCACTTGGTATATGCGTCCTGAGCTTGATACCTATTCCCTCTATATCTTGCAAGAAACTCGTTGTATTTGCGACATAACTTTATGAGTGTAATTGTTCGATTTTGTACATAGAGATCACCGTAATCAATTCTGCATTTCTTACCTTCCAAGTAGTTATTCATGTAAGGACCGGTCCTAACAAGACCCCAAAAAAGATTGAAGGAGGTGATCTTCTGGAAATCAATACTATGTAGTAATTTTTAATCCACTCGGTTTCTTCCTCGACATCAACTTCTATCTTAGATTGTTTTTGACGTTTAAGGATCTCTTTAGATTCTTTTGCGATAATTTCAAGCTTTGCTTCCTCTTCTTCTTCTCCTTTTCTCTTAAGTATCTCTTCTTCCATTGCGGCAATTGACTTGGTGGTTTCTCCCTTCCTTTTTAGTTTTTTCTAGTATAAAGGGCAACTTAGTTGGTGGATGATAATTGGTTTCCCAGCGGAGGTGGATAGTTTGTTCTTCTTGAGTTTTCTTTTTCCATGGCAATGATGAAATCGGTTGTGTGGATGATAATTGATTTCCCATCGGATTGGATAGTTTGTTTTTCCTAAGTTTGTCTTTTTCCATGGCAATGATGGAATCGGTAGTTCTTTGATGGATTTGCCATTGGAGGTATCAAGTGCAATGGGTGAATCCATTGCATTAAATAGATGAATGCTGCACGGATTTATAGTGCCAACATTATCATTGACCTAGTATCAAATAGCGGCACTTGTCTTTGTTTGGTTTATGGTTTAAAAAAATAGTCGTTGGGCATTGAATTTTGAACGATCCGGCATTGGGATAAGGATAACCGACATCTGCGGCATAATACCGACGTACTGTCATCTTTCAATCAAATGCCGCATAAGGGTATTTGTACCACTGAGAAACAAAGTAAATTAGACTCTACTGACATAGAGTAATACACTACAATCCATCCGGAACCATTAGGCAATTGAAATATGTTTACATACTAAGAGCGAAACTATGATTTATTTGAACGTAATTCTTGTCGCGGAACAAAGAATGCACTTAGCACATGCATCAAGCTTTTAAACCACTTGGTGACCCAAGTGGACGAGTTATAGTCTCGTGAGGGCTTACATAGAGATGTACCCACAAAACCTTGAAATACCTAACCGGATACCCTAAAAACCTAAGCAAATAACACTAAACTATCAATCTTCTTAAGAAGAATCCGTTTCCGATTCACCCAGTGGTGGTACTCCATGACTTTGGTTACAATATAGTTCCACGTTGGCTTCAAACATGAATGCTTCTCCCTTTTCTTGTAAGTAACACGTTTTCACGGCTTCATGCTACAAAAACAACACACAAACTTTGTTTGTTACATAAAAATTGAAAAGAGTAGATTGTGTCGAATTAATCATACGGATACTTACGAGTTGTTGAGGGGACAATCTATTATGGGTAGCGTGGTCGATACGGTGTTTCATTTTTAGATACTCAACCACCACATTTAGGATGACGTCGTGTCGTTGCTCGATTTGTTGAGCAGTTCTTCCTTTAAGGGTTCTGTAGTAATCGTGAATAAATTTGTTAAAAATCTTCAACCACATGGAATACACTCTGTTATCTATAGTTGAAGGACGAGTTTATTACCATGCTTGGGTGATTGTTAAATCTTCCTCCGAGTCGAAACGATGCCATTTTGTTGTATATGGGATTAGGTATTATACTAAGCTATTTATTGATGATTATTCTAGGGTTTAGGGTTTCTAAGTTAAGAGGCTCAGGAGATATATAAGAACACGAGTTTTGGGCTTTTGGGTCCAAGAATTATCTCTCTTTATATAGAGAAAAACGTCAGCGACTAGTATTTTTGAAAATCACCAAAGCCGGCATTGATGTAGCTATGAAATAGGATCTTGGCATATGGTTCAAATGCGGTTTATCATAAGATGACAATGCCGGTACAAGGGAATTTCTTTACAGAGATTAGGCCAAATATGCAACCAATACTGGCATGCTTTCAAAAAACTTTGAAACGCCGGTACATGGAACCAGCATTAAATCTATAATAACGACTATGCCGACATTTGTTAAATTAAAAAAAAATGGTTAGTTTTTTGAAAAATAAGACCGTTGGAGATTTATTTCTATATAATACCCCCATTCCTTTGGAAAAATCTATACAAACCACCCACCAAATAACAAAAATCATTCTCTCAAGAAAGCAAGCACGGTTAAAGCTTCACAAGGGATGGGGATTCATCATCTACCTCTATTTGCAAAGTAAGTAGATTTACTAACAATATGATCTTCACTACTATGACACATGACTAATAAAATCTTCTCTTACGAGTCATCATTGCAAGTGTCAAATTTGCAAGTCACCTTCTTATCTAGCCATGGTGTCCTTTTATTTATTCAAAGTGTAGAAGCTTTGTGATGGGACACGCGGTTTTGGATTGCAAAAAATGATGATCTTTGAAAATGGAAGAATGTTTCTAAGGTGTTTGAATCACCCAAAGTGCGATGAGTTTCAATGGTTTGACAAGGCTGTTGAACTAAGCGAGTCAAGAAAACCACAAGGGCCAATGCAAGCCTATCGATGGGTGTGATGGGTGGTATATGAAGAAAGGAATATGTTGAAAGAGAAGAAGAACCAATGAAGATGATCCTTGACACCCCTATCCCGGACGATGTCTTGAAGAGATTGGGAAAGGCTCAAAGGTTCACCCAATTGTTGAAAAGGGATGAAATAGATTATCTTTAACCAAATGTAATCCATTCCATGTTTTTTAGCATGTTTTAATTAAAAGTTTCAAATCCAATGTAATAGATTACTTAGGAATAAAATAAAAGAGCATACGAAATGGATTTATATTCAAAACTAGCAGAGTACCGGCATTAAAGAAAACAAGCTTACGGTCTTTGGTTTTAAACAACTATGAAAATTTGAAAATATCATAAAAGCCGGCATAGATTTTAGAAAATACTCTTTGTGCGGTACCTTCCAATATCTATACGGGAACATGGATTTTTAATCTTCTTGTTCGGTATGGTTTTATAAACAATTTCATTGCATTATCAAGGACCGACATTGATTTATAAATATCTTGCATGCCGGAATAGGTGATCAAGACTTTGTTGAACCTAAACTTATTTATGCCGGCAGAATCAAATAAATCTTGCAAGTATAAACATGTTCAACATAAACCAATCACTACAAATCAAAACATGTTCAACATAAAACCAAACAACTGGATTACTGCTATTAAATGTTACTAACCCGCGAGGTACAAACGAAAACAATTTGGAATTGTTCAAGACGTAACAACCACCATCCAAAACGAAACACAACTAAAGAGTTAATCACTGGGTCTTTTGCTTCTTTTGGGCAGGTTTGTTCTTAGTTTCCCAACAAAGCTTTGCACTAGGGTCGGTTTCTTCAATTCTATCAAGCTTTTCCTCGACTTCCTTCATTTCTTCAAGGGATAGCACCTGCGCCTTCACAGGTACTTGCAACCCAACATCTTCTTTAACTTGCCAATCCGGCGCCCCTAGTTTAATACATCAAACACATAATTAGTATACATATAAGATTATGTGTACATTAAGCGACGAAGCAATTAACAATACTTACTAGCAATCCAACGGTCTTATTAAGTTGGGTCATCGTAGGTGGTGCATGTCGGGAGTTGGAGCGAGAGGTTTTTCAGGGGAGGAACTTGGACGTCATCCGGGCGGATGACATAAGGATGTGACCATTGCAGGTAATCTTCCATGTAGTCGTCATCAAGTTCATCACCGTTTTCAGCAATCTCCAACTTCTCCCACTGACTAATATCTACCTAACGACGTGGTTCCCTATCGCTCCAATCTGTTGGGTCCGGTTTTGGAACATACTCTACATGCAACCGATTTGGAGTTGAAAAGCACCGAGAAAGGTCAAGATCAAAACATTGAAAATAGGCCATCTGTAAATGTGCTAATTGCTTATATCCAAGTTGGCGCATCACACGTGTAGGATTAGACATAATGTATCCTTTTGGGTGGAACAACGACGCATGGTAAAATGCAACGTTACAAAACCTCAAAACCTGGCGGTCCTCCTTGTAAGGGTCGAACACAACATCTTTGGTACTCATTGCGTCCAAAGCCAATCTCATATCGATCATCGACCTATGTTACCGGGCTTTGGAGTACTCTTAGCTATAGGCGTATCGGGTTCGGAAGGTCTATGATCTTCAGGAGGGTATACCTTGAACAAGGTTGGGAAGTGTTCATAAGCCTACACCTATTCCAATGTGAAGCAATAAGTTTTGTTTCTAAGTTCACGATAAGGGTATGTGAACAATATACATAATAACATAAGTTTAAAAACAAAATTACCTTAGTAGAGTGAAATTCCGACAAATTGGTTGGTTTTAGCCTTAGAGGCCCTTCTCATCTCCGTGTGCCATTACCACGGTGCCCCAAGAAATAATTATAGACATTTTCCAACGGATCCAAATGCGAAGGTAGTTCGCACTAACCTTGTTGCCATTGGTGTCGGGGAATACCCTAGTGCCCAAGATGTATAGCAGTGCTTGACGCCGGTATAATCAATTTGTTTAGGGTCCCTTCCATCCTCCAAACTTCTTTTATTTGTGTTTTCAAAAATTCTTCTTAAGCAGCGTCAACATGATTGTCTTTGTCTTACCAGACGTGGATTCATAAAATCTCTCCACATAAGTTTTGTAGTCCCAACCAACCAGCTTGTTAGTCGGCAGTGCAACTTCGACCATTCTAGGTCCGAGACTCAACTCCTTACGCAATTGATTTGCGGATAACATTCAAGCCTAGAATGTTCTGAGCATCTTCGGGGATGAAGGTCATCTCCCCAAAGGTAAGTGCATGGTATCGGTTTCACCATGATACCTTTCAAACAATTAAATGACAATCAGGCTTCACATAATTTTCAACCAAAGCATATAGAGCAGAATCCTTTACTATTGTTTGGACCTCTTCACATTCTCGGAAAAATTCCAACCATCCGCGGCTTGGTTTGACAAACACGCACAGCCTTCTTATGATCCTACAATTAGGAGAGATAATAAAATTAAGAGATTTTACATAAATACACAACAATACATATGTACAAGATAGAAAATGCTTACATAGGTTTGATAGATGAATAAACGAGCCCACGAGTGCTGTATCCAAATAGTGTTTTTGGTTCCGGAGCTTCACCCCAAATTTTACCACGTTCAAGGTCAGGTATCATGTCATTAATATGAGGAAGGTGGGAACCTTTAACTTTCACTTTAACGTTGCCCTTCTTGTCATTGCCTTGTGTTGGTTGTTGACTTGGCCCACCAACTTCGCTTTGGCTTGCTAATTGACTTTCCTATACATCTTGCTCATCTTGATCATCGTGCTCACGGTTTGCAAGTCGACTACGGTCACCACCACTCTCCCAAATTATCCCTCTTGTACCATCCCCCAAACGCATATCCAACCTTCATCTTTCCCTCGAGGAGCGGAATCTTGAGGAGTATCAAGGCCGTCCTTCCTTCTTCTCTTAGTGACAATATCTTTAGTTTTCTTTTGTTAGCTTCCTTTGCTTTTTGACCTATATGTAAGCACAAAAGAAAGCAATGAATATAGGACATATTTAGTTAAATTTGTAAACATTGACTATCGACAGTCTTGGATACCATGTCACAAACATAAAAATGCAACCTAAAATCTATGCGTTATTTGTGACAATTGTCTGTATGTTTTAAGTCCACTTCTAGGCATGCTTGAATTATTACATAAGAATGCCATTACCCAAAACTCGGCATACAATGCAACCAAAAATCTATGTCGTACTGGTGACAAATTCATAAACTCTCTTTTGTATGTTTTAAGTCCACTAAAAGCATACACAAAGTATTATCAAGATTGTCGGTACTAAAATCGGCACTTGTATTCATCCTAGATTGAATGCCGATAGGGAAAATTCTGTTTCTGGTGAATCGGGTTGGAAACCGGTCTGTATTCATCCTAGATTGAATGCTTAGAACACAAAACAAGCATTGTGTTCATACAAATTTGATCTTAGACTCTCTGAAACTCAACTTATTTTGAGCTAGGGTTAGCGATTATAACCTAAACCCATTGCTATAAATCAATTTAAACACTCATAAACAAGTTCAAAATCACCTACCTTCTCACAGAAGCCATGCTTGCGAGGTTGATCGTCGAGAAACGTTGTTTCTTCGTCTTCTTGCTCTTGATTAATCGTAGCAATTCTTTGTTCCTGTTTTTGTTGAGCAATTGATTTTGAGTTTGATTGGGCATTTGGTTTCTTTTGTGGAGGCATTATTTATGATTCGGGTAGGTTAATCGACGAAGAAATTTTTGAATCGACGAAGAGCGATGAAGAACGATGGAATTTTTTTTTTTCAAAACCTAACCTAACGGTCAAAATCTTGAAATAGAAATGGGGGATATATGAATTTGGTTTTGATTTTATTGTTTTAGGGGAAAGGGTAGTATGGTGTTTTCATAACTAAAGGGTATTTTAGTATTTTCATACCCAAAAATCACCCCTTAACACACACCATGGGTTGGGAGAAGTAATCAATATCCCCCAATTCCTTTTTATATCCCCCAATTTCGCGTTAAAAAAAAAAACACAAATTTAGTCAATTAACCTAATAACGATAATTTCTGGGTTAAAAAGACATGTAAAATTTTATATTGTTTAAATGAACGAGAATGTAAAAATAGTCAGGATGTAAAAACGGTTTCATCCTACCCATTTTTAAATATTTTTTCTTATTTTTAATTTACATCAGGATGTATCCCGTTTTTTTTTTTTAATACCAAAATTTTAGATTAAAGAGATGAAGAATTACATGAGTTCATCCCTCTGGATACATTGTATCACCTAGCTAGGGAGATGACTTAGCCATTCTACTTGGACATAATTTTTTTACCATGTTTTGCCATGTATGGGCAACATGGTTCACATCTCTATGCACATGTGTGCATTTCCAACTATCAAAAGAATTCAAAACATTGCCACAATCAATAACTAAGTTTCTTGTGTATCCCGTTTCACCCTCGCTATTTTTTAAGTTTAAGCCAGGATGAATCCAGATTCATTCTTGCTATTTTTTTGGTGTCCATTTCACCCATACTAATTTTTACTCGTCCATTAGAACCATGTTTTAAAAATATTTGGGCAATTGACCCAATTTCTCTAAAAATAACATAACACAATATTGCATTGAGCCATCAACTATTGTGATGGACAAATAAAGGGTTCAACCAAATCAATGAATTTAGAAGGATCATTTTTAGATGGAAAAAGGAAAATTGATAAAAATAAATCACAACATGTGAATAGCTATCAGAAAACAAAATACAAAACATGGCTAAATGATAGCTCATGCCAATTCTGAGCATCCCAATTACATATGATTGTACTCAAGAAATTTCATCAAAAAAAGCTGTGTTCCTAGCCCAATTATATAAGGTACATTAATCGTGATCATTTGTCGTATCGTCAAAAATAATTTCACTTTCCTAAAGTATATGATAAGAAAGAGTTCGTATCCACGGAAGAGGCAATTGTAGTTATTTCGTAATCAATTTCTTAAAGTAACCAATTGGGGGATTTACACATTTCTATGTAGCGATAAAAGTAATTAAAAGCAAAGTAAATTGTAGAAAGTAATCAATGGAGAAAGATATTGGTCAAAGAATTCATCTTCAATCTTAGACATGTGCTTGCATATATGAATAGAATTACGATTTAATCTCTTGTGTTATCAAAGCCTAGAGAATCAAGAAAGCAAGATAATCTATTAATTTCTCAAGTTCATCAACACACACATTAGGGCAGCGTATGTGAATTCTACCTAAAGAATAACCTAACGCCTTTAGCGCTAATCAAGTTCAATTCTAGGAGCATTAAGTTTGAGAAATAGGCTAATCAATGCAATTGTCATGCGTTTTGCGCAAAACAATTCGGACAATGGTCAAACTCTACATATGATTACGAGTGTATCACTACAAACCGTAAACATATCATGCTACTTGTATTCAAGGTTGTCGCTCGATGAAAAACCCTAAAATAGCTATGGACTAAGATGCAAGTTCAATTAATTGGCCACTTAACTAATCAAACATCATAACCCTATCACAATACTTCAATCATGTGATCATAAAAACAATAGAGAATTGAACGATAATCAAGAGAGAAAACTAATACATAAAGCAAACACAAGTTTTCGAAATCGGACTACATCCTTAACCAATAATAGACAATTTAGCTACTCATAGCTATGGAGTTCATCACAAAAATATAGGTTGAATTAAAGAAGGAGATGCACAAAAGCAAACCCTAGTTATGTAACCAAAAACGGCTCTCCAAAGTTCCAAGAATAATATATCCAAAAGTTGTAGAATTCTTCTTTTATAGCTTTTCTCTCCTTCCAAAATTAGGTCAAGTCTTCAAAGTCCATTAGATGAAAATCCACCAAGCCCACGAGAGAGAGAAACCCATGTAGAAAATATGTCCAAAAAGTCGTCGCCGGAAAACGGTATTGTGGCGGAAATCGCCGGAGAAGTGGCCGGAAAACATCTCGGGTGGCCAGGCAAAGTCCGCCGATCACCGGTTCAGTGAGTCAACGGGTCAAATCGGCGGGTCAACTCGGTCAAGCACTGAGTCAGGGAGAGTCAGGTGACTCATCTCAGAGTCAGACCTGAGTCAGGTGTACTGGTAGGCTAACTGGGCTGACTTGTCAGGCCACAGTTCTGTACAGGATGTAGTTGTGTCACAGCCAAGATGGCCCTTCCTTGCCCTGTATCTGTAGCTTCAATTCATTCCAAAAACATATCACCACTTCCATGTAATGCACAGACTTAACACCCATAATTCTTCTCCTCTACCACGACTTCCTTGTAGCTCATTCGGATTCTAAACACAACATCATTCCTTAAGCTTCATTTCAATTGCGCTACACATTGGCCGCATCTTCTGTAGCTTACAACCAGCTGCAATTTCTCAGCTGCAAGCTCCACTCTCTCTTGCTAAGACCATTCAATCAAGCACCATCCTCTGCTCAAAATACTATCCATCTGCACTGTCACCCAGCTCCCAGCACAACTCCATTTGAGTTTCATTGCCACTGCCACACCAACAGCTCCACCTGTTCTTGAGCCCAGTCTCAAAGCAGCACATCTCACACCCTTTCATCCACTTGAGCTGAATCGCAAGTTGTCTTACTCAGTCTAACTCGGTTCACCAACTCAAAACACCTAAACATTCACCTAAGCTCCATTCCACCAATGCAGGCTCAACAGCACCACACAACTTCCATTATCTCCCTGTCCAACAACAGCTTGCAATAACCTTCTACCACCATGTTCATACCACCACAGTTTCAATAGCTCCACCTTCTGCCAAACTAAAGCAACGCCATCTTTTGATCACCATTATATTCGCCAATATCTCATTCAATGCCTCGTAACAACTCCATAGCAGCACTTCAGTGCTGTAGCCTCTCTTGCACATGGCAGAGCTGTGTGTTGCATTGTGTTGCACCATTGTGGCGCTTTTCAGCCAACTTCTGCAAAGCAACACCCTCGGTTCCATCTCCATTTCAGTCCAGAATTGCGACATCCATCAACTCTGAAATCCACCGCTCTATGTAGCTCAGACCACCCATTTGAACAGCAGACAACACAATCCTAGACCAACACTCCATTGCAACTTCATATTCCATCGTAACCGCGGTTACACCCATCACCAGTCATTCAATGTTATCTCGAGCTCAGCTTCATCTTTCATCGTCACTAGCTAGTTCTTTACCAGCTCGAGCTTGTCATGCTTCTCTCGAGCTTTGACACTGGCAGCAACTCAATCGATCGAATTAGTCTCCATTTCTGCCAACACGAGTAACAGCATCATCAAACCAATCGATACCAGCGAACCCTACAATAACAGAACCACCTTCACCTCCATTTAATCCCTTTAATATCAGTTCCAAAAACCCATCGGTTCAACCACAGCCACCATCCCTATCACCAATTGCAGCTTCAAAGATCGAACCCAATTCATTTTCCTTCAAAACCATCTTTGTTTATCACCAGAACCTCAAGTTTGCTCATCACAGATCGAGCAACTCTTTCTCAAACCCTATCTGCTCTTCTCTGAATCAACTGCAGCATCGATTCTTCTCTGCGTTTCGATCTACCGCAGCAACACCCATTCCATTTGAACTCTAATTGATCCACCAGCATCATCGATCTCATCTTCAAGAACCCAGCATCGATCTGTGGCGACTCTTCTTCAATCCTCAGATTCAAACACCCATCGTTACTCAGCAACTCTATCAATTCTTCTTCATCTTTCGTTTCCACCAGCTGCAGCTCGAGTTTAATCTTCTTTCTCTATCGACTTCACCCTCCACTTTCATCTCTAAATCTCTCGGACAAATTCAATAGCAGCAGCCGCTTCTCTGTTGATTTATGGGGAAAGTGAAAATGATTTGGGAGATAAAGATAGCCTTCGATCCAGGTTTGTGTGGCTTGGGTTGGATGGTTACACCCCACAAATAAATGCACCTTTGGTAGGTGATAAGGGGCACCCTACTATCAACCCCCTTAACCATGACCGGGCTCCAGGATAATGTTCCTCCCCAATAGAGTTACCCCTTAACCTTGAGTCAGCTCCATATATCATTTATCCAGGAGATGACAATTTCGCCCTTTTTGCTCCAATAGAGTAATTTTCTTCTTCTTTTCCTCCGTGCGACTCCAGAGTACCTAATAACTCAAAAGCAAACATAAAATACATAATTCACACGAAAAATAGCAAAGAAAGCATAAACTCTATATAGTAAATACGGTGTATTCTACACCTATCAGATTCCCCCACACTTAGACTTTGCCAGGTCCTCAGGCAAATCAAACAAAACAATAAAATACAACAACTCCGTGTCGTCGAGGCTACGGTCACTTTTAACATAAATAACAAACCTTTAAACCCCTAGATGTCCCTAGCGGACGAGTTGTAGTCTCGTGAGGGTTTACTAGAGATATACCCACAAAACCTATTTTTCCAACTTACTAGTTCTCCGTAATGATAGTATCCATCGCGCTAAGAAGATATAGAGATTATGCACACTAGTAATAAGAAGTTAGACACATAAATGAACACAATCTCATTCTTAAAAGTTGAGAGAGATATAACCATCCCTTCTCGACTAAAATTCGGGTTCGGAGTGATCAAAAGTCTCGACTCTGCCTCACAAGAAAGGGTTTTATGAAATTGCTCTCAATAATAAATAACTATTTATGGGTCACACATGTGTCCGAGTTGGAATGAAGAGAGAATCTGCGACACGTTGAATGGTAGGAAGGCTTAACCCTCCGAATGTTTTGAAAACCCACATCTTTTATAATTTTGAAAACCCATTTTTCATTTATCTCTTCGAAAGGAAATCAACCATTTAACGAAGGTGGGAATATGCTTACTTACCGTGTATCCGTTCGGCGTGCAGCTAGCACCACTCTCACAGCATCCATAGAAACGTCTTCGGTCTTCTATCGGTGTCTTCATCTTCGTCTTCGGTCTTCAACTCTTGATGATAACTCTCGAACTTCGTAGAATCTTGACAATATGATTCTTTCCCCTAATTCCTTGTCGCTTGAAACTTCATTATAGATATTCCTTCTTTCCATTGGCTTTATTGAAAGAATACAAAACTAAAAACAAATTATACAAAACCAGTTTTTTTTTTTTTTTTTTTTTTTAATTTTCGTTTTTTTTTTCAATTTTTTTTTTTTTTTTGAGACAAGAGAAAGTAAAATACAAATAAAATAAAAAATAAAAATGTAAGTACAATGCCATAGTGTAAGTACTTTACCGCTTGATTCTTCACAACTTGTATGTCTTGATATCTTAGACTTCTCGAATTCTCATCCTTAATAATTTCCACTCTTGTATAATAGTCTTCAACTTATAAAAAAAAAATTCTGCTCCCTGTTTTGTTGCTTTACTCAAATCTGAAATCTGCTCATTTCTGTATTGTTGCTTGTAAACCTCGAACGTTTTCAACTTTCCTTCGAATTTGTGATGCTCCTCTTGTTGATGATGATGGTGTTTCTATGGACCTGTTGGTGTAGAGAGAGATAAGGTGGATGGTGCTAACTGCGAACAAGATCACAAGTGGTTTGTAAGTTAGAAATTCGATGTCACCAACATGGTTGATAAAAATAGCACTCAAGAGATCAAAATAGTGCTTCTATGGTGGGAAATTGGACAGCTCACCATTCTGCCCGGAATTTACGTACGGTGACACACACTCTAAAAGCACAAATTTGAAGGTCGGTGCCTCACATTATGTAACTTGGGTAGTCTCCACTATAGGGATCACTTGTTCTAATACCGAATTCGATCTGCACCTTATTTGCCACTGGCATGGTTAAATCCAACTTTAACTCTCATACAATTAAGAAACCCGATCATGTTCTCTGTCATCTCTAAGTTCAGTCACTAGTATGAGATTCTCGATGTAATCTTAGCGACATGTATACTATATGACTCTAAACTAACTACAAGTTGGAGTTTTCTTATTCACTAATTCACAAAAAAAAAAAAAAATTAAAAAATTGCAAAAATTTACAACATAAACCACCCCCCCACACTTAAACTTTACATTGTCCTCAATGTAATTGAATCGTCCAAAGTAAGTCAAGGTGGGAAATCCTAACGGAAAAGTGACAAAAAATCAGAAAAAGTAAAAACAAGACAAGAAAAGATAATAAAAGATAAGAGATACAAAACCGATGGGTTGCCTCCCATTTAGCGCTTGGTTTAAAGTCGTCAGCCCGACTATCTCCTTGCTTTCTATGACTCCTCCAGGAGGAGTACTTCCACAAGATTAACTCCTTCCACGACATCCGAAGAGAAGTTCTCATAATATGGTTTCAACCGGTGCCCATTCACTTTAAGTTCATTACACAGCAGCTAAACTACGAATTTCCACTGCACCATGAGAAAACACATTAGTCACAATAAAAGGTCCAATCCAACGTGACCTTAATTTACCCGGAAATAATTGCAAACGAGAATTAAACAAAAGCACTTTCTCAGCCCAATGCAAAATTGTTTCTTAGAAATCATATTATCATGAAAAGCTTTCGTTTTTCCTTGTAAATCCGTGAGCTTTCAAATGCATCATTGCGAATCTCCTCTAGCTCTTGAAGTTGTGACTTCCTTTGCTTTCCAGCACCATCCAACTCCATGTTGCATTGCTTAATAGCCCAAAATGCCTTATGCTCAATTTCCACGGGTAAGTGACAAGGTTTACCATACACAAGCCTAAAAGGAGACATCCCAATAGGTGTTTTATATGCAGTTCTATACGCCCACAAAGCATCGTTGAGTCGCATGCTCCAATCTTTCCTTGTTGGATTCACCGTCTTTTCAAGAATGGATTTCACATCTCGGTTGGAAACTTCGGCTTGTCTATTTGTTTGCGGATGGTAGGGAGTTGCAATCCTATGCGACATATTGTACTTCCTTAACAAGCTTTGCAAGAACCTATTTTTGAAATGTGAACCTCCATCGTTAATTATCGCCCTTGGAATGCCAAACCTTGCAAATATATTAGCTTGCACAAAATCTGAAACAACTTTAGAATCATTAGTTGGGGCGGCCTTAGCTTCCACCCATTTCGAGACATAATCCACAAGGAAGCAAAATATAATAATTCCCATTAGAATTGACAAAAGGGCCCATAAAATCAATTCCCCATACATCAAAAAACCTCCACAAATTGAATAATAGTTTTGCGGCATTTGATTTCGAGCACCTAGATTGCCGGTTCTTTGACATCTATCACATGTGATACAAAATGCATGTGCATCCTTAAACAAAGTTGGCCAAAAGAAACCACATTCTAATACCTTGAGAGCGGTTCTCTTACTCCCAAAGTGTCCTCCACAAGCATATGAGTGGCAAAAAGACAAGATAGAATTAAATTCAATTTCGGGAACACACCTACGTATTACTTGGTCACTACAATGTTTCCATAAGTATGGATCATCCCATATGTATTGGTTTCCTAACTTCTTAAGTTTGTCCTTCTCAGCACGAGACAAGTTCTTTGGAATTTGTTTAGACACCAAGTAATTAACAATATCAGCGTACCATGGTTCTCCAAAGGTAATTGAGAATAGTTGCTCATCCGGGAAACTTTCACGCAACGGGATAGTCTCCTTGTCCACAGCAAGTCGGCTCAAATGATCCGCAACGGTGTTCTCAATTCCTTTCTTGTCTTTGATTTCAATATCAAACTCTTGCAAGAGTAATATCCATCGTATGCGCCTCGGTTTCGCCTCTTTCTTTGTAAGCAAGTATCTAAGTCTTTGCATGATCGGAAAAGACAACAACTTTTGTACCAATTAGATAAGAGCAAAACTTTTCTAAAGCAAAAACAATGGCTAATAACTCTTTTTCAGTGGTTGTGTAGTTTTGTTGGGCCTCATTTAAGGTTCTAGAAGCATAATAAATGGCATGAGGTATCTTCCCCACACGCTGCCCAAGCACCGCACCAACCGCATAGTCACTTGCATCACACATGAGCTCAAAAGGCTTACTCCAATCCGGTGGTTTAATGATAGGGTCTGAAATCAAAAGTTCTTTCAAACGATTGAATGCCGCCATACACTTCTCATCAAAGTTAAAAACCATATCTTTTTGCAATAGGGTACAAAGTGGTGATGCTATCTTGGAAAAATCCTTGATGAACCTACGATAAAATCCTGAATGACCAAGAAAAGAGCGTATCTCCCTCACCGTAGTAGGAGGGGTTAGAGCACGAATAAGGTCTATCTTAGATTTATCGACTTCCAAGCCTTTAGAAGATATTATATGGCCTAAAACTATGCCATGAGTTACCATGAAATGGCACTTCTCCCAATTAAGCACAAGATTTGTTTCAACACATCGTTCAAGGATTAGAGACAAATTGTTCAAGCAAAGGTCAAATGAATCACCAAAGACACTAAAGTCATCCATGAACACTTCGATTATGTTTTCAACATATTCCGAAAAGATACTTACCATATACCTTTGAAAGGTAGCTGGAGCATTGCACAAGCCAAAAGGCATCCTTCTATAAGCAAAGTACCAGAAAGGACAAGTGAAAGTGGTTTTCTCTTGGTCCTCCGGTGCTATCACAATCTGATTATAACCTGAATAGCCATCAAGAAAGCAATAGTAAGAGTGTCCAGCTAAACGTTCAAGCATTTGATCAATAAAAGGTAAAGGAAAGTGATCTTTTCTAGTAGTGGCATTCAATTTTCTATAATCAATACAAACCCTCCAACCGGTTTGCACACGAGTTGGGACAAGTTCATTCTTATCATTCTCCACCACTGTCACACCTGATTTCTTTGGTACTACTTGTACCGGGCTTACCCCACTTGCTATCGGATATGGAGTAGATTACACCCACGTCCAAAAGCTTGAGTATCTCCTTTTTCACCACTTCCATCATGGGAGGATTCAAACGGCGTTGCGCTTCCCTTGTAGGCTTTGTATCATCCTCCACACGAATCTTATGCATACAAACGGCAGGGCTTATACCCTTGATATCGGCGATTGTCCATCCTATGGCCGTCTTATACTTCCTTAGCACCCTTAGAAGTTTTTGCTCCTGTAATTCATTAAGCTCGTTAGAAACAATCACGGGTAAGTCTTCATTGTCACCCAAGTACAAGTACTTTAAGTGACTTGGAAGAGGTTTCAATTCTAAACTTGGAGATTTAACAATAGATGGCACAAGTTTTTCATTAT
The DNA here is from genome assembly GCA_023531295.1 of Papaver armeniacum. Lineage (NCBI taxonomy): Eukaryota > Viridiplantae > Streptophyta > Magnoliopsida > Ranunculales > Papaveraceae > Papaver > Papaver armeniacum. Next base: position 298,502 of record JAJJWW010011372.1, on the reverse strand, counting down.
TGCATGGTAAAGAAGCATATGAAACATTCTTAATTGCTGATTTTTCCGGTAATGAGTCAAGAGAACCAATGGTTTCTTTAATCTCATCACTATACTCCAAACCGTTATCAATAGGTGTAGTGAGCACGGTTTCCAAAGTATCAACACCATTCAACTCAAACATTTGTTGCGCCAATGTGTCCATCACATCAATGGAGAAACAAGAGTGGACATCACTAGGATATCTCATCGTTTCGAAAATGTTGAAACGTATTATTTCTCCATCAAACTCCATAGTTAGCGTTCCCTTGTCAACATCAATAATGGTTTTCGCCGTTTTCATGAAGGGACGCCCAAGTAGCAATGGAAGAGACGAGTCCGGTGAACCTTCATCCATCTCTAACACGCAAAATTCCATTTGGAAATACAAGTTGATTAACCTGCACAAGAACATCCTCTACAATACCCATTGGGTAGACATTAGAACGATCGGCTAATTGCAACACAATTCCAGGACATTTTAAGAGGACCAAGATCAAGTGAATTGTACATAGACGCAGGCATGACATTAACGGAAGCACCTAAGTCCATTAAATGTGGTGTTACCAATTGTGACGGGAATGTCAAAGCTTCCAGGGTCCTTGCACTTAAGTGGGAGTTTGTGTTGTAAGATTGCCGAAGCATTCTCCCCACACTAAGCACTTCATTACCTTTGAGCCTTTGCTTATTGGTACACAAGTCCTTCAACACCTTTGCATACTTTGGAACTTGCTTGATAGCATCTATGAGTGGTATGTTCACATGGATCTTCTTAAGAATGTCCAAAATCTCCTTTTCTAGTTCCGCCTTCTTGGAATTTGCAAATCTGCGAGGGAAAGGTAAAGGAGGAACATAAGTAGAAACCGGAGTTTTAGAGTTAGAAATAGGTACCTCAGAAGTTTGGGGAGAATCCTCGGTTTTCTCCTCCAAAACAGGTTCCTTTGGTGTTTCCACCGCGCCCGAATCAGCAACCGGGTTGCACAAGTTGTGTACCACTTCTCAATGTAATTGCATTAACACCCTCTTTTTGGGTTCATAGGTTGAGAAGGAGTTTCCCACCATTTTGTGCCTTCAATTGATTCAACTCCATAGCCATAGAACCAACTTGAGTTTGTAACTCCTTAACAAGAACTCTCCGTTCTTTGCATAAAAGATTTCAAAGCAACTCCTTCATATTGGACCCCATATTTTGAGGTTGTTGTTGTTGTTGAAATTGTTCTCTCGGTTGGAATTGTTGTTGTTGAGGTTGAAATCCACTCGGGTTGTTGAAACTAGGTTGTTGAATCGCTCCTTGCTTATTGGCATAGCTAAAATTGGGGTGATCTCTCCATCCCGGATTGTAAGTGTTGGAGTAGGGATCATACCGTCTTTGTTGATTTGGAAAGATCGCATTAGCTTGCTCGTCTTCATAAGATTGAGAGGAACTTGGTATCACCGCGGCTGCAACTTGTTGAAGCATTGCGTTCATGTTACCCATTTGTTGACGAAGTTCCTCAACCTCGCTCACCTCACTCACCCTTCTTAGAATCACATCCGAACACGACTCAAGAATTGTTGTGAGTTCGCTGCCATGTTTTCAATCAACTCTCTAGCTTGTGCCACTGTCTTGTTAACTAGTGCACCACCACCCGCAGCGTCGAGGAGATTCCTATCACTTGATTGGAGTCCTTCGTAGAAGTATTGGATAATCATAGCGTCACTTGAATTGGTGGTGAGGACAGCTTCCAACCAATCTCTTGTATCGTTCCCAACATTCATATAAGGATTCTCCCACATTTTGCTTCATCCCACAAATCTCCTTGCGAATTTGAGTAGCCTTTGATGCGAGAAAATATCTCTCCAAAAGAGTTTCTTGACCCATTCCATGTTGTGACACTTCCGGCCGGTAAATAGTATAACCAATCCTTAGCACTATCCATTAAAGAGAAACGGAAAACTTTCAACATTGCACCATCCGCCGCAACATTCGCTGGAAGCATGGCCGTGACAATGGTGTGGAAGTCCATAAGATGTTTGTTTGGATCTTCATTCACCATGCCATGGAACTTTGGTAATTCTCTAAGCAACCCCGGTTTAATCTCAAAAGTAGAGTCCGTTTGAATACACCCCTGTTGTGTATCTAGCCTATGAGAAGCCAACTCCTTGAGTGAACGATTTGCATCACCCGTAGCTTCTTATTCTTCTTGTGGTTCGTCTACGAATGGAACCTCTTTTCCTTCTTCTTGTTGTTGGAAAATCTCTTCTCCTACTTCCAACTCGTGCTCGTCCGTTGTGTCTTGACTTGGTTGGAGTATTGTGCCTCGTCGAGTAGCTATCCCGCACCTTGGATAATTCCAATCCTTAGAAGCCGTAGATTAGGTACCGCAAACAATTCTCGCAAACAAGTGAGAAACAAGACAAGAAACAAGAAGCAAAGATAAAGCAAAATTGTAAAACGAAACTAAAAACTCAATAACTAGCCGTATGCCTCCCCGAACGACGCCAAAATTTGATCGTTTATCAGTATGCGTCAAAAATAATTTCACTTTCCTAAAGTATATGATAAGAAAGAGTTCGTATCCACAGAGAGGGCAATTGTAGTTATTTCGTAATCAATTTCTTAAAGTAACCAATTGGGGGGATTTCTGATTTCTATGTAAGCGATAAAAGTAATTAAAAGAAAGTAAATTGTAGAAAGTAATCAATGGAGAAAGATATTGGTCAAGGAATTCATCTTCAATCTTAGACATGTGCTTGCATATATGAATAGAATTACGATTTAATCTCTTGTGTTATAAAAAGCCTAGAGAATCAAGAAAGCAAGATAATCTATTAATTTCTCAAGTTCATCAACACACACATTAGGGCTGCGTATGTGAATTATACCTAAAGAATAACCTAACGCCTTGCGCTAATCAAGTTCAATTCCTAGGAGCATTAAGTTTCAGAAATAGGCTAATCAATGCAATTGTCATGCGTTGCGCAAAACAATTCGGACAATGGTCAAACTCTACATATGATTACGAGAGTGTATCACTACAAACCATAAACATATCATGCTACTTGTATTCAAGGTTATCGCTCGATGAAAAACCATAAAATAGCTATGGACTAAGATGCAAGTTCAATTAATTGGCCACTTAACTAATCAAACATCATAACCCTATCACAATACTTCAATCATGTGATCATAAAAACAGTAGAGAATTGAACGATAATCAAGAGAGAAAACTAATACATAAAGCAAACACAAGTTTTCGAAATCGGACTACATCCTTAACCAATAATAGAGAATTTAGCTACTCATAGCTATGGAGTTCATCACAAAAATATAGGTTGAATTAAAGAAGGAGATGAACAAAAGCAAACCCTAGTTATGTAACCAAAAACGGCTCTCCAAAGTTCCAAGAATAATATATCCAAAAGTTGTAGAATTCTTCTTTTATAGCTTTTCTATCCTTCCAAAATTAGGTCAAGTCTTCAAAGTCCATTAGATGAAAATCCACCAAGCCCACGAGAGAGAAAACCCATGTAGAAAATATGTCCAAAAAGTCGTCGCCGGAAAACTGGTATTGTGGCCGGAAATCGGCCGGAAAACATCTCAGGTGACCGGCAAAGTCCGCCCGGTCACCGGTTCAGTAAGTCAACGGGTCAAATCGGCGGGTCAACTCGGTCAAGCACTGAGTCAGGGAGAGTTAGGTGACTCATCTCAGAGTCGACTGAGTCAGTGTCTTAGAGTAGGCTAACGGGGTGACTTGTCGGGCCACGCCCGCACAGCCGTAGTTGTGTCACAGCCAAGATGGCCCTTCCTTGCCCCCGTATCTGTAGCTTCAATTCATTCCAAAAACATATCACCACTTCCATGTAATGCACAGACTTAACACCCATAACTCTTCTCCTCGCCACGACTTCCTTGTAGCTCATTCAGATTCTGCAACACAACATCATTCCTTAAGCTTCATTTCAGCTGCGCTACCTGTTGGCCGCATCTTCTGTAGCTTACAACCAGCTGCAATTTCTCAGCTGCAAGCTCCACTCTCTCTTGCTAAGACCATTCAATCAAGCACCATCCTCTGCTCAAAATACTATCCATCTGCACTGTCACCCAGCTCCCAGCACAACTCCATTTGAGTTTCATTGCCACTGCCACACCAACAGCTCCACCTGTTCTTGAGCCCAGTCTCAAAGCAGCACATCTCAGACCCTTTCATCCACTTGAGCTGTAACTGCAAGTTGTCTTGCTCAGCTCTAACTCAGTTCACCAACTCAAAACACCTAAACATTCACCTAAGCTCCATTCCACCAATGCCTGAGCTCAACAGCACCACACAACATCCATTATCTCCCTGTCCAACAACAACTTGCAATAACCTTCTACCACCATGTTCATACCACCACAGTTTCAATAGCTCCACCTTCTGCCAAACTAAAGCAACACCATCTTTTGATCACCATTATATTCGCCAATATCTCATTCAATGCCTCGTAACAACTCCATAGCAGCACTTCAGTGCTGTAGCCTCTCTTGTACATGGCAGAGCTGTGTGTTGCTTTGTGTTGCACCATTGTGGCGCTTCTCAGCCAACTTCTGCAAAGCAACACCCTCAGTTCCATCTCCATTTCAGTCCAGAATTGCGACATCCATCAACTCTGAAATCCACCGCTCTATGTAGCTCAGACCACCCATTTGAACAGCAGACAACACAATCCTAGACCAACACTCCATTGCAACTTCATATTCCATCGTAACCGCGGTTACACCCATCACCAGTCATTCAATGTTATCTCGAGCTCAGCTTCATCTTTCATCGTCACTAGCTAGTTCTTTACCAGCTCGAGCTTGTCATGCTTCTCTCGAGCTTTGACACTGGCAGCAACTCAATCGATCGAATTAGTCTCCATTTCTGCAAACACAAGTAACAGCATCATCAAACCAATCGATACCCAGTAGAACCCTACAATAATGAGAACCACCTTCACCTCCATTTAATCCCTTTAATCTCAGTTCCAAAAACCCATCGGTTCAACCACAGCCACCATCCCTATCACCAATTGCAGCTTCAAAGATCGAACCCAATTCATTTTCCTTCAAACCCATCTTTGTTTATCACCAGAACCTCAAGTTTGCTCATCACAGATCGAGCAACTCTTTCTCAAACCCTATCTGCTCTTCGACGATCAATTACGGCGCCGATTCTTCTCGCGTTTCGATCTACCGCAGCAACACCCATTCCATTTGAACTCTAATTGATCCACCAAAGATCGATCAGGCGACTCTTCTTCAATCCTCAGATTCAAACACCCATCGTTACTCAGCAACTCTATCAATTCTTCTTCATCTTTCGTTTCCACCAGCTGCAGCTCGAGTTTAATCTTCTTTCTCTATCGATTTCACCCTCCACTTTCATCTCTAAATCTCTCGGACAAATTCAATAGCAGCAGCCGCTTCTCTGTTGATTTATGGGAAAGTGAAAATGATTTGGGAGATAAAGATAGCCTTTGATCCAGTTTTGTGTGGCTTGGGTTGGATGGTTACACCCACAAATAAATGCACCCACCGGTAGGTGATAAGGGGCACCCTACTATCAACCCCCTTAACCATGATTGGGCTCAGATAATGTTCCTCCTAATAGAGTTACCCCTTAACCTTGAGTCGGCTCCATATATCATTTGTGCTCGTGAGATGACAATTTCGCCTTTTTGCTCAATAGAGTAATTTTCTTCTTCTTTTCCTCCGTGCGACTCCCAGAGTACCTAATAACTCAAAAGCAAACATAAAACTACATAATTCACACGAAAAATAGCAAAGAAAGCATAAACTCTATATAGTAAATACGGTGTATTCTACACCTATCAAACTGCTATCACCATTTGATTCCAATTTCTTTTCCTGCTACCATAAAGTCAACCATTTCTTTCTACCATATCGCGAAACAGATTAATCCCCAAAGCTTCCTACATATAGCATTACCTTTCTTAGTCGGCCATTCTCATAATGTAGCCTTGAGAATGCAAAAGCCCAATAAATCCAAAGCTACCGAGAAAGTGATTCCATGACTTAGAAGTTTCCTTGCAGTGAAGAAAAGGTGCATATTTATCTCTTGATCTTAATTGCAAAATAATCAAGTACTTGGTTTATCTTCCACAACTTGAAGTTTCCTTTAGAAGGAAATCCGTAGTTGGAGCCCCATTGTAGCAAAACCGTCCAAACCAAGAAAAATACTTTCGGTGGTACTTTGGAGCTCCACGCGGTTGCATGAGTAAACCTCAAATAGCCAAAGATGTGTAACAATTTGCCACCGTGAATTCACCACCAGCACCCCTCCAACTCCCTTGGTCTTCACCATTTGCATTATTTATAATTGACGTCGGGTCACCCAAAATCTGCAAAGCATGAGAACAACCTCTCCTAGTTCATGAATATTCAGATTTCTAGAAATCCAAATTCCAGCAAGATCGAAGAAATGCATCCACGATAATAGCATTCTTTTTTTTCTTGACAACTTAAAATTAAAGAGAGTTAAAAGCGACCGGAAGAGAAGCATCTCCAATCCACTTGTCTTTCAGGAAAAGGATCCTAGCTCTGTTATTTACCGTGAAAGAACAACTCGGACCATTTTGTCTCTTTCTTTCAAAATGCCCGACCGTAGACTATTCCCACATACATAGAAGAGATATTTGGAAAGAAAGCATTAAAAAATTTAGAAGGATCATTGCGAGGAAAATAAGTCTATTAATAACGACCATCAATATATATAACTTCCTTGAAAATGTTCAAATAAATCTTTAGGTCTTGTGTTTCATTTTTATCTGCATTGAAGTAATCTATCACTGAAGCAATCTATCCCCCTGTATATTGACCTCTTCAGGGTTGAAAGTCCCATGCCATGTCACACATGGAACATGTGAGCTAAGGATTGCTCCTTGTGTTAAGGAAATAATGAATTTTGAAAGCAACAATTGAATTGTTTGTTAATTTTATGTGCCTATATTTTAGTTTATAAATTTCCGGCATGAGGGAAGTGTAAGCGTAACTCATTGAAGCACGGTAACCGGTAATATAAAGGGGGCAAAAATAAGGTTAGACTTGTGATTTGGTGAGGGGCGACTGGAAACTAACAGGGAGACAAATATTAAAACCCATGGATTATATAGGTGGAGTTATGGTTTTGACCAAGTCCCCATATGTTGAATCACACAAACATAACACTAATACCTAAAGTAGACCACCCTTCAAAACCTTCACAATTCATACCAATAGGACTCTGTAACGTCACATATAAAATCATCTCAAAAATATTATTCAACCGAATTAGACCTATTCTCCTCTTTTTAATAAGCCCTTTCCAAAGTGATTTTGTGCCGCAAAGATCAATACACGACAATATAGCAATTGCTGGGGAACTCTTCCATCATATCGGAACCTCAAAACCAACCAAAGATCCAAAAACAGATCTCAAACTAGACATCCAAAAAGCCTATGACAGCCTAGACTGGGGATTCATCAAAACATCATTCACAAAACTTGGATTCCCATCAGCCTTTATAGACTACATTATGCTATGCGTCACAACAGTTACTTACTCAATCAAAATAAATGGTACACCTCGTAGATACATCACCCCAAGTAGAGGTATCATACAAGGAGACCCACTATCGTCCTATATTTTTATCATATGTGCTGAAATCCTATCTACAAACCTGGGAAACCTTCAAAACCAAAAATTAGTTCCAGGACTTAACATATCACAAAAAGCACCTCCCATAATTCATCTAATGTATGTGATGATCTTCTGATCACCTATAAAGCGTCGGATCGTATAACCAACACCTTAAAAACCCTCCTCACGCATATAGCTCCTCTGCAGGGCAAGTAATTAATACTACCAAATCAGTAATCATCCATCACCCTAATTTAGACCCAATCAAAATAAATGATCTTCAGCAATTCTTTAATATGCCGACCACATCAAAATCTCCAACCTATCTAGGCATACAATTCAAACAAGGACGAGCATCAAATCGAACTTTCACTCCCCTCCTACAAAGATTAGCCAGAAAAGCAAAAGGATGGATGACAAAATGCCTAACTCGAGCCGTAAGACTCGTACTCATCAAAACCTCCCTAACCCCAACCTCAAATCACATAATGCAAACACAAAACCTACCAAAAAATATACACAAACAAATAGATCGTATCACCAGGAATTTTTTCTGGGGACATGACTCAACAATTAAAAAACTCCACCCTATAGGATGGGATAAAGCAACAAAACCATTAGCCGGGGGATGATTAGGAATAAGAAAAAGCAGTGATCATAATAAGGCCCTTCTCATGAAGAGAATCTGGAATTTGCATGAACAACATAACTCTATATGCGGAAGTCTATTCAGTGCAAAATACCTTAAAGAACAACCAATTCTACAAGGAAGCGTTTCCATTCCCTCTTCTTCCAGTCCTCAATGGAGACAACTCGCGTCAATTATCCCTACCATGCAAAATTTAATTTTCCATCGTATTGGAAATGTGTTATCAACTCCGATAGATCCTTTTCCATTAAAAAAAAAAGTCCGATAGAGGCTAATTGGATTCCACACTCTCCCAATCTAGATCCAACACAATGCTACCCAATCCAAATGGTAGCAGATATCATCGACCCAATCTCCCACTCCTGGAATCATGAAAAATTGAACACCATTCCAAATCCAATAATTCAAAAAATCATCAACATCCACCTTCCCCAAAATAATACCCCAGATAAAATTATCTGGCCACACTCAAAATATGGAAACTACATTACATCTTCGGGATACAAATGTCTAACCCATGGTAAACCAACCCACACACCTCTACCACCTACCAAATTCTTATGGACTTTACAATGTCCACCAAAAATTCGGCTTTTCTTGTGGAAAGCCATTAATGAAGGATTACCAACCTTCTGTCTCTTACATCGAATCCATTTGACCAACTCAGACATATGCCCAAGATGCAATACTGATACTGAATTAGCAAGCCACCTTTTAATCCATTATCCAACGACAACTACTTCCTGGAACACCTTATTCAATCAACTTACAAATGCACCAAATTCCAACCCTACCCCGACCTTCACCTTAACTCCACAAACAACCATATCCCTAATCCTGCAATAACCAACATCAACATCTATAATCTCCTCCTTCTGTTTTCTATTCTGGACCTTATGGCTATCCAGAAATGATCTAATTTACCAACAAAAACAAACAACTTCAGAAGAAATCCTAGCCTGGGCACAAAAACTACAAAAAGAATATTCCTGGGCACTGCACACTTCACCACCAATCATACCCGGAGATACACCAACATTCAACCACCCGATAACAGATAAAAGGATAGTAACAATATCGGTAGGTTGGTCAAGTCCGAATATCAACTGGATTAAGATTAACACGGATGGAGCAGCCAGAGGCCACCCGGGATTTACAGGGGCTGGATTCGTCTGTAGAGACTCTGATGCATGAACTTTAATAGCAATGGCTCAACCACTAAGAATTACGACTGCACTAACTGCAGAAACCTGGGATTTACTATTGGCTTCAAGAACATCAACAGAGAGACAATTGCCTAGAATTCTCTTTGAAACAGACTCGGAGAACCTCCTGCGTTTCATCACATCAACTACCACGCCACCTTGGCACATAGCAGAAATGATTGAAGAAATAAAAAGTAGACTTAGGCAAAACCCGCAAGTCTCTATACAACACAACTACAGGGAAGGAAATCAAGCAGCAGACGGATTAGCAAATCATGCAACAGATGGAAGTCAAGCAGGAAACTATTCAACTAAGATCTGGGACCAGGCAATCCCATCTTTTATCAGTCACATTTTATTTCAAGACTTTGTGGGTACCACATACCCACGACAAGTTGTAAATTAAACTTTCTATAATAAAATCCATGCTTCAAAAAAAAAAAGTTCCCATATGTTAGAGAGTGACTATACAAATGTTTATTGTAATGCGTCTACAAATGTACGGATTTTAATGTAGATAAGTCCGTCTAAGAACGCTTGAATATCTTGAGCCGAAAAAAATATATTTGATCAATGATTTGATGTTGATGCAGTTATTAAAAATAGGATTTCACATTTCATGCTAAGGAGGAAATGGACAACATGAATCACAAATTAGTTTGTTGAGGATGATGCTGTAAGGACTTGCCTTACAAATTAGCACAGAAATGGGAAAATCCTTAAGGATTGAAGAACAGAAGAAGAGTTTTCTTAGATTAATTTTTTATGATAAAACAAATACAGCAGATGGAAGCTTATAAGAGAAAAACAACCTCAAGTACTGGCACATGCCATTCACACGCCTACTGCTAGTAGGTTTACTAAATAGTATTCGGTCTGCCCTTAACAAGTGGGACAGCCCGTAGCCGAGGCCTGACAAATCCCACTCCTTCAAAATATCCTTGTCCTCAAGGATATGAAATGAGCTCAACCAATGAAGAGGGCAGTTGTCGCAGACTTGGAGCTTCATCTTGAATACCGTAGGAACTGTTAGTTTCACAAGCTTCAACACCCGGAACCAAGAAAAAGCTTGAAACCATCCTTTTGAACTGTGAATCAAACTTGGTTGCATTCCCTTCCTAAAATTTGTTGATGTTCCACCTTCAGAAGTGATTAAGTTTACTGTGCTTAATACTCCAAGGAAAACATACTCAGTATCTTCATAATTTCTCGCTTCATAGGCATGAATAGTGCTCTCAATTTTAACATCAATGAACATAACTGACAGAACTGCTGAGGTCGCTGCCTGATAGGCATTTATAAAACTCACATTGTCTATATTTATTGCAACTATCCCCCAGGCACCGTGGTGATAAAGGAAGTTGGCATGACCCTCAATTAGCCCCAACAATAAACCTTACCTCTGAACTTGTGCATAAAATCTAGTGTAGGCATCAAGCTTGGTTGTAGTACTTCACAAATAATCGATGCTCCACCTTTCAACGTCTGAGAACTTTCTCTACTACCAGCTGAGGCATAAAAAACATCTTCATGTTAACTTCTTTGCGATGAGCTTGTATGTGAAAACGTTGTCTTGAACCTGCCTTATCCATTAGCACAACAATTCCCACCTGCGACTCTTTTCTTGGGAAGATAGCTCCTTACTTGTTAGTCTTCAGCTGCTTGTAGCTCTTCGTATCAAAATGATGGTTGTGATAAAACTGGTCGCGATATGGTTTCCTTCCCAGAGTCACTCCTGCTATTACCTCTTCACACTTGAGTATAATAATCTTGGACATATGACGATTAGTTGAATTATAAGTTAATATCTCAATGTATGCTGAGCATCTCAGTAATGCACTTGCGGATAGCATGAACTTGTCAGGCTGTTCCTTTCCCTGTAGTGTTGTGCCAGTAGTGGTGGAGAGCTTCATTGCCACATAGTGTTTCTTTCGAGCTGAAGAGTCTTATAAATGTGGTTGTGTCCTGTTGAATATCCACGCACCCACTTCCATATTCTTGTCAATATTACTCCCCACAACCCAGAAAATGCTCACAATAATAATCTTCTCAATTTCAGGTTTATAGTATGAAGCACTCATAAATATGCCGTTGTACAGAAGGGAGTAACATGTTAAACTTGAAACAGAATTTGACATATTCCAGCTTTTAGCACCAATAATACATGGATCTAAAATGAACATGATTACCTCCAACCTGCAGTTTTTATGACTGACTCCAAAACTAGCTTCTGATTCCCAACTGAGCATAGTGCTCGAAAGTAAGAGGCGTGATCCTGTCCATACCCAAGCAGAGAAAACACTTGTAATAATGTGCGCATACTCAGTCAAATTAGTGCTCCTTTGTACTCTGCTTTCACCAAGTAGATAACTGTGATGCAGAGTGATTACAGTGGTGAGAGTACCACCCATTATAAGTTCCAGGAATGCTTCCATCTTGTTTTCTTTAACCCATAAAGGTCCCATGTGGAAAATCGCCCCATTGTTAGTTGACCACTCTTTGATCTGCAAACTTACAGTATTAACTTCTTCATATACTACAGTTTCTCCAACTCTAGTAAGAATGCATATTTGAATAACTACGAAAGAACACACATGAGATGCATCTTCTGGATGATTAAGACTATCAACCATTTCTTTAAGTAATTCATCCAACCACTCGTGTTGCAGGAGAATAACCTCTTCTCTACTGCTCCAATTAGACACTATTCCCCCAGGCATTTTAAATAGAACGCCTCTCGGTTTCGCAACAACTATCAACTTTTCTACATCAGCGATGAATGGGTAACAAAAATCATGGCAGCTTCGAGGAATCTGCACTTTAGCCCAGTGAACACTGACTTTAATATTCTTAGACACATTCATGTGCTCAAATGACAGGTCTAAAGGGTACCCAACTCCCAATTTCAACTCATAAACAGATTTGCCATCACAAGTATCCATGAAAATTAATCCATCAAGTACAATCCAACTAAAAATAAGTGTACCAGAACTGAAATGAGTACTGCTTGTATGGTGATAAGAATACCTCCTGATACCTTGAAACAACTTCCCTCGATCAAAAAACGTGCTAGGAACAACCAGGCTATCCCAGAAGCACTTACCACTTCTTGCAATATAGGAATTAGCCCACCAACACTCATGCTAAAAACAAACCTTTCTGAACCTCTTCCATATGAGTTGGAAAACTGACCTTTCTAACCAAAATTTGCTCAAATAATTCCACCGAAAGCCTATTCTCGTTTCCCTTGACAATTGAAGCACCGATTCAGCCCATGGAAAAACACCTTGTTTTAATAATATAACAAACAACTTCCCCCGGTATCACCACTTGTCACCTTGCTTGCCGATTAAAACGCACTTGAATTCATAAACAAGGATTCTAATTGGTACCAATGTTGAAGAGTAAGCTCATAAAAACATTCATCACCATATTTCTCCATTGGAATAGCCAAACAAGAAGCAAACATCTTAATACAGAAATCAAAATTTCCTAGCACAATAAGAACATATTTCACTGACTAAGATCTCCTTACCACGATCAAAAATCATACGGCCATAATCAGGAATAAGTATAACAACACACGAAGAAGTAATTCGAGTTATATGTAAGCTGGAAAACTCCTTGAATGACTTGAATAGGTAAAAATCAATTTGATTGAGGTTGTCAACAGTGAAAAACTTGCAATCTTCATTTAAGTTCATATTTAACGCACTGAAATCATTTACCTCATGAGTTCCTGCTCCTTTACCCTCGAGATGAAAAGAAGAACCCAATTCGGATATGTGAGAGGAAAAATGTTGGTGAAGCGACACCAATTTCTCACAATTGCGAGTAGAAAAGCTAGGGTTATCTCCAACAACTTCAGAGAGATGTCTTGCTGAATTTGAATCAATAGAAATTACTTCTTCTATGACAATCTCCTCCTCCATCTTCATAGTTTCCAGATCCCCAATTTCTGGTAGTGATTCCAACTTCTTCTCGGCGATGGAAATGAGAAGATTCGTTTGCAGAAGATTGAAATCTCGATTTAGAGAGTCCTTATTCAAGATTAGATTCACAGACTTCATTCTCAGATCGAATAATTCGTAGTATATTGACTTTCTAGCTTCATATTGAGCTTGTTCACAGATATCAAACCTAGAGGTTGATTCTACGATTTCTTCTCCACTCTTCATGGTTAGGTCACTCAGGAAAGAGTGCTCTGATACCAATTGTAAGGACTTTCCTTACAAATTAGCACAGAAATGGGAAAATCCTTAAGGATTGAAGAACAGAAGAAGAGTTTTCTTAGATTAATTTTTCATGATAAAACAAATACAACAGATGGAAGCTTATAAGAGAAAAACAACCTCAAGTACTGGCACATGCCATTCACACGCCTACTGCTAGTAGGTTTACTAAATAGTATTCGGTCTGCCCTTAACAAGTGGGACATCCCATAGCCGAGGCCTGACAGATGCGACCAAAGACCCTCTGTTTTTGTTTTTCTTTCCGTCGTATCTCTTGGCACATGTTCAGCTGATTATATAAAAACAGAAAAACTGCTTAGAGATCCATTCGGAACCCGAGTAAGTTTTTTTTTTTTTTTTTTTTTTTTGATAAACAAGGAACCTTTTCATTAATGAAAATTCGAGGTTACAATGAGTATAAGATCGAAAATAAGAGAATCCAATGTAACAAGAACATACCGTAAAAGTACAATACCGAGAAATCCGACAAGAGAAAGAGAAGGATTAACGGAGTAAGACAAATACAAGTATGAATAAGATCCGATTAAATCGGAAGAAGGATGGTTTTTCTCGAAATTAACTTCCAACCATTTAGTTTGTTTTTCTTCTATAGAAAGATGTGCTCCCAAAGTAGGAGTGATTTGCTCAAATCTCATGTAACTAGTGATGAAGCTTCCGTCGTCAAAAAGACCACCTATGGAAATTCCGTCGCCGGATAAGTTGATGATGAAGATTCCGTCACGGAAACAACCAAGATGAAGATTTCGTCGTTGGAGAGCATGGAGAGCATCACTATTGATCTTAAAACCCAACCCAATAACCAAGAATCGCCATTAAGCGAAGACAGACCTCAAAAGAGTAGATAAAACCACCATAATTGTGTAGATAAATATGAAACATAATAAAAACTACACTAAACTACTAACTAACCTAAAAAACAAGAAATAATGAAGAAAATTTGCTCGAGATCTAGTCCAAAAATGGACTAGATCTGAAAGCAAATGAAGGGTTGTTCTTGATGGTGTTGTCGGAGAAGAAGGAGTGTGAGAGAGAGAGGAGGAGAGAGATTTTTTTTTTTTTTTTTTTTTTTTTTTTTTTTGCGTAATTCTTCTGTAGCTTTTGTAACAGAATAATGCAACTTGTGGTGATCATTTTATTTTTCTTACCCCTATAGTTGACCACCTGAAACGAAAGCTACCGTGTAGAATATAACATATGATAAATTTGTCTACCCACATAGGCCATCATATTCTCTTTATCTTTTCCTCCCTCTGAGATAAGAGAAACTCCTCAGAAACCCTAGATTGACGGCGGCTCAGATTTGCTCTTATGGGAGTGGATCTGAGCCGATCGACAACCACTTCGAACATCATCCTTACCTCTCTCAATCGATCTTTTCCTGTATCTTGTTGTTAGATTTTCGTTCTTTCTTTTCTTTTTTTCAGTCCTTTTTCTTTCTCTGGTACTGTTTTGCTTCCCTAGGGTTTGATCTATCTTTCCCTTATTTTGATTACATTAATAGTCTAGGGATTAATTCTAGTTTACATTTGGGTTTTTCTTATTTTGGGTTTTGCTTGTTTGCTTCAATCATGAAGAGGTTGCTTTGTGGAGAATTTTCTACTATTGTGGCAGCAAAAACTACCTTAGCATCGGAAACTAAACATCAATATCAATGACAAGATCAAGATCATCATCAACTTCATCATCTCCAACAATTGTTACCAAGATTCCAACGTCGATTCGGCACGATCCATCCCGATTCAGACCTCCTACTACCGATTCAGAAGAAGACCTATGTTACAACTACTTTGAAACTTTTGGCTACTGCTACTTTAAAACTTTTGGTTACTGTCACTTTGATAATCTTAGTTCTTATAACTTGATTCACTTGTTCTTAGCAAAACCCGGTTGGATCTAAAATTGATCCCATTTCTGCTATGTGCAGTGATGCAAGCTAATCATTTTTGGTTAGTTTGGCCACCTGGTGTGGTTTATGCTTTTAAAAAAACTTGGCTGGATCTTTTTATGATCCTAGTTATTACTGTTATTTGCAGTGCTGCAAACTAGACTTGAATGGATAGTTTGGCTACTTGATGTAGTTTGGTGTCTCTGTAATTCTGAAATGGTTGATAGGTTTGAATGGGCAGGATTGTTAAGCAAGAACTGGTGGAGATGCTATAGATTTGAAGACTGTGTAATGATTTTGAAAATCCCTGTAAGGTTTTCTGATTTTCC
Organism: Papaver armeniacum; assembly: GCA_023531295.1. NCBI lineage: Eukaryota > Viridiplantae > Streptophyta > Magnoliopsida > Ranunculales > Papaveraceae > Papaver > Papaver armeniacum. The sequence continues at coordinate 282,523 of JAJJWW010011372.1, read as the reverse complement.
AAAATCGGCTGTTTGAATGAAATTGTGGAGGTTTTCTTCTTTTTATGAAAAAAAAGGCCATCACATAAACTACTCAGAATTGTACTAATTAAAAACACAATTTAAAGAATCTTATTACCGGGGCTTTAATTTTTTGGAATTTGGGGGCCTTATATGCTATCTAACATCCTTAGGGGATAAGGGGGACCTAATTCTTATGAAAAGTCAAATATACCCTTGACCACTATTATATCTAAAATCAAAACTAAATTAAATTTTAAACCAAAATTAATTCACATAACCCTTTTTCTTCTTCTTCATCTTCTTCTCAAAATCAAACAAAACCTTGAATTTTTTTTATTATCAAATTTCCATCGATTTTGAAAAATGTTTATTAAGATTTATTCTCAATATGACAAGATCAGGACGATTTGGGTTATCATAGACTTGTTATGATTCTATTGTTTATGAAGGTGTTGAACTACAAATTGAAGATTGAAGATTAGGTGAATGAATCTGTCCAAACACAATTAAATCCTACAAAATGCTAAGAATTCAAAAACCCACCATTTATCTTGCCTTTAAATTGGTTTAACAGGTAAGATTGAAGAATTTAGGGTTTAGGAAAACTGGTTCTGGGAGATTTACGGCTAGGAGTTCTTCTCGACCTAGCCGTAAATGTGTAACAACGGTTGGGACTCAAAGAACTCCCAACCTTAAAGAACTATCACGGTTGGGACTTTTCTAGCCGTTAACTGTTCTGTATCTATAGAAAACAAGGAAATTTTTTCAAAATCGGCTGGGAATTCCTAACCATAACCAAGGTTCCCAGCCGTTCTATTAGTTTCCCAGCCGTGAAGTTTTGTGTCGGTCGGGTTGGAAAGTTTTCCCAGCGTGAAGTCTTGTGTCGGTCGGGTTGGATAGTTTTCCCAGCCATTATAATTTATGTCGGTTGGGTTGGAAAGTGTTCCCAACCGTTATGGTTTATGTCGGTTGGGTTGGAAAGTTTTCCCAGCCGTCGGTTGAAAAACGGATGGGTTATGTATTGCTTCCTAACCGTAATTGTTTGAATGAATGTTTCTCTATTCTTATATAATTGTGTAATTTTTGGGAACCAAGGAAGGGAAAAACCATACATTTTTAATTGAAACGAAAAGGAATACCTATTTCATAGCATAAGCTTTCATTACATTGCAAACATGGGTCTTGATAAGAATTCCTTAATAATAGTGGAAGAAGTCAGCGTAGATACTTTCTTCCAAGACATGATAGCTAGCATGAAGTTCAAACTTCTTGTCATGGACATCCTCATAATCAGCTTCGGCCATCTCCCACTGAAAAAACAAAACAATTTTAAGTCGGTTTTACATAAAACAATTTTTGATGGGCCAATTATTGACAAACTTACTCTTTGTGCACGGGGCATATTGAGATTGTTTTCCTTTACGGCTTTCATTTCGTCTTTGAAGGCTTCTAATTGTGGAAAGATCTGCTCGAATCTTTTCTTAATGAGTTTCATCGATCTTCTATTACGATTTCCGTCTAACGCCACAAAAACAATTCGCACACGGTTCCAAAAATCCTCTGAGGTTTCATCTATGAAAATGAGTGCATCTTCGAAATGCTTTGATACCGTCACCCACGCTCTGACGATTGCAACATCTTCTTCAGTGGTGTAGCGAATAACCATGTTTCTTTCTTTTTTTGCAACAATCGTGAGAGAGAGATAGAGAGGGAGTGTGTTTTGTGTGAAAATTATTAGTTGGAGAAGGGTCATTTTATAGAAAAAAAATGACCCAACAACTATTTTTTCAAAAACTAGCCGTTCCTAAAAAAACTCAACGCATTAAATCAATGCAGTTGGAGCATTACGGCCAGGAAACATAAAGGTTTCTGGCCGATATTAGGGGTTTGCGCCTTGGTAATTCCATGTTTCCCGGCCGTAAACCTGAACCTTCCCAATTATTTCCCAGGCGTTTTTCAATACGTCCCAGCCGCAAATTCATTTGTGATACTTCTGTTCAGATTTTCGGCCAGGAAACATTGAAAAACCAGCCCGTAACACATTTACGGCTTGGACGTATTGAAAACGGCTGGGAAGTACTTCTGGGAAGGTTCAGATTTACGGCCCGGAAACATGGAACTACCAAGCCGTAACAACCACAAACGGCTAGGAAAAATTGAAATACCTGGCCGTAAACCCCTAATATCGGCCAGAAGGTTATATGTTTCATGACCGTAATTATCCAACTGCATTGAGTTAATGCGTTGAGTTTTTTGAGGAACGGCTATTTTTTTCAAAAAATGACCCTTCTCCAACTAAGAATTTTCACACCAAACACACTCCCTCTCTATCTCTCTCACAATTGTTGCAAAAAAAGGAAGAAACATGGTTACTCCGTACACTACCGAAGAAGATATAGCAATCGTTAGAGCGACACTCACGGTGAGAAAGCATGACGAAAATCAAGGCATTAACGTGGGACAAAGTGATGATTCTCAATGGAACCGTATATTTATGGTCTTTGTGGACATATATGGTAATCAAAATGGAAGATCGATGAACCAAATAAAGGATAGGTTCAAGGAGATTTACCTAGAAATGGAAATTTTTAGGGTGCAATTGGCACGGGTGAAGGCGATGAGTCCCGAAATGTCCTTTTTCAATAAAGTGAGTATGTGCAAATATTTTCTAATCAAGTAAGTTTTGAATAAAATACTAACTTTACTTTGATTTGTTTTTTAGGTCGCCTGGGCTCTTGGCCGTTACCAAGCTATTCGTCGCAAAGAATTTGAGCATGAGAAATGCTATTGGATCACAAGAGAGTTTATTGAGATTTACGACCAACCTTGACTATTTAAGTGTATTACTCCATGTTTTATTTTTTCCATTTGGGTATAATTATTGAATGTAACGTGGCCTAGCCAAATTATGTAATGGTAACATTGTTGATGAATGGAAAGTGAAAAAATTGATCGAATACGACTACAAAATTTACAAAATCAACCATACTAACGGCTGGGAAACCCAGCCGTAAGTATCCGTAATTATGGGAATCGCAGTTAACGGCCAGAATATCCTGCCGTAACCTGTTAAATCCCAACCGAAAAACCAGCTTCCAAACCGATATATAACTAAAATTGGGAAACTAAAGGAACCCAGCCGATATGATTTACGGTTAGGTCGTGGTCCGTTATTTAAACCATAAATTTGAATTTTCAGTTTTTATGGTCAAAACGGCTAGGTCATTTTGCATTAAAACCTGGCCGAAAATACTTGAAAAGCATACATATTTCTTTTGAGAAATGGAACAAACATAAAACAAAATGGACTAAAATGGTTTTTCATTCATTGAATCGGAAAAGCATATATATTTCATTACATTGATAAGATACATCATAACAATTAAAATAAACCCTTATTCGTATCGGTCAAAATCATAGGTAGTATTTTCTAAGATGCGATAGCTATCATTTTGTTGAAACTCTTTCCCATGAACTGCCTCATATTGGCGGTGAGCCCTCGACCACTATAGAAACAAATACGATATGTTAGATAATGTTACTCAAAGTGATTTCTAATGAAACAACTTATTAAAAAACTTACTCTTATCGCATTTGGCATTGTGGGATTGGCTTCCTTTTGGGCTTTCATTTCCTTTTTGAAATCTTCGCATTCTTTAAAGACTTGCTCGAATCTCTCCTTAACGCTTGCCAAAATTCATCCATTACGATTTTCGTTTAGTGCAACAAAAACTATGAAAAAGCTTGTTCCAAAAGACAAGGATGTTTGATCTATGTCGATGTCTAGATCTTCATCATGTTGTCGACAGTCGCCCATGCTCTAACAATCGCTGAATCTTCTTCATTGGTGTAGGGAGTCACCATAGTGAGAATGAATATGAGAGCTTATAACTAGGATTTGGGTGAGTAAGAGATGATAGAATGGTCACCTTTTATAGGGTTTAATGACATAAGGGTTATTTTATTTTTTTTGAAAACTAGTGATAGACACATTTTTGTGTCTGATATAATCTCAATTGTATATATTGTTAGTGCTCGATTTTGTATTTATTATGGCTTTTTATGTTTTTGTAGGTGTTTTTGGAGAAATAAGGTTTTGCGGGAAAATTGGCTCGAAAAGTGGTATTTGCGCTCGTGGGAGAAATTACTATTCGGACTCTCATTCTGGATAAGGGACACCTCAATTACTAAGGGGAACCTCACTGCTATTTGCACCCCAGGGCGCCCCAAGACAGATACTATCGGCACCCACCAGTGGTTAGGGGGAAACCATCTTCTCCTTTGTTTGAAAATAGAAACTGGCGGGAAAAGAAAACACAGTTCGTCTACGTTATTATCTGGAGAAATTTGGTCGAGATTGTCTCAGGGTTTTGGTTGCATTAAGACACGTATCATCCTGTTACAATAAAACAGGGTTGATAATCTCCTTTAGATTCGAAAAGAGATGGAAGATACGTCACTTTGAAGTAAAACAGGGCAGCCATTGTTTACGGGATTTGGTGGATCATGTTTGGCAGTTGCTGTTCGATTTGTACAGATTTGGACTGGGACGGTCCTGTTACTATTAAACGGGGCTAGGTAAAGGGCTTGGACGCGAAAAAAAGAAAGAAAGGTCTTTGACAAAACAGGGTTGGAAACATTGTCGGGATTCTGTTGGTTTTTGATTACGTGCAACATAAGAATATCTTTCTTTTATTTCCCTGAGTCGAGTTGATCCTATGTTTGGAAGCTATGACAATTCAATCACGCATAAAACAGAAGCGTATGAACATTAAAAGGAAAAAAACAAAATTGCTCTTTCTCGGGTTATTTGCTTTCTGTATTTTTGGAAGATTTCGTGTATAACAGGGAAGATATCTTCTCTATCTAGGTCATATGCTATTTGTTGAAAGAGTTTGGATTAATTCAGAAGCCGCGTACGAGAAGAAAAAGGAGAGAAAGGCCGTAACCTTTGGAGGAAGCAAAGGAAGATAAACCAAGAATTTCTTCGAGTTTTAATCGCTCTGGAGGCATATATAAGGTGCAGGGAAGTCACAGATCGGGTGGTCGATACTTTTGGGGACGAACGGAGGCGAGAGAGGAGAAGAAATCGGAAGCTGCCGGGAATTGTTGTTGTCTGCTGCCGCATTATCAAGAACACGAAGAACATTGGACAAACGAAGTCAGTCGCAGAGCAGTCTTATATTCAACAACAGTTTTCATATATCGTATTCAAACATCACAAAAGAAATATTGTTTAAGAGGCAGTCTTATTTCTTCTGTAACAGTCTGTTTGTAACGCCTCTTCAGCGTTGCAAACTGCCTGAGTTATTAGCTTTCTCTTGTTTTTCACACTTTTGAGCTATGAACACCTATTTTGAGCACGTGATTAATATGAGGAGCTAAACCCCATTGCTGAGGCGACGGAGGAAGCCAATTTTCCATGATGTGTGTGGTAATTTCTATTTTAATTAATTTTTGAAATCTCTTTTAAGATTATTTTCCTTGATTGAAAAGTGAATGAATGATTTTTCCTAAGCAATTGTGATTTCTCTTGATAGACTATTCTTAGACCTAGGTTTTTAATATTCTATGCTTTCGAAATACAATTATTATTCTAAAAATCTACCTTTGCAAAATATTAGAATCACTTTAAACGTAAAGAGTTGCACGAATATTGATTAGATTAAATCACATAAAAATTGGAGTTTGGTGGAATCCTGAGTCTCTGCTTTTAAAATCTTGATAACAACAGCTTCTTTGAGTTTTCTAGTTTTATTTGAATCTGAAAAAATCCTTCACAAGTCTGAGAGGAACGACATCTTTCTTACCACTTTATAACAACTTAAAAATCACATCAATTTTTGGCGCCACCGACGCGGACTTGTTTTTAGGATTTTAGATCTATTTTTTTAGTTTTTTTGTTCTTTTTTACGTTTTTGGGTATTTATCTTTTGTCTACAGGTTCTGGATCATAAAGAAAATTGAGCCAAGGTGTTTGGTGATTTCGTAAAGACTTGGAGCTAAAGATTAAAGCGAAAAGAACGGAAAAGAATACAATTTTATTTTAGTTATTTTGTTTTTAGGGTTTGTATATTTTTAGAAAAAAAAAAAAAAAATTGTATTAGGTTTATTATTTTTGTAATTTTTCTTTTATTTTTGGAATTTGGACTTTTGGACTTTTGGACTTTGGACTTTGGACATTATTTTTATTTTTACCCTCCAGAAGGGTACTTTTAAATACAAACTGTTTGCAGAGAAGGAGGACAATTACGATATTGTCTCTGCACCTTGGTTTCGTTAACTGACATAGGAGTCAGTGGCCCGAGTCGACTACAACCGATTCATTCCCCGTCTGGAACGGGAGGTAAGATTCTGAACACTCGCGAATCCCCTGTCAGCGAGTTAATGAATTCCTTCGTTTGCATATATGCTGAGGACTTGAATACGGCTGCTTTAATTTTCTAGTAAAGGGCAAGGCCTGTCCATACAAGATAAGGGTTCGGATTTCATCACCGTTCTCTTCTTGCCCGCCTTAGGAACACGTAACCTACGCGAACCTAAGCCTTAAATTTGTTACTAGAACAAGACCGATAGGGTAACGAGCTTAATAGGAAAGTCATTCTAAAAATATTGGTTACTCTTTTAAGCACACTTCGAAGTTCATGAAGGTTTCTGTGAGTTGCATGCGTGACTGCGCCGCCTTGTAATTCCGGTGAGGCCTTGGGTATCAAAGCTCCACCGAGCTTCCCTCGCCTCTATTCAACTTACTTTGACTCGGATTGATTCCGAGGGGTTTGCTTAAATTGTAACGAATTCCCTTTCGAAAGATTAGAAGCTGGTCTAGAAACAATCTAAGTGGAGCCATCATGCTTTTTGTTTGCTAGAAATCAATAGGTTTGATTTGGTTGAGTCATCCTTGTTTTGTGATTGCATAGAATCCCCTTCCTTATTCTTTTGCATGCCGGAACGTAAAAGAGACGCCTTAGGTATATTTCTTAAAGAGAAACCTAGTAGTTCTAAGCATCTCGATTACCTTAATTTAGAAAGTCATATTTTTGAAGAGTCCGTTTTTGAACGTCCATTCAAGGAGACAATCCTTGATATTCCGATAGTGCCAGAAATGGCAACTTTGAAAGCTTTGTTGAACCCGACTAGGACTACTCGTCCCTCGTGTATCAGGTTAGCTGAAACAGAAGCAAATTATGAACTTAAACTTGGAACCTTACAAAATGCTCCCAATCTTCTTAGGGAAAGAAAATGAAAACCCCTATTTCCATGTTAGGGACTTTGAGGAAATTTGTAGTACCCTAAAGATTAAAAACCTTGATGATGATGCTTTGAAACTCGAGGTTATTCCCTTTTTCCTTGAAAGATAAAGCCAAATCGTGGCTATATAGTTTGGCTTCTGTTCAATCGAAACATATGAACAACTTACATCCGCCTTTTGAACAAGTTTTCCCTAAGCACAAAACATCGTCTATTAGGACGCAAATCTGCACGTTTTCTCAACGGGAGGGAGAATCTTTGTATAGGTATTTGGAAAGGTTCAATGATTTATTAGCCCAATGTCCTCATCATGGTCTAGAAAAGGTTAGGTTAGTTCATCCTTTATGAGGTTTAGATTATTCCACTACGACCACAGTAGAATCTATGTGTACAGGTGGGTTTGAAAACCAAATAGTTGATGAGGAGATGACATATTTGCATGAAATCGCCGAAAAGACCCAACAATGGGAAAATAGTAGGGAACCCAAGAAAACAATTCTTCTAGGAAGAGGAAACGTTAATAGGCTAGAAGGAGGCTTTGAATCGGATGCCAAAATTGCAAAGAATAGCTAAAGGTTAGAAGCTTTAGAATTGGGTCACACTAGTGGTAGAGTGGAGCCTTTTTGGGAAGGCCCGACTATTCAAGAGCAAGCCAATGCTCTTTATAATAATAACACTAGATTTGATAACCGTCAAAAGTTTGACCCATATTCAGAAACCTATAATCCTGGTTGGAGAAACCATCCGAACCTCTCATGGTCTAAGGACCGGAACCAAGGTCGCTTTAGTAATTCAATGCTCCCCCGTGGTTTTGGCTATACTAAGAATCCTTCAGAGTAGCTCGGTTTCAAAATCAGTCCGATAAGAAAATTTTAAGTCTAAAAGAAAATCTTGCCTCATTTATTCGAAACACTGAAAAGATGCACCAATCACTTTCACAAAGCGTAGAAGCTAGTAACGGGATAGGGCAAGAAAATAGTCAAGCTATTGCCGGAGTTAAAAACGCGAGGTTAGTCGATAAATGAGTCCTTGAGAGAAAAAGGTAGGTTCCCTAGTCAAACACAAACAAACCTTAGAGGAGTTCATGAAGTAGGCGAAAAACCATCACATCAGTTGAATTCAGTTAGAACCCTTAGGAGTGGCAGAGTAGTAGACAATCAGGTAACCATGCCCGATAGTGAGCATACTGTAGTTCACCCCTCAGGACCATGCCAATTCGGTTCCTAAGAGGCCCTATTTTATGCCTAGAGCCCCATTTCCCCAGCTATTAGTACCAACAAAGAATGAATCCAACTTTAATGACATAATGGAGGTTTTTAAGAAAGTTACCATAAACCTTCCGTTACTAGAAGCAATTAGGCAACTTCCGGCTTATGCCAAATTCCTTAAGGATATGTGTACGCAAAAGCGCAAGCTTAGTGTCCCTAAAAAGCCTTTTTAGCTAGTCATGTAAGTTCGATCATTCGAACAACACAACTCCTAAATATAAAGACCAGTGCCCCTACCATTGCTTGCACGATAGGAAAACATCGGGTAGATCAAGCTTTACTTGACTTAGGAGCTAGTGTGAACTTCTTTGCATGTACCATGTGTACTTACAGCTAGGACTTGGTGAATTGAAACCTACCAAGATAACACCGCAGTTAGGCGATAGGTTTGTTAAAATTCCTCGTGGTGTGATAGAAGATGTTCTTATTGAGGTCGACAAGTTTATTTATCCTGTGGATTTCGTGGTCTTAGATACCCAACCTGTCCCTGACCCAGAGAATCAGATACCTGTGATTTTAGGTCGCCCATTTTATCTACGTCTAATGCGATCATAAAATACCGAAATGGTATTATGAATCTATCTTTTGGTAATATGACTATTGAGTTGAATATTTTTAATGTCGAAAGCTGCATTATGAGCTAGATGACATGTGCATTGAAGAGGTGAACATGATAGGAACCTTAGTTCAGGAGTCATTACCAAACATCATATCAGAAGATCCATTAGAGAGTTGTCTAGCCCATTTTAGCATGGATTTCGACGATGATAGTAACATTGAACATGTAAATGCTTTGTTGGATTCTATTCCTATGTTAGATACCGAAACATGGAAAGCTAGGTTTGAACCATTATTAGCTTTCGAGTCTACCTGAATCCCTTGTTTAGAAGAGCCTCTAAGTTGGACCCTAACTATGCATTTTTAGGCCCATATGAGACTTTCCACGTTATTATAGCTTAGGTTTGGATAGTGATCGGGAGAGTAGGCCGGTGACCAGTGCTTCAAGACAATAAGTAAGCTTTAGGGTGGACCATAGAGGATATTAAGGACATAAGTCCTACTTTGTGTATGCATCGAGATGCATTTAGAGGATGAACCACTCCGATTATAACTTAGATAAAGCAATTGACCTTTTTCATGAACCTGATGGTCTAGAAATTAGGAATATTGTGACTAGTCTATTTAGAAACACCCAAAATTCTAAGTTTGGGTGTGGACTTGGAATATATGCCTCTACCATTTCACAAGAGTATCTTCATAGAGAAGTTCGAGTTGTTAGAAACCCATCCTCTAGTTGATGTGGTTTATCCAGGATATGATACCCAGATTGACTTTGTTTTCCCTCCAAATATTTTTCAACCAATTGTGGGAACGTCTGAGTTTCAAATGTGTCAGTTATTAAATTTTGAGACTGAGTCTAAGTACTTTAGGAGATTAATATCGACAAATTTTCTTATGATTGACCGCCAGTTTCATCGTGGTCAATTGTGTGAGTCAAAACTGATTGACTTTAAGGATCCGCAATTATTCAGGTTATTATTATGTGCTTCTAAGTTTTTATTTGAGTTTTTCCAGACTCTAATACCTGAATCAGATCTTAGCTTTGAGGAATTCCAGCACATAAAAATATTTTATCTCGACCCCAGTTATAGAGACCGAACACCGAACCACGGCTAGATGTAGTTGTCTTAAACGGGAAACTAGACAAGGGTATGCTTTATTTGGCATGTTGCGATTCCTTTTATTTGTGGTAGCTTTATTTGGTTTTGATGACCCACAGAAATTCCGTCTATTACTTTATGATTTTATAAGGTGACTAATCCTTTCTTAGTCTGGATGAAGACTTTAAACTTAGCACTTCTTGGGAGGTAACCCAATATTCATGCGACACGGTAATATCTTTCCTTATCTCATTTGCTTCAAATGGTAACAGTTTCTCCTTGTTCATGTTTTTAATTTCATCTTTAGAACATTGAGGACAATGTTAGATTTAAGTTTGGGGGTATGGGAGTGTTGATGGTGGATTTTCGTTTAAGGTTAAATTTGTAAAAACCGAAAAAATCATGCGCTGACATCTTGTAAAAGATAAAGCCATTTATAAGTGTTGGATACTCCCTCACTTAATTCACTAAGAATGGAGCATGTAGCAACAATCCCATTCTGTGAATACATGAAATTCCTCCAGGTTGGAGCATGTGACAACAATCCCTTCTGTGAATTTCATATCGGCCTTGTATTTCAAGTACTCATTATCGGTGTGGCATGACGACCGGTGCTACTCTTACTGAGTAACACGAACATCCAAGCACTATAATGAAACCATGTACGAAATACCCGTCTGCCGACTCGCGGTGTGTTATACTAGCTTTGATTGAGCCCCTCTCGGTGTGTTATACTAGCCGATTGAGCATCCGGACTTATCGGTCCCGATATGATCCTCGATCGCAGTCATCCAACTCCATAAGCATGATTGGATGACCCCGATCAATTCCATCACCCCCAAGCGGTATGGAATACCCACGGCCGACCCCGCATGGTCGGTCATTGGCCTAGCTTGCCAAGAAACTGTTCATACCAAGCATTATGGACGGAAAACCTAAATTAGGGTTTGCGGCATATTACATATGTCGTAAAAAGCAGTCTCAACCATCCATCTTCACAGTATAGATGGAGGGTGTAGATGTAGACTCAAAGGGCCCCAGCATGTCAACACGATTCTGGTGGGCAGCCTACACACTTGACCAATCGGTCAAGACCAACCACGCATGGTTGTAACAAATTCGTGCGCCCAAACAAGGAGTGACGCGCGGCTTTGAAAAGCCAAAATTAGGGTTTCAAGCCATCACGCGCGTCCATCTTCTCCTAAGCACGAATGGAGGGTCACGAGATTAGATTAAGCAGTCCGGGTCATACCGGCATGACCACCGTGGGCCCATCTACCTCCTCATGTGTTCGGCCAAGGCATAGCATGCCTGGCTATCCCAAACCGTCCACCTAAACTTGCGTGGTTACACTTCCCAAATTGCAAACTGATCTCGACCACTCAACTTCACCGGACGATTTGAGTGGCTTATATCACGTTTTCATGGGATAGTCAGGTATATGTGTGAACACCAGCCTACCACCTACACACTGGTATGATCGACCAAGACCGACCAAGATGGGTCGTCTTGAAACGCGTGCCCGAACTAGGGATGTCACGCGGTTTCCAACTCCTTTGCGGCAATGGATTTGCGCAAACCGATCTCAACCACTCAACTTTAGGTCAAATTGAGTGGCCTGGTCCCGCGCCTTCATGGGACAGTGAGGTATGGACGTGCACACTAGCATGTCGTCTACACACATACCCTGGTCGGTCCTCTCCAAATCCCTTTCCATGCTTGGTTTCGACCAAGTCAAGAGTGATGCTTGCGCACCTCTTCAAAAAACCTAATATTCATTAACGGTCGCGAGATGAGTGTCTCAAAGATCATCTCATCCGTCCAACTTCACCAGCTTGGTTATACAACCACAGTCGGGAGTTAATTGGTTAGTGAGGCGTCATTACCCATCAATTTACCACACCATGATGCAGTACCTGCATAAAATACACACAATACTTCACAAGTATCGATTTCCTGAATAACACAGTTATTCAATTCAGCATTACATGCTATCTTTCGTGGATCCACGATCCACACATTCCAGACATCAATCATGTCACAAACTGGGGGATACATATCAGGGTATTGGTCTGGGCGGTTTACGGCGTGCGGCGTGCAATGCGCCATTACAAGAACGTGTTAGGAAGTCATGGACGGTTAGAGATGAACAGGAGAAGTGGGCAAGGCTGGTCGTGTATCACCAACGCACAACTCCACTACTCCATCACTTCACTTCCTCCACTTCCCACGAGAGACGTGAATAAGGCTCAATGACTTGTATAAATAGGTTCTCCGCTCTATTTCAAACAACAACACAAGTCCAGACGAGACAGAAACCAAGTGTTAATACAAAACGTATTCAAACACCCAGAGCTTGCTTGCATCAATCACAAGCCTGCTCACCTTTTTCTTACAAGTCATAAGCAAGCCAACACCTTCACAATCTCAACACCTTCTTCGCTTCCCTCCCTAAGATCAACCCCATCTCCTTCACTTTGTGACCGAAACAAGTCCGGAACGGCCATTTATTGGTTTAGGCCGGACTTGCACAGTTGATCTCTCGAATCTACAAGCACTCACCGCGCATGCATTTGTTTAAGGTTTAAATTCATTCCTCATCCACACCCCAAATTACCGAATTAGGAGTAGTTTTCACCCATAAACAATTGGCGACCACGGTGGGAGATTAATCTCTCGGTTGTAAAGTCAATTTCTTCAAAATCCGATTCAATTTTATCAATTTCAAAAGGGTAGATCTTAGAATCAATTCAATCAACAATTCATTTCAAGATGGTGGAATTAAGGTCTGGATCGGCAATCAACTACGATGGGGCTAGTGTGGGTACCAATCTCGGTGTCGAAGTACACAGTCGGTGGAGCTACCGTAGCCAACACATCTCGAGGAGCCGTTACCTCTGTCACCAACACTAGCGGAGCGGGAGACATCCCAGTAGGTGTAACGCCCCCATCACCGAGCCAAAGCGGCCCAAATCCCGGCATCTCCTCAAGTGTAACACCTCCGGTGGTCACCCAGAGCAACAACTTTCACTCCCCCATCGGGACGAGGAGCCGGAGGCACAAGAGGAGGACCACCGTCTATTACCGTTGCGAGACTTGATGGAGAAATAGGAAGTTCTTGCTAAGACTCAAACAGATATGGCCGCAACTCGAAGGAGGTACTCACTTTCCTCAAGACCTTGATGAACGATTGCCGCAAGATTCACGTCAATCTTTGGAGCCAACAAGAAATGCCTTCAATTCACCGGAGCGAGGCGTTTCCACTCGGACCCACATGAGTGAAAAAGCTCGTGTTGCTCCCGAATGTTCAAGAGAAAGGGACCGAGACACCCAACTTCATCACACGTGAGGATCTAGAACGACTTCTTCAAAGCCGAGGCAAAGGAAATCGACGGATGCACATCAACACCAACCTCCATACCCTCAAGATATGCAACGAATCCCTCTTCCAAGAGGTTACACCTCTCCCAGTTCTCCCTCTACGACGGTGCGGTAATGCTCGTGAACATGTCTCTCGATTCTTGGAATCCTTAGGGGAACATGAATACAATCATGTTCTCGCGCCCGAAAGAATTCTCGAAATCACTTACGGGGAGGGCGTACACTGTACAACAACATCGCGCCTAACAAACATATCCAATTGGAGCGAGATGGTCGGTGCTTTCTACGAAAGTATTTCTTCGTGTCTGAACAAATCACCTTCTCGAGATCTAGGAAGAATTCTTCGACGGAACAACGAGCATCCTAACGACTTCGTCAAAAGGTTCGAACTCAAGCGGATTGTCATGACCCGAACGTCACCGAACGAAAATTGGTGGAGTTGTGCATCAACGGGATGATACCCATATACCGCGCTCTATTAGAGAATCTGGGCTTTCAAACGTTCTCGAACTCCATGAAGGCATAAGCGTTCAAAGCAACAAGCTGCACCAGCATTGCTAGAAAGAACCAGAGTCGTTCGAAGTGAAGATTCACATGAAAGTCGAGGGAGCAGGCGCCTCACGAACAAGCAATACAACACTGGTCCTTCCGTGAGTGTAGTGGGCGGAGGAGAGAAAAGAAAAGCTCCGTGTGAACAACAAACCAAGCGGACATCCCGGCACACAAGACTTCGTCTCGAAAAGGAGCAGACAAAACTCCTGCACAAAACACTAAAGACACGGGTTTTCCTTTTCCCATGAATGAAGTGATAGAGCTCTTAGAAGTGTGGATCCAAGACGCACGCCGTAAAGCCGCCCCCTATCGACGTCCTCCAACCGAGGAAGAAATGGCGGATCCCGGATATTGTTGCTACCACAAAGTTCGTCCATCATCCGACCAAAGATTGCAACAGGTTGAAACAAATATTCATGGAAAAAGTAGAGACAGGGGAACTCCAGCTTGGAAACGACAGTGTTCATAGAGACCCTTTACCTATCAGGAGCTGCATGATTTCGGGGGATTCTATTCGCAAGACCGTACAATCTATGATGGAGCACATATGTGAAATCTTGTACTTCTCAAAGGACAGCGTCAAGACATATTTGCGGCCCTCAACCACATTGTGTCGGGTAGGCATTTGTATCCGATGCTTGATCCAGGAACCCCAGTCTTTCCTGAAAGACATGAGCAATGGAAACTGGGGACTCCTAACCGTCACTTGTTTGAGAAACGTTGAATTCGATAGCGTGTTGATTGATACGACTTCCGAATTTAACATCATTACTGTCAAGACCTTGAGAGCGGCAAAGATTTCGAAGCAGGAAGCTACTCGTCACCCGACTGTGGTTAAAGATTCAGCAGGAGAGCCCAGAGATGCATATGGATATATTGATCGTCAAAGATCACCCCAACTACGACATGATCCTGTGACGCCCTTGGATGCACGAAAACAAAGCAATACTAGGAGTCTGTCCTCTGCCGATTTCGATACCGAAAGAATCTCAACACGCCTTCCGACCTCCCGATGGATGTCTATTGCCGCACCGAAACTTACCAATGTGACACAACTTCCGGAGAGATCCTGTCAGCATAAGTTGAAAAGTTCCGATCTCAAGTAAGTCTCGCCACGCCACCTTCTTTACAACCTACCGCCCCTCGTTCTGACAAGTCCTGGGGACTGACTCCAACCGACGAACCAACCCTGACTAAGAGATGTGAATGGGAAGCCGGCCCTTTCAAACGTTTTATCAAGAGTGTAGAGGCTGTCTTGGTCAAAGACGACAAGACAAATGTCCAAGTATTTGCACGTTCAAACCCGTTTGGGATTGGAGATCTGGTGACGAAGACGGCTACATTCAAAGTCGAGAGCATGACGGTGAAAATGACCACTCCACCTGAATCACCCACCGAAAGAGAAGATGAACCGTGCACAGTAGCGAGATGTTATTCTAGGCGGCTACTGCAAGCTCATCAACGCTGATAAACTAGAAGGCATAACAATTCACTCAAAATGGCTCAAACCCTACCGAACTTAAGATGCTGTGCTACCACTTCCCAGCATCCTCCACCCTTTGAAAATGATGTGCTATTTTTTCCAGCGTGTTTCCTTTTACAATTTCATGTCATATTTGTAATTCTCCCAGAAAATGATTGCAATACTTGCATTCATAGTTAAGGTTTCGATTTTCAATTTCCAATTTAGTTGAAACACTATTTCCATCTGAGAACCTCCTAAAAACACAAAGTCAGCCTAAATCAATCCACTGGAGCAAGAAAGGAAACCCTAAGCAAACATCTCACGGGAAGAAGGAAATAGAACATGTGCACAAAAGGAAAATAATTTGAGACATACGCTTGAAAAGTCGGGAAGATCTTGCATCGGTAACACGAAGTCCGTAAGTATTCCATTGTGGCATTACTTCTTTTATCACAAAGAATTACGAGTGGAGGCACACCCTTGCGCCCGAGAAGATTCGGGTTGCGATCTTGGCAAAGGGTTATAAAAAAAAAAAAATTTATTCAAACGATCAAGTGGAAGAAAATCCTTGAACCCGGCGGCCGCCGAGTATAAGGAAGATGTTCGAGTGTACAAAATATACTTGGAAAGAAGAAAAAGAAAAGAGGTTTTAGTCGTCAAGAGGATCGACATCGCCTACACCAGGTTCTGCTTCAGCGCCATCACCTGTTGATACTCCTCCCTTCGGATCTACCTCAGCTTCTTCATCAGACATCTCCGCAGCAGCAGCGCATTCCATCCCAACATCACCAGCGGGAGCATCAAAGGGCATAGCAACACCAGGGGCCGCGCAAATTTCTTTCACATGTTCAGGTTCGTCTGTATCAGAATCAAGAATTATCACGCCGTCCTGGATCGGGTAATCACACTTGTCTTCATTCGGAGGTCGTTTATGCTCAACTCTCCGCCTCTTCAACCGCGGCCTGCAAATCTCTCTGCCTTTGCGCTTACTAGTGTCTGCAGCGTTTCCTCGCGCCTCCACCGCTCCTCCATGTCAATCGCAGCTGAAAGTGCACAGATACGTGCTCTGGCAATACGAAGGTGGGAGATAGACATCCCCTGTATAGCACGGCCGACTTCACGAAGTGGAAGATCGATCTTAGCCATTACTTCTTCATGCAGATGGTTTTCGGGCTTGTCAACTTCAAAACTTCTTTCCGGGAAGCAACGGAATGAGCGTCCACCGCTTCCATGATAAACTGCAAAGGAGGGGAGGTTATGAGCGCACACAAAAAAAAAATAAATCAAAAATCAAATCAATCGATCAGTCAATCAGAAGATCAGAACAATACCTGAGATATAGAATAAACTACCACGTGAGACGATTCTTTATAATCTCACAAGTCGACAGAATCCCAGGAGGAAAAGAAGTCTTTACTTGCCACCTATGAAGGCTGCTAATTCGGGATAACAATCAACGAGGCTTATCAGATATACCTGAGGAACGCCGTGTATGATGAAGGAAGTACACCTGAAGAAGCGGCCGAGCTCAAATATGTACAAGAGGAACCAAAGCGACTCACCAGATCAAGTCCTGTTTCCTTCGCATCCTTAATCAGAACCAGCAGTTCCGAGGCAACGCCCGACTATCCGATAAATATGTATCTACTTTAGCCTGGTCATTTCGGTATATATGTATGTCACCATCTCATGCCTACCACACAATAGTGTAACCATTATGTGCTAGGCGGGGGACTTAATGTTGATGGTGGATTTTCTTTTAAGGTTAAATTTGTAAAAACCGAAAAAATCATGCGGCCGACATCTTGTAAAAGATAAAGCCATTTATAAGTGTTGGATACTCCTCACTTAATTCACCAAGAATGGAGCATGTAGCAACAATCCCATTCGTGAATACATGAAATTCCTCCAGGGTTGGAGCATGTGGCAACAATCCCTTCCTCGAATTTCATATCAGCCTTGTATTTCCGGTACTCATTATCGGTGTGGCATGACGGAAAGTGCTACTCTTCGAAAGTAACACGAACATCCAAGCACTATAATGAAACCATGTACGAAATACCCGTACAGTGACTCTCGGTGTGTTATACTAGCCCGATTGAGCCCCTCTCGGTATGTTATACTAGCTCGATTGAGCATCCGGACTTATTAGTCCTATATGATCCTCGATCGCAGTCATCCAACTCCATAAGCATGATTGGATGACCCCAGATCAATTCCATCACCCCCAAGCAGGTATGGAATACCCACGGCTGACCCCGCATGGTCGGCCATTGGCCTAGCTTGCCAAGAAACTGTTCATACCAAGCATTATGGACGGAAAACCCTAAATTAGGGTTTGCGGCATATTACATGTGTCGCAAAAATGCAGTCTTAACCATCCATCTTCGCGGTATAGATGGAGGGTGTAGATGTAGACTCAAAGGGCCCAGAGCATGTCAACACGATTACCGTGGGGTTGCCTACACACTTGACCAATCGGTCAAGACCAACCACGCATGGTTGTAACAAATTCGTACGCCCAAACAAGGAGTGACGCGCGGCTTTGAAAAGCCAAAATTAGGGTTTCAAGCCATCACGCGCGTCCATCTTCTCCGGCACGAATGGAGGGTCACAGATTAGATTAAGCAGGTCCGGTCATACCAGCATGACCACCGTGGGACCATCTACTTCCTCATGTGTTCGGCCAAGGCATACCATGCCTGGCTATCCCAAACCGTCCACCTAAACTTGCATGGTTACACTTCCCAAATTGCAAGGCGATCTCGACCACTCAACTTCACCGGACGATTTGAGTGGCTTAGATCACGTTTTCATTGGGATAGTCAGGTATAGGTGTGAACACCAGCCTACCACCTACACACTGGTATGATCGACCAAGACCGACCAAAATGGGTCGTCTTGAAACGCGTGCCCGAACTAGGGATGTCACGCGGTTTCCAACTCCTTTGCGGCAATGGATTTCTGCCGCAAACCGATCTCAACCACTCAACTTTACCGGTCAAATTGAGTGGCCTAGATCGCGCCTTCATGGGACAGTGAGGTATGGACGTGCACACTAGCATGCTGTCTACACACATACCCGGTCGGTCCTCTCCAAATCCTTTTCCATGCTTGGTTTCGACCAAGCTGAAGAGTGATGCTTGCGCACCTCTTCAAAAAACCCTAATATTCATTAACGGTCGCAGATGAGTGTCTCAAAGATCATCTCATCCGTCCAACTTCACCCGGCTTGGTTATACAACCTGGTCGGGGAGTTAATTGGTTAGTGAGGCGTCATTACCCATCACTTTACCACACCATGATGCGATGCACATAAAATACACACGATACTTCACAAGTATCGATTTCTGAATAACACAATTATTCAATTCAGCATTACATGCTATCTTTCGTGGATCCACGATCCACACATTCCGTTTATCAATCATGTTACAAATCGGGGGATACATACTTGGGGTATTGGTCTCATGCGGTTTCTGACATGCGGCGTGCAACGCGCCATCACCCGAACGTGTTAGGAAGTCATGGACGGTTAGAGATGAACAGGGGAAGTGGGCAAGGCTGGTCGTGTATCACCAACGCACAACTCCACTACTCCATCACTCCACTTCCTCCACTTCCCACGAGAGACGTGAATAAGGCTCAATGACTTGTATAAATAGGTTCTCCGCTCTATTTCAAACAACAACACAAGTCCAGACGAGACAGAAAACCAAGTGTTAATACAAAACGTATTCAAACACCCAGAGCTTGCTTGCATCAATCACAAGCCTGCTCACCTTTTTCTTACAAGTCATAAGCAAGCCAACACCTTCACAATCTCAACACCTTCTTCGCTTCCCTCCCTAAGATCAACCCCATCTCCTTCACTTTGTGACCGAAACAAGTCCTGAACGGCCATTTATTGGTTTAGGCCGGACTTGCAGTATTGATCTCTCGAATCTACAAGCACTCACCGCGCAGTGCATTTGTTTAAGGTTTAAATTCATTCCTCATCCACACCCCAAATTACCGAATTCTGCAGGAGTAGTTTTCACCCATAAACAATTGGCGACCACAATTGGGAGATTAATCTCTCGGTTGTAAAGTCAATTTCTTCAAAATCCGATTCAATTTTATCAATTTCAAAAGGGTAGATCTTAGAATCAATTCAATCAACAATTCATTTCAAGATGGTGGAATTAAGGTGGGATCAGCAATCAACTCTGATGGGGCTAGTGTGGGTACCAATCCTGGTGTCGAAGTACCTGTCAGTGGAGCTACCGTAGCCAACACATCTCGAGGAGCCGTTACCTCTGTCACCAACACTAGCGGAGCGAGACATCCCGTGGGTGTAACGCCCCTATCACCAGAGCCAAAGCAGCCGCAAATCCCGGCATCTCCTCAAGTGTAACACCTCCAGTGGTCACCAGAGCAACAACTTTCACTCCCCCATCAGGACGAGGAGCCGGAGGCACAAGAGGAGGACCACCGTCTATTACCGTTGCAGACTTGATGGAGAAACAGGAAGTTCTTGCTAAGACTCAAACAGATATGGCCGCAACTCAGAAGGAGGTACTCACTTTCCTCAAGACCTTGACTGAACGATTGCCGCAATCGAGACTATAACTCGGCCACTAGGGCTACCTAGGGGTTTAAAGGCTTATTGCATACGCTAAATGCAATCGACGATGCCTGCGACAGTGAGTTAGGATTTTATTTTCTAGATTTGATTTGCTCGAGGACTAGCAAATAATAAGTTTGGGGGTATTTGATAGTCACATTTTTATGTCTGATATAATCTCAATTGTATATATTGTTAGTGCTCGATTTTGTATTTATTATGGCTTTTTATGTTTTTGTAGGTGTTTTTGGAGAAATAAGCTTTTGCGGGAAAATTGGCCCGAAAAGTGGTATTTGCGCTCGTGGGAGAAAATTACTATTCGGACTCTCATTCTAGATAAGGGACACCTCAATTACTAAGGGGAACCTCACTGCTATTTGCACCCCAGGGCGCCCCAAGACAGATAATATCGGGACCCCACCAGGTGGTTAGGGGTAAACCATCTTCTCATTTGTTTGAAAATAGAAACTCAAGCGGAAAAGAAAACACGGTTAAATCTACGTTATTATCTCGGAGAAATTTGGTCGAGATTGTCTCGGGGTTTTGGTTGCATTAAGACACGTATCATCTGTTACACTAAACAACAGGTTGATAATCTCCTTTAGATTCGAAAAGAGATGGAAGATACGTCACTTTGAAGTAAAACAGCAGGGCAGACCATTGTTTACGGGATTTGGTGGATCATGTTTGGCGATTCTTTATTCGATTTGTCTGATTTGGTGGGGCGGTCCTGTTACTATTAAACGGGGCTAGGTAAAGGGCTTGGACGCGAAAAAAGAAAAGAAAGGTCTTTGACAAAACAGGGTTGGAAGTATTGTCGGGTAATTGTTGGTTTTTGATTACGTGCAGCATAAGAATATCTTTTTTATTTCCTTGAGTCGAGTTGATCCTATGTTTGGAAGCTATGACAATTCAATCACGCATAAAATAGAAACGTATGAACATTAAAAAGGAAAGAACAAAATTGCTCTTTCTCGGGTTATTTGCTTTACTGTATTTTGGAAGATTTCGTGTATAACGGGAAGATATCTTCTCTATCTAGGTCATATGCTATCCATTGAAAGAGTTTGGATTAATTCGAAGCCGCGTACGAGAAGAAAAAAAAGGAGAGAAAGGCCGTAACTTTTGGAGGAAGCAAAGGAAGATAAACAAAGAATTTCTTCGAGTTTTAATCGCTGCGGAGGCATATATAAGGAGCGGGGAAGTCACGGATCGGGTGGTCGAGACTTTTGGGGACGAACGGAGCGAGAGGTGAAGAAATCGGAGTCAGCGAGAATTGTTGTTCTTCTTCTGCTATGCGTTATCAAGAACACGAAGAACATTGGACCAACGGAGTCGATCGCAGAGCAGTCTTATATTCAACAACGGTTTTCATATATCGTATTCAAACATCACAAAAGAAATATTGTTTAAGAGGAAGTCTTATTTCTTAACCTAATGATCTTTTTGTAACGCCTCTTCGAGCGTTGCAACTGCACTGAGTTATTAGCTTTCTCTTGTTTTTCACACTTTTGAGCTATGAACACCTATTTTGAGCACGTGATTAATATGAGGAGCTAAACCCCATTCTTCGAGGCGACGGAGGAAGCCAATTTTCCATGATGTGTGTGGTAATTTCTATTTTAATTAATTTTTGAAATCTCTTTTAAGATTATTTGCCTTGATTGAAAAGTGATTGAATGATTTTTCCTAAGCAATTGTGATTTCTCTTGATAGACTATTCTTAGACCTAGGTTTTTGATATTTTATGCTTTCGAAATACAATTGTTATTCTAAAAATCTACCTTTGCAAAATATTAGAATCACTTTAAAGGTAAAGAGTTGCACGAATATTTATTAGTTTAAATCACATAAAAATTGGAGTTTGGTGGACTCCTGAGTCTCTGCTTTTAAAATCTTGATAATAACACCTTCTTTGAGTTTTCTAGTTTTATTTGAATCTGAAAAAATCCTTCACAAGTCTGAGAGGAACGACATCTTTCTTACCACTTTACAACAACTTAAAAATCACATCAACTAGCCGTTTAGTTTTAAAATAGAAGTAAAGCAATGCATTAAATGCATTGGTTGAGAGTGTTCGAGCCTATAAACAAAGTAGGTATCCCAGTAGTGTATATCTGATTCTGGTTGGGTTTTCAGTAGTGATTGATACCACAGGAGACTCGGATAACTATTCGGCGGGAGTTCATACTAACCAGTAGTGAGTTTGAATTACGACCAGCCAGTTCTTACTAACCCAGCCGTGAATACATATTACGGCTGGAATCTTTAAATTACGAATCAAATCCTAATAACGGCCGACGACAACATTTTCCCTTACTAACATGTAAATAAACTCATATTTTTTCCGTTTCAAACGTATTTGAATCAATCAAACTTTCTAATGGGGTTGATTACAAGGTTTTCTAGACTAGTTTCGGGGATAAGTTTCATCAGTTTTTCTTCAAAGTTTTCAAAAATGTTCATCAAAATCATCCTCCTCCTTCTTCTAGATCAAAAAAAAAAAAAAAAAAAAGTTTTGATCCTCAAGAAATTAATCATTAAATTAGTATAACCCATTTGCTAATCGTGATTAGTTTACTTAATCATCATAATTATCACTAATCAAATCGAGGGTATATTGGGGTTTATGTAAAATGGAGGATAAGGGGTTATAAGAACTACTATTTCATGACCCATTAAGGCCCCAAAAGACCATCCCCTACAGCCCCAATAATAGGATCCAATTTAAAACATATATATCATACGTATTATTTGTTCGGTGAATGTTATCTTGATGACTTAATTGGCTTGTGCACCATCACATAATCGACTGTACAAAGGAACATATAAATTTACTAATATTCTAATATAAACCAAAAAGGAGAACTGTTGACTTAAATGAATCAAATGTAGGTTTGAATAATCCACAGATCCAGGTAGAGCAATCCTAGGCAATGCTGTATCGATAGTAGCTGAAGTATGAAGCACCGAATCACTCTAGACAAGTTTGGCGCGAGAAAAGAGATGCCCGTGAAGTCGATATGTGTAAAGGTAAAATCATGATTGATGCCTATCTCAGAGAGTAATAAATGCTCTGAAAAAGCCGGTGAAAGGATAAGAAGAATGTGGTCAAAGCAAGACTCGGGCTGAGAGTATCAAGGACGACATCGTCCCTACTCACTGAGTAATCAACATCGGGTGGAAGGACATCGGGAAAAGATATCACTAGGCTCGGCCCAATATCTCAGAAAATACATTATTCATCGCCCGAGAAGGATATCAAGAAATATGTACCACGATTCGCACTGTAACTTGGATGTATCATCACTTGTAGCTATAAATAGAGAGCTATGTAGAGAGCTAAGGACCAAGTAATCAGTGAGAGAGGAGAGAACACCAAGAGCTTGAGAGTGAGAATTGAGCACTTGCTAGTGAGATACATATTTTGTAACCTTGAGTCGAGTAATAAAATCATCCCTTTACCCCGTGGACGTAGGTAATCATACCGAACCACGTATATCTTGTGTTCTTGTGCATCTCTAGCTTGCTTACTTTAATATGTGTGTGTTTGTGATTCTTTGGGTGTAGTTGTAGGATTTTCCACATCTACATTCTGGCGCCGACTAAGGGGATCGTGTAACGTCTTTTGATACCTAGCATAAAAACCATTAAAGAGAGATTCAAAATCTCCTAAAACATCTTTGGATGATAGTTGACGCTAAGTGAAAGACTCTTGTAGTTAAAGCAGATGAGTTGTTAGATGAGTCTTTTAAAGCAATTTTTTCTCCGAAACTCGAGTCTTTTACATTTTTTTTTTGTCCAACCTTTGTTGAAACTCACAGAGTCTTCATTTGAGTCGAAAAACTCACAATAGTCTGAACCATCTTGTTCTTGTTTCGTGTTAAGCAAAAATCTTCTTATCTTACGATTTCGAGTCAAAGAAACTTGTGATTTGTTTTGTTTTTGAAAACATTTTCTTTACGTCAAAGTTCTTGAAATAATTATGAATACAATCTCAGGTTTGAGTTATGGTCGATTGTGTTCCCTTTTATGACTATGACGAGCTGTTAGAAAGATTCAAAAGCTCCCAAAAATATCATCTTTGATGCTTGGTAGAAGCTAGAATGAAACTTTATCTCGCTGGTCGTATCTCGTCATGGGTTAGTTAAACATGATTGTAGCGAAGGCAAAACCTACTCAAAATCATTGAGTTAGGGTTTCCAAAGCTACGGCTAGAAAGGGTATGGTGAGCACTTTGATGACAAAGTCTCATCCTAATCCCATAACAAGAGCCGTACAACGTCGTTAGGAAGCCAAAAGAATCCCATGGTAAAACTATCGTTGCGGAATTCCGAGGAAAAGATCAAAAGGTCTTATCTTGGCAACCTGTGTAGTTGGGTCACCGGTAAAACGATTGACGGAAGTCATCATTATAAACCCTGGCCAAGAAAGAAATTTTACTATCAAACGTACGGATGATTAATGATTTATGGCACAAGGAATGTTAGGAAAATAATGATTAATGCATGGGAAAAGTACCGAAAGCGACGTAACAAAACAACATTTCAAAAGACTGTCCTATTAGTCAAAACCACCTATTTTTCGAGTTCTGCGTGTCAAAGTAAAAGGAATCGTACTTAGATGAACTTTTTCTTCTCTGAATAACAGAATTGGTGTACTTCATCCTTAACCTTTTCGAAAACAGTTCAAAGTGAAGTACTGTGTATTTTGCTGACGTAGGTAGGGACGGCGAGCCGAAGGATACAAACCATACCCGAGGCAATGGCAAGTACTTCCGGGACGGGCAGGATCCTGAGGAATCGGACTGTAGCAGGAACTAGCGCGCGGGGAAGGAGTGACGGATTCTTGGCGACAGAAATGACCGACAACACCCGGCGGGAAAAATCCCGGGCACCGGGGCGGAGGCATGGCAAACAACGAAGAAGTCGATCTTGAACGAGATGATGATCTTTCCCAAGAGGATTGCGGATCAACCCGAGCCAACCGAGACCCGGGGGATATGGTAGATGGAATGACTGCATCGGACACAGAGGACGACGAGGAAGCACAAATGATGCGAGAGGATGGTAGGCGAGCAAGGCAACGCGCGGAGTATCGATTTGCCCTGGATCAAGAGTGAGAGAGGCTTAGACAAGTGCGTTTGGAAATGGGCAATACCACCAGAGACATCCCACCAGTTGCAACCGCCCCCCCGATCACTCTTCCCGTAGAACCACCGCCCGTACCACCAAACATGGTAGGGAACCATGTAAATGGTTATTCCAACCATGAGAGCACCGAACCGAGCATTGATAGCAATTATGGAAAACCGAGAGAAGGCGGGACGACGATGAGGGAATTGCAAAGAGAGGAAATTTGGCACTAGAGCATGAAAACTATCAACTTCGGAACCGAGAGATCTGGGTCACGAGGGTCATCGAGCCGAGGAGCCTCCAGCAACCACACCCGATCAAGATGTACCTAACTACACCTCATGGCCGATAACGTGTACCCGACCCTAGCCATACAAGAAGTGGGTATGGTCCTCCCGAGAGCTCCTCAACCAATGAAGAAGTGCAAAATGGGAGACCCGACGCGACAACTAAGGTTAAACTCAAGCAACTTGAGCATATGGTCAAGAATTTTGCTGGAGATAGCGAAGACGACAAGTTGGCAGAAGCGATCAGTGAAGCACAGAAAACTCCATTCACCAAGGAGCTTGAACAAATTTCATTCCCTCCAAAGTGTACACTTCCTACCTTCCCATCAGTTGTGACACACGGCGATGCGGGGAGCATATCAAGATGTATAGCATGTCTCTACTACAGTGGAAGAACTACGATATGGTCATGTGCAAGTTTTTTCCGGCAAGTCTGGAAGGCGAGGCGAAGAACTGGTTCTACACCCTGCCCGATTAGTCCATAGGCAATTATGGCGTCCTAGTGGAAACATTTCTTGAAACCTATATGCATAACAGCATTGCTCGGCCAAGGGTAAATAAGCTATTCACGCTGGCACGAAGGTTCAGGTAACCCTTAAGGTCTCTGACGGACAGATGGAGGAAGCTGTGTACCGATATCGGGAAGGTACCTGTCGACAAACAAATCTTTGGTTTTGAAAATTCATTGGGAAAGTCTGACCCCATCTGGATAGCGATGTACACCGAGAAACCACAAACGTTGAGGAAATGAGGAAGATGCAAGAGCATTACATCGCATTAGAAGAGATACAATAGGGGGCTCAGGATAGAGGAGTACAAGAAGCCAGCGCTGCGGTAGAGGCTACTCCTCAAGGAGACTCAAAGCGATCAGAAAAAAGGCCGATGGCACCACACCAAGGCTCGGTCAAGAAGGAATGGGTCGAGAAAGGAAAGAAGCCTCGTCATGAACCAAGAACTTAGACGCCTCTAAACGCACTGTTGGAAGAAATATTCAAGGAATTAGAAAAAAGAAACGACATCAGATACCCGAAGACTAGGGGAATCTAGTTTGATGAGACAAGAAACCATTCCGAGTTTTTTCATTACCATCAGTACCGAGGCCACTCGACTAACAATTGTCGAGAGGTAAAAGATATTGTCCAAAGATCTCGATCCGAGATGGGTACTTGCGACACTTTTTTTTTTTTTTAAAACAACGCCGACACCTACCCAAACCGGCCACGCTTTCGTACACCAAGTAAGGATCGATTATGGAACCCGGTTCACTGCAATACCATCTCACACTCGGCAACTTAAGGGTTCGATTTAGGAACCGGCATTACTTCGAGAATCAATAAGAGGGATCGAGTGGGAAAGGAGATATTCAGTGTAGAAAAAACTTTACCTATGGAACCCTGGATGATGCAGCTGATCACCTTCTTAGCAAAAGATGTCCCGTCGAATGGCCAAGCACATGGAGATCCCCCAGTGATCACCTTACTCATTGAGGAGTAGGGAGTCAAGAGAATACTGATGGACAGTGGGAGCTCAGTCGAGGTCCTCTTTTACGACACGTTTAAAAGAATGAAGCTATCTGATGACATTTCAATCACTACACCAAATTCCTGGATTAGTAACAGAAATTCGTAACGGCTTACTGGCCGTTACGAAATCCCCGTTACAAATGGCCGTTACTTAAAATTTGTAACGAGGCACAAGCCGTTACGCATTTTTGAAAAATTTGTAACAGAGGCAAGCCGTTACGAAATTTTTTTCATGCGTTCCAGCCACACGCTTGGTCACACCATGTCGTAACACCTAGAGTTTTTACGTGTGTCATTCACACGCGTACTATTTTATTTCTACCCAAGATGAGTAACACTAGAAGATATTTCCTCCCATGCGTGTGCCATTCACATGCGTGCCATTGCTTTTCTTCCCATGCCTTGGTGAAATCGATGAATCGATTTATCATTTTCTTTCTCCTTCTCATTTTTGCTCTGCCGTCTTCTTCCTCTCACAAAACCATCTTCAATAATCTTCAATTATCTCTTTTTTTCTCTCTTTCTTCTTCTCTGAAGATTCATATCTGTTAATCGAGATTAGGATTTCGATTTAATCATTTATGTAAGTCTTTTATCATCTATTTTAGGGTTTCGGTTTTTCGATTTTAGGTTTCGGTTGTCAATCGGATTCTAGGGTTTGTTGTTCTGTTTGTTAATCAAATTTTAGGTTTCATCATCTTCTTTCAGGGTTGTTTATGAGAGTTCCGAGTTGGAACTCTTTCATCATCTCGATTTTAGGGTTTCATCGTCACTGTGTAAGCCTCTCTCCACCCTTAGCTAAGCTTACCTTAATCGAATTGATCCGGTGAAGCGCTTGGATATGAGGTTTGTTATTCCCTTTTCTCTCGTGATTTGAAGTTTTTTAGATTTTTTAGTATTCGGTAATATAAACCCTAATCTCTTGTGAATTTCTGAATGTGGGTTATGTTTGAAATTGAAGGATTTCAATGAAGATTTGTTCGACAAGATGAGCAAGTACGGAGAGATTGAATGTCTTAATATATGTGACAATTTAGCTGTTCATATGCTGGGGAATGTTTATGTTAAATTTAGATAGGAAGAACATGCTGCTAATGCACTTAAGAATTTGACAGGAAGGTTTTATGCAGGTAACCGTTTTCTGAGGTTTAATTTAATTTTTTTTTTAACATGATTTGGTAGAATTCTTTGGTTTGTGTGAATGTTGGATGCATATTTTTGTGTGTATTGATTAGGAGAATTATTTAGATAAGTTGCAATGTTTGGTTCTTTCGCATAATGATGTGATTTTGAATGTTGTAGTAAAGTGGTAAGAAAAAGTTGTCGTTCACTCAGACTTGTAAAGATTTAGTTTCAGAAACTCTAAAAACAAAGAAAATATATACACAAGTTTGTCACAAAAATCGAGAGATTACTGAGACTCGGGATTCCACCATAAATTCATTCATGCGATTCAAATATTTATTCCAAACAATTATCGCTCAAATAATACTGACTCTAATTCTTTGCCAAGGTTGATTCTTAAAAGATTGACTGTAAATCACTAGCATGACGCATCAAAATCACTTAGACCAAGCATACATCATCATACGACATCACAATCAATTAAGAAAAATCATAAAACGATTGATAATAGTGCAAGTAGTCATAAAAGAATTAAATATAATTACCACACGCATGAAATATGGCTTCCTCCGTCATCCCGGTGTTGGGGTTTTAGCTCCTCATATCAAAAACACGCTCAAAATAATAACGCATGGCCGAATAGGTGTTTTATTGAAGAAAAATCGAGTTTCTACCGATATAATTGTTACGAGAACTCATTGTCACAAAGAACCTAACAAAGGCATTGCAAACTAATAATAATTGTTGGAAAATTGTTGCAAAGTTTGTTGAGTTTGAAAGTTTAGGTCACGGTTTCTGCGACTACTCTAAGGTGTTGTACTTTGTTCTTCTTCCTCCTCTCGCCTGCTGCTGCTGATCGTCTCTGCAACTTGATTCGTGGCTCTGCAACTACTCCAAACGTCCCCCCAAAGTCTCGACATCTTATTTTGGACTCGAACCCCTATATTTATACACCACAGCTTCCTCTAGGTTCGAATAAATCTTTTCTTTCTCCCCGCAAAAGTCACGGGATTATATTCCCTTTAATTTCTTTACGCGTTTCCCTATTTAGTTAAAACTGCCTTTTTCTTGATAGAACTGAATTCTGAAGAACATATCCACTAGCCCATTCTCCACGTACTTCCAATTATAGCTCAAAAAAATTTCCCGTAAATATATCTCCATGTTTACGTATACCTTCCCTGTTTTTCCGATTATGCCACGAGTAACAATCCTGTTGTGTTGGAACATCTAATACCACATCCAACTGTCGAGAAAATCCAACAAAAAGTGGACCAAATCTTGCCCAGAAATTCACGTAATTCCCGACATCTCCTCACTACTCTGTTCACCGAGAGAACCATGGAATCCTCTTTTTATTTGACTCTTGAGCACACACTTATCCTGTTTTAGCATAACAGGATATTAACAATTCTAATCCAAGCAAAACCCAGACTAAATCTCTCCCAAATGATTCACAACAACCTTCGCAGATGATAACTCAGTTTCCCGCCAAAACCGGGATTTGAATGAAGAGGATGGGTTGCCCCTTAACCGTCTCTGGGGTGCGAATAGCAGTTACACTGGTGGTTATCCCTTATCATCTGGGTGCCCCTTATCCAAAATGGGGGGTCCGAATAGTAATTTTCTCCCACGAGCGCAAATTCCACTTTTCGAGCCAATTTTCCCGCAAAAGCTTATTTCTCTAAAAACACCTACAAAGACACAAAAAGCCATAATAAATACAAAATCGAGCACTAACAAAATATACAATTGAGATTAAATCAGACACAAAAATGTGTCTATCAATGCTGGGGAATGTTTATGTTAAATTTAGATAGGAAGAACATCTTTGCTAATGCACTTAAGAATTTGACAGAAGGTTTTATGCAGTAAATTGGTTTTACGAGGTTTAATTTAATTTTTTTTCAAAGATGATTTGGTAGAATTCTTTGGTTTGTGTGAATGTTGGATGCATATTTTTGTGTGTATTGATTAGGAGAATTCTTTAGATAAGTTGCAATGTTTGGTTCTTTCGCATAATGAGGATACTGAAACGAAACCGTCGAAGCTGCAGTCTTATTTTTGGCAGATTAATGAAATATATTTGAGTTACATTCAAAGACCATGTTTTTATGATATGTTGTTTAATGTGATTTCCAATAGTATCCCAAGATAGATATTTCGGCTAACAATTACTTTTCTTGATATGTCGTGAATTTGCTTACATTACGGGTACCATTCCAGATGAGTCAAGGCAGTGTTTTAAGCTTTAACTGCTGCATCTTGGAAATAACCTACTTATGGGCATCGTTGATAAAAGCTGGTTTTGGAGTTGCCTTTTATCTATTTCTAAAGCTTTTTCATTATCGGCGATTTATGTAATTAACTTCATTTCTATCTCGTGTATCGGTGTATATGAGGTCACGTGTAATTATTTTTTGTACAGTGTGTAAAAGATCTAGAAAGTAAGATATTTCTTGTCTTCAAATCATTACGCGTTATAAATGTAAGTATTCTTTCAATGTGATAATTCTAACACATTGAATTCTATCAAATCTAACTTGCTTTATGAATTTTCTTGCTTAGCACATAACTTGTCTAGTATAGATTGCTGGCTTAAATTCCTCGATTGTAGTTCTTAAATGAGAATCCACTTTAAGCTTGTATAACAATAAAGGGATTTACTTTTTTCGGCCATGTTACCTAAATATGTCTTTTTCTTTTTTGTCGATGTAGATGGTAGCCATAACCAGTGAAGAAACAGTGCTCAGTGGAGAACACTATCTCTCTTCAAGATTTTGACGGTGATTATGACTAGGAAGAGGAAGAAGAATAAGAAGAGGACGAGGAAGAAGAACCCATTACTCTAGGTTTCGTCGAGAAACCGAAGAATCTAATTCCTTTCTCCCTCGGTTTTTTTTCCTAGCAAGGCTGGAGGAACACTTTGTATGTTTTGTGAATTTATGCATTTTTAGCTTCTAACTTATAAAACATCCGATGAACCAAAGATCACCTTTTCTGTCGAGTTGATCTTGCGACATCAAGCTTAAATCTAGTTCATCATCCGTAGATCAACCAAGGTTTATACAACTTAAACACAAACATATATTCTTCTATCAATATATTTTTGTATCGATTCATCAAATGATCTTGTCTTTTATATTTATTTAAGGGAAGTACTTCTTAATGACGAGAAAAGTATGTATGAGAGATATGCAGCTTTTTTTGCATTTCGAAACCATGAAGGAGAAGGAGTTGTCCCTGGTATAATTGATTCTTTGGGTGCTGGGAGTGCTCTCCTGTGGCATGAGGTATTTGAATTTCTAAACTCATCACTCATGACAAACCAAACTAATTCATCTCACTGATTGTTCAATATGGTACAAACTAGTTATTATACTTAAGCTATTAAGTTTGTATTTGTATGTATTCCTTTAGAAAGTTTCTTTGAGAATTTTGGTACTTAGAGAAATTTGGTACTTAGAGGAATTTGATACTTAGAGAAATTTCAGTTTCTTTGTTATATGTTCAGTTTCTTTGTTATATGAACCTGAGATGAATTGAATGAATGTTTTGAAGACTTCATATCTTAGAACTTATAATGACTTGTACTTATGGTACCCTTAATCTCATTTTGGATATGCCGTTTTTGTTTAGTGAAGAAGGTACACATATATATCATGTTCAAGTCAGGTTAGTACTTCTAACTGCAACTATATATATCATGTTCTTTTCTGTTGGCTTAACCTAAAATAGTCAAATTGATAATTTGGTGTTTACTATTGGCTGTTTCAGATTTGGTGAACAACCATGGTACCATTGCAAGGTCTGGAACTAAAGAATTCATGTAAGTTGTGGCTGCTGGTGTTGATGTCGTAAGTTGCCCGCTCCACCTCTCTTACTACCTGGCAGCAGTAACCTCATAATTTTTCCCCTCTAGTTTTGTTGTGCATACTTCCGACATCTAAATAGATATCTTTTTGTGTTTGTAGGTTAATTGAATTGATGCTCTGTTGCAAGTTTGGAGCAGAAATGTTGGAGAACAAGGCAGTCATTAGGTTGGAGAGCAGATGCAAGTTTTGTAAGTTTCTATGTGTTTCTAAGTTAGATGAGTTTGTGAACATAAGAATTTCTATGAACTGATACTTAGTATCCCCCTAATATTTCATACTTAACGAAATTTTTGATACTTAGAAGAATTTAAGTTCTTTTTTGTATTAAGCTATTTGAATGTGATAAGAATTGATTGAATGTGAGATGAATTTGATTGAATAAAATATTGTTGATTGTGGAGGATGAAATGAAAGGTGTATGCGGTAGTTTTTTGGAATTCCGGCTTATTTCCAATGAGAAAATGAAGCTATGGTCAGCCTTGACCAGGTCAAAATTGGTCAAGACGACCAATTTTGACCAGGTCAAGGTTGACCGCGATAATTTTTTGTTATTACAAAAAGTTAAATAACGACCCCGAAATGTTACAACATCCTTGTTGCAAAAAAAAATCGTAACGGCCCTGAGCTGTTTCCACGTGGCAAATTCGTAATGGCTCAAGCCTGTTACGAGGGCCGTTACAAAAAAAATTCGTAACGGCCACAAAGCCATTACAAAATAGATGTAACACCCACTTTTACAATAGGCGAGGGCCGTTACAACCCGTTTTTGTAACGGCCTGGTTCTGTTTCTAATCCCAAAATTTGGTGTAGTGAATCCCTTCAACTTATCGGATCCACGGCTTCAATGGTGCAGTGACCGTACCAAAGGGAGAAGTCACTCTCAAAGTCTCGGATGAAGAGGGATATTTGGATACGCTTACCACCTTTTTGTGTTGTGGACGTCGTATCGCCTTATAAGGCTAAGTCCTATGGGCTAGATTAGAGTGCTAGATTGGCCAAAAAGTGTTGCAAATCATGAAAAAAGTGTGGGAAAAAAGTTAACACTCAATCTGGCTACTTCTCTCTCCTAGCAGTTGCTCGCAGTCGCACTAGGCGAGATTGAAACGCCGAATGGTGCGGCGCTTAAAAACTGACTCTACGCTGAACGGTTCGGCGTTAATCTGTTGAATCTGGTTACTTTTTGGTAGAAAGAGAAAGTGAGAGAGAGAGAGGGGGAGAAAGAGAGAGAGGGACGTGTGATAAGATGGATGTGTGAGAGAGAGAGGGGGTGAGAGAGAGAGGGGGACGTGTGAAATAGAAAAAAGAAGGAGAGAGTGAAGAAAAAGAGGGAGGAAAAGAAGGAGAGGGAGGAAAAGAATGAGAGAGAGGAAAAGAAAGAGAGAAAAACGCCGAACGGTTAGGCGTTTAAAGCCGAACGGTTAGGCGTTTCGCTGCTAGATTGGCCATCCCATAGGGGTTAGGAGGTTGCCCTATCTGACGTGGATGGCCAATCTAGCAGCTAGATATCTAGCCCATAGGACTAAGCCTAAGGCGATCCTCGGCAGGCCCTGGATCGCAGACATCAAAGGGGTGGCATCGGCATACCACCAAAGATTAAGGTTCCCATCTTAACGAGGGGTTGTGGAAGTGCTAGGCGATCCCCAGGCCGCAAGACAGTGCATGCAGTTAGATATCCAACAAAATGAAGAAAGGTGATCAAGACAGCGCCAAGTAAAGAATAAAGCTAAGGAAATTAAAGTAGGGGAAGAACTGGAGAAGGTACTCTCACAAGACATCAAAGCCTACGAAGCAGGCGAGAAAGATATCTTGTAGCAATCAAAGGAGGCAACGTCGGTCGAAGATCCAAAGCACAACTTCTCGGCCTTAGAGTCTACCCGGCAGATCAACTTAGGGACCGAGGAAGAACCAAAGTTAGTAAGAATTGGAACCCTGCTATCGGATGAACAAACAGAGCAGCTGATAATTTTATTGAAGAAACACATGGACGTATTCTCTTGGCAAATTCACGATATGAATGGAATTGACCCGGAGGTATGCTCACATCACATAGGATAGATCCCAAATTCAAGCCGATCCGACAAAAGATGCGAATAATTGCACCCGAGTTACAAGTAGCGGTAGAGGACGAGTTAAAGAAACTACAAGTGGCTTGGATCATTCGAAAGGCTCAATATCCGCAATGGATATCTAACATGGTGATAGTCCCTAAAAGGAATGGAGGGGTTAGGATCTGCATCGACTTCAACGACTTGAATAAAGCTTGCCCAAAGGACAGTTTTCCTCTCCCCAGTATCGATCAACTAGTGGAATCCATAGTTGGATACAAGGAGATAACACTAATGGACGGATACTCGGGATAAAATCAAATCCCCCTGGCTCCCGAGGATCAAGAACATACATCTTTTTTTACACCCAGAGGGCTATATTGTTACACTAAAATGCCATTCGGATTGAGGAACGCTGGTGCTAATTATCAAAGGTTGGTGGAGGACATGTTCGAGGAAACAATACACAACACCATCGAGGTCTATGTGGACGACATGCTAGTCAAAAGCAAAGTGGCATCCAACCACATTGATGACCTTCGGGAGATCTTTCAAACTATGAGAAACTATAAGATGCGAGTGAACCCGGCCAAGTGCACTTTTTGGGTTACTTAGAGTAAATTCTTGGATACAAAATCACTGATAAAGGTATAGAAGCCGATCCTGATAATATTAGGGCCGTTTTGGAAATGCCATCCCCGGTAACAATAAAAGAAGTACACCAGTTAAACGGAAACTTGGCAGCGCTAGGACGATTCATTTCACGGTCTTCGGATAAATGTAAAGACTTCTTTGGGACGCTAAGAAAAGGAGAAAAATTCAAATGGAGCGAGGAGTGTGAGGAAGCATTCCAAAAGATTAAGCAACATCTCGCGAGTCTACCTGTGTTACAAATACCGAGCCCGATGAAGTGCTTACCCTATATCTTGGGGCAACAAGTTATGCCATAAGCGCGGTCTTAGTAAAAAATGTTGGAGTAGAAAGAGAAGCCCGTGTACTTCATAAGCAAAACTATGAACCCGCAGAGAAGAGCTACACCCGAAATCGAAGCAATTGATACAAATTTAGTATTTACAACACAAAAAGTCAAAGACGTACTTCCAAACTTATATGATTCGAGTACTTATGAAGTCTTCCATAGAATCGGTGCTCGACAATGCGAAAAGGTCGGGAAGGATCTCTAAATGGAGTGCTCAAATCAAGCAGTTCGACATCTTCTATGAGATGAGGACGGCAGATGAAAGGCACAAGCGGTGGCTGACTTTATGGCATTTTCCTTAGACGATGAAGATGAAATCGAAGATATTCTCGGGCATGGAAGAAGACCGAGAGGATCCATCCGATCTCCTTGAAACCCGTAGTCCGACGCGGTAGGAAGTCTTCATAGACGGGTCGATCCAATAAAGACGGGTCGGGCCTAGGGCTAGTCTCCACCACACCAAAGGGGAAGAAGATGGTTCACTCCTTTAGGCTTGAATTTAAGGCAACAAACAATGTCACCGAGTACGAGGTCAGAATACATGCTTTGCGGTTGATAGTGGAAATGGGGATCCATGACGACGACTAACTAGCGACTCTCGTCGAGTCATTCGGCATCAATGGACAATACGCCATACATGACCCAAGATTGCGTAAGTATTGGGAGCTCGCCCAATTTTATATCCGACAGATACCAAATATCAAGTTCCGACATATCTCGTTAAAAGATAATCAACATTCGGACGCACCGGCATACATCGCCTCCATGCTACTCGTACTCGAGTGTTGAAGGCATCGAGTCATGAGAATCCCGATTGCATATGTACCCGAGACAATGGACACAAAAGCATACATAACGATAACCACTACCGATAAGTATGAAGCGGCGATTGGCGCAAACCCATTCACCAATATTTGGAGACGGTAGAGTTACCTAAGGGACGACCCGAGATCAACAAAACTAAAAGCAAAGGAGCAGCGTACGGCTACGAGACGGTATCTTGTATAGAAAGTCCTACCCAGGGCCACTGTTAATGTGTCTAGGCAAAGATCAAGGGCACTCAATCCTGAATGAGCTACATTATGGTGCCGCGGGCAATCACATCTCTGGTCGAAGTCCGGCAACCCGAGCCAAGACCATGGGATACTTTTGGACCTACATGAACTAAGATGCAAAGCATATGGCACTAATTTGCGACAAGTGCCAAAAGTTTGGAAAGAAGATACACGCACCTATAAGAACCCCGAACTCGGTGATTAGCCCTTGGCCCTTCGCCAAGTGGGGGATCGATATCGTGGGACCATTACACGTCGGGTGGGACAGAGAAAATACTTGATCGTGGCTGCTGATTACTTCACCAAATGGGTAAATTCTGCGCCGATAAGGCACATTCGGGATAAGGACGTATTTCGTTTCATTTGGGAGCACATTATCTGTCGTTTCGGCGTGCCGGCAGCAATCGTCTCGGATAACGGAAAAAAACTGCAGGGCAAGAACATCGATCTGTTATTTAACACCTACAACATTCGAAAAAGCAAGGCAACGCCCATTTACCCACAAAGTAATGGGCAGTCCGAGATCACAAACAAAACCATAGCCGACAACCTAAAGAAGAAGTTGGATGGAGAATATGGCGAGTGGTATGAGGAGCTCTACAATGTTCTATGGGCTTACAGGACTACCCGCGAGGACGCGACAAACTTATCACCCTTTATGCTAACATACGGGACCGAAGCCATCCTTCCAACTGATGCAATGATACCTACAACAAGGATCGAGGCGTAGAGGCGAAATATCTCGGTAGATCTTATTTTGGCCAAGCTCGATGACTTAGAAGAAACTAAAGAAATTTCCCTATAAAAATGGAAAATTACCAAAGGCGATTACAACGTGAATACAACAAACGAGTTCGACCGAGAGAATTTCAATCCGGGCAATTGGTATTGAAAGAGCTATCCAGCTACGAACGTGACAAGAAAGGCGAAATCGCGGCACGATGGGGCGGACCATACACCATTGTGGAAAAGTTGGACACCTGAACCGCGAACGTGGAACGCTGGATACACGGGTTATATCACCCATGAGAGGTGTGTAAAAGGTATGATATTCTGTCATTTATTTCCTTAAAAATCCACGTGGGGTAGGGAATGCGACAATTGCGTCTAATGGTAATTCGTATTTGGGGCGACGGCAGTGTGCAAGTGCTGAGGTGACTTACACTCGAATGGACATTCGTACTCTGGGCGATGGCAGTGTGCAAGTGCCGAGGTGTCTTACACTCGACGGGCTATTCGAACTCGGGGCGGTGGCAGCGTGCAAGTGCCGAGGTAGTCTAAGGGACCTGGTGGTTAGAAACCAGTGGCCGATTGTCGAGGCACGAGTACTCGACAGTCGAGCATACAACATTGCTCCCATTGCAAGTGGCCGAAATCACTTGCCCGAGATAGTTAATTGATAACTCCTTGGGGATATCGAGCTAATAAAATTTAGGAATGACCAAGTACCCTACCACTAGATCAAAATGACGGTGATGAGATACCTCAATCGGGACATGGCATTGGGCCCGATGACCCTCCCTGTTGAGTGTGTTCGACATAAATGGAATTTACGCTGACTAGTTAAATCATTTTTATGCAGAAAGACATAAGCATATCATAAAGAAACAACGAAGTAAGATCGAATCAACACAAATGAAAATGTCATAAAATGATTAAACAACCGATTGGCGACGCAACACCCCATTAAAGAAAAATGTTGGAAAAGTTGAAGGTGTTCAAGCGAATTACATCCCAATGCAAAGGGCATAATAGTGACGCAGCACTACAAAAGACCTAACTACTCCTTTGGTGGAATCAACCCCGAGCCTGCCTTCTTAGCAGCAGCATCGACCCACTTCTTCTCGACAACCGCCTTCACACCTTCTTTGACCTTTGCAACAAGCTCAGTTTTGAAATTTTCTTTCTCGGTATCAAGATCAAGAGTCAGTTGCGTCGACGCCGCCTCAGCAGTAGCTACCTACCCGAGTAGTTGGGTCTCCCTCGCCTTCAACCGAGCAGTCTCTTCCTCCTAAGACTTCACCTTTCCTTGCTCAACTGCAGATATGAAAAGACAATCAGTGATAGAACAACAACATCATGACATCAAAATACGCACAAGAACTATACAACAAAAGGCAAAACACCTTCAAGCAAGGGAAACACTAGTTTAACGGTCTCTTCGGATTTAAGTAAACTACACTCAAGGGCTGAAATCTTCGCGGTTAACTCATTATAGTGCTGCTCGTTGAACTCATTGGTGGGGAAATATTTCTTATGGTCGCTCCAACTCGCTTTCTGCCGATTATGTGCCGACTGCAGACCCGATAACTGAGCTTGAACCCATTCCAACTCTTGTGATACCTGATCAAATCGTCGAAGTTTTTCTCTTAACTTTTGGTTAGACTCCTCGACCATGTCCTTGTCCTTCAGTATCCGCTTGCGATCAACATGCAAATCCCCAATCTGAAGTCTCAACTTATCACACTGGCTCTCCAAGTTATCGGCCAACAACGTCTTGTCAGCGGCAATTCCCTGCACCCGAGAAAGGCTCGCTCGTAGATTGTCCATCTCATCGGGCACATATTCAAACCTCTGATAACGAAGTAGTTCATCTCGAATTTGTGCGAGCTTGGCCTCTTGACGATCTATATTATCATCCTTATTCACAATTCTTTGGTGGAGGTTGTCAACATGGCTCAGTTCAATGTCCAATTTTATCTTTAACAGACGATATTCCGAAGTAGCGTCGGCATCTATACTAGACATCTCAGCTAGGAATATAGTACTAAACTCAGAATATTGGCACTACAGAATCAATCATATATACGTAGGTTTTGAGCAAATACCTTGGGTTTCGGCCAGTTGCTTCTCCAACTCTCGAGTTCGCTCTTACTCTCGCTACAAGCGGAGACGAAGACTTTCCTTTTCTGCTAGCTCCTTCCGCCGTAAAGCAGCATCCAACAACTCCATATTGGCGTCCTGAGAACATTACGAGCATCATCAACTATCCCGCGTCATAGATGTACAGTTAAGAAAGATAACTCACCATCTGGTCAAAGGTATCCTTTAGACCGGCAGAATACAAGGACACAACATTGATCATCTCCTCGTCGGTTAAGGAACCAAAATCGAGAGAAGTAAGAGCCCCTAGATAATTACACACTGGGCCCGAGAAAGTAAAGAAGGTAGTCCCACCCTAGCTCGGGGCAGGAGAAACAAGAGGCACATTCCCCAGCAACTCGCCCCCAGGAGCAACATTTTCTCCACCACCATCAGACTCTTTTACCTGCGTCGGCTCCTCTTCCTCGCCCATACCACCGGTCCCGTCCTCCTCGTAAAAAAGATCATCATCATCATCACCATCAGACAATACAAATACAACACCATCGGCGAGGGTGACACCTTTATCAGCAAGCTGCTTGGGCATAATCCCTGGGCAGACTCATCGCCCTTCGGTTCTTTACCCTTTCCACTAGGTTTACTACCTACAACGGTAGACGAAATATCAGAATTTTTTTGAGGCGACTTCCTCAGGAAATGGGATAAAGGTAGTCGATCCTCAGAACCCTCACTGTCTTTCGATGAAGCATCTCCAACTTCTCCTTTATCAACTTTCGACTTCTGCACATGAGTCTTCGTTAGATCCATTCAAGGAAACAAATATGGGCAAGTACATGTACTTTAATGAATAGAGCAGTATATTTGTTACCTTCCCTGTCTCTTCCTCAACTCCTGTGCCAGGACCTCTATCCCTCTTTCGAAGGCTGAGAACCTCAGGATGGCTACTTTGGGACTTGAACTACAAAATATAAACAAATTTAAACATCATATCACTGATCACCCGGCCGACCAACTAAACCAAAGTTGAAAAACTTACTCGATCAACATTAACCACCCAGAACTGATAGGGCTCGGCCGGAGGAGGAAACTTGCTACTAAGAAGAGGACCATGAATAGCAAGGGGGGCCCGATCCCAAGCTACATCACTGGTGTGGCGGACATGCTTATTAGTAGTTTTCCCCTCGGGGTCCTCGTCCAACAAGAGATTCTTAAAACCCTCATGGATAGTCTTGTTGCAATGAGGACTAGCAACGAAGCCAGTAAGGTCACCATTAGTAGAAGTCCCACTTCGGTAGTTGGCAGCAAAGCTGGCGGGAGTATAGTCGCCTGCTTGGGAAGGATCATAGGTCGACCAAGCAGTAGGAGTGCATTCGCCTAGCCCTCGCTTCTCCCATTCAGACATGGTACATAAAGTATTGCCATTCCATTGAGTGAGAGCACGAGACGGACGAATCTTGGAGACAGCTTCACACATAAAGGGACAGCTTCACACACTAGGATTATACAATGGAAAACGCAGCCCGAGCTCCAATTGACCTTTGGTAATAATGGTCGCCTCGTCCGAATGAGAAAACTTCATGACGTCCTCCTTCTTCAGAACACCTTTTTGGCCCGATAGGAGTCTGATGTCATAACCATGAAGATCATAATCATCCTTCAGTTGCCTGATGAACTGTTCGTCTGTCGAATCTTTAGCAACTTTCTTGTCATTCCTACATGAAAATGAAGGAGAACCATCAGAAAAGATAGAATTAAGAGCACGGTGATCATGATGCGAAGGGCTGTCAACAGTAAATAAGGAATCGAGAGGAACACAATCATCATCAGAAAAAGTATAACTCACACACCTCTTCTCTGTCATGGAGGGCGTCGAAGAGTCCATGGAAGAATGGGGAAGATGACAGGAAGAAAAAGAGGAGTCGAAAAAAAGACAGGGGGATCAAAGACCACACCACCAGCACAACAACGGAAAATGGCAGCAAGTTTAAGCAGAAATTAGGGTTTTGAAAAGAGAAATTCGTCACAAGGGTTAACTGAAAAAATAGAAGAAGCAAGAAAGACGAAGAAGAGGAAGAGATGGGTCAACGAAAAGAGTGAAGGTAAAACCAAGGGTCTAACTGTGGCATTTATACCATGAACAGCCACGACCGGAGGAGGCGGAACAGGTCATAAAGGCAAGAGTAGTGGGAACCGCATGGCGTAAAACGGGGGCATGGCCGAGGGACGTGGGAGGCGAAGCGGTTTCTTCCCCTCGTGTCGATCACACGAGTGAAATAAGGGGCATAAATGTAGGTTTGAATAATCCACAGATCCAGGTGGAGCAATCCTAGGCAATGCTGTATCGATAGTAGCTGAAGTATGAATCACCGAATCACTCTATCCAAGTTTGGCGCGAGAAAAGAGATACCCGTGAAGTCGATACGTGTAAAGGTAAAATCCTGATGTGATGCCTATCGGGTACGAGAGTAATAAATGCTCTGACAAAGCCGGTGAAAGGATAACAAGAATATGGTCAAAGCAAGACTCGGGCCGACAGTATCAAGGACGACATCGGCCCTACTCACTGAGTAATCAACATCTGGTGGAAGGAAATCGGGAGAAGATATCACTAGGCTCGGCCCAACATCTCGGAAAAGACATTATCCATCGCCCGAGAAGGATATCAAGAAAGATGTACCACGATTCACACTATAAATTGGATGTATCATCACTTGTAGCTATAAATAGAGAGCCATGTAGAGAGCTAAGGACCAAATCAGTGAGAGAGGAGAGAACACCAAGAGCTTGAGAGTGAGAATTGAGCACTTGCTAGTGAGATACATCTTTTGTAACCATGAGTCAAGTAATAAAATCATCCCTTTACCCCCGTGGACGTAGGTAATCATACCGAACCACGTATATCTTGTGTTCTTGTGCATCTCTAGCTTGTTTACTTCAATGTGTGTGTGTTTGTGATTCTTTGGGTGTAGTTGTAGGATTTTCCACATCTACATCAACCATGCATCAACCCAAATCCAATCCACCCTTTGTAATACAATCCTGTTATAGGGGCGACAGATTTTATTAGAGGGGCGGTGGGTAATTGGACAAAAAAGGTCATTACATGGTAATTTTAAGTGCCCCTTATAAAAAAAAACCGAAAATGACTAATTAAACCTTACATAGTTTAGTGTTGATAATCTAGTTTAGTGTTAATGATTAAGTTTCACTTCAATTAACTCTAAATCAAAACAAAATCAGATTTTAGAGTTTAAAAAAAATCAATTTTTTTTACATTTTCAGAGCTAATTACGGTTGGAATTTTGCTCGTAACCAACCGTAAATCTTAGTTACGGTTCGTAAAAGATGAACTACCAACCGTAACTGGTTAAATTTGGGGAAAACCCAATAGTAAAACCAGTTACGGTTGGTAACCAAATGCTCGAGACGAACCGTAACTTTCGTAAACTAAAATGGTAACCAACCGTAACAGTATTTACGGTTCATCTCGAATTTTAGTTATGAACCGTAATTGGTGACCTTTCGATCTCTCGGGTTCCAGGGTTATTTACTTGTTAGTAATTAAAAGTATCGACATCAACCGTAACTGAAGAAAATTCTCAGATACAAGAATATACGGTCGGTAATTTAACTATTACCAACCGTAACAACATCAAAATCTCCAGTTACGGTTCGTAATTGAGTTAAAATCAACCGTAACTCACATAAACTCAGAAATTTGAATTTCAATTTTCATCTAAAACCCTAATTTTTGATAGAAATTAAACTTAAACCGAACAAAATAAACCAAATCGTAACTGGGTTTTTCAAAACATACCTCATATAAGTCATTACACTACACTTGATTAATTTTCGAATCGTCGATTAATCGAAGACGATGAAATTTTCAGTTTTAATGGAGGTTACGGTTGATGGGAGGAGGAGAAGAGAAGAAGAAAGAAAACAAATTTTCATTTTAGCTTTGATTTAATTTAAAAAAAATAAGGAGGGTAATCTAGTCAATTTACACCCCTATAAGACATCCCCTAACAACTAGAGGGACATTATTATCACACTGCCGCCCCTCTAATAAAATCCGCCGCCCAATAACAGGATTGTTTTAATACCCGGCCGGTAACACCAATCTTACCCAAGTATCTGATAACATGCAGGTTTACTACGGAGTAATCCACTATACTCGAGGAATATAAAATTAGGGAAAAGGTTAACTAATCAAGCAAAATGTGAGGCCATACCTGAAGGCAGATG
Source organism: Papaver armeniacum (assembly GCA_023531295.1). Taxonomy (NCBI): domain Eukaryota; kingdom Viridiplantae; phylum Streptophyta; class Magnoliopsida; order Ranunculales; family Papaveraceae; genus Papaver; species Papaver armeniacum. The sequence goes on along the minus strand of JAJJWW010011372.1, from coordinate 239,244 downwards.
TAAGGTTTACCATAAATCCAGAAGAGAGATGCCAAAAGCAGCAAGAACCCTACAACAAACAATTCCAGTGTTCATATCGCAAAAGCACAGAAACCAACCAATATATTTTCATGTAAAGCTAATTTTTTTATAAAAAAGGCCTAGAATGTCCAATTAAAACCTACATAGGCGAGAACCTACGACGCATCGGTGCGCGGTAACCTCTGATGAACGATCAGCTAAAGTTAGATTCTGCGAGAATAGAAAAAGGTTTGATTCATCGTATGCTTCACCAAACGATGGGTGTTTCTGGCGCGACTATTAGCCGGTGAATTTATTATTGGGTTGAATACACGTTCTACACTCATCAATACTATATTCAATGTATCCCACCTAGGGGTGGGACTTGGGTTGGGTCAACCCACCCAACCCATGCCCAACCCGAACGTTGGGCGGGCATGGGCAATGTATTTTAAAAGTTTGGGTAAACTCGGGTACAATTTTAATAAACCCGAGTTAAACTTGGGCAAGCATGGGAACAAATATTTATAACCCGAGCAACCCACCCAACCCGAGAAACTATAATATAAATATATAAACTATTTTTATAATTGGTAGTATTATCTATTAAAAGCAATTTCAGCCATTATCTTCAAACCTAATAATGAAAATATAAATCATATCTATCTCATTATTAATTCAATATGAAAAAAATTTATATTATTGACAATAATCATAAGTTATTTGGAAATTTAAGTTAAATACAATAATCAAATCTTATAATTACTAAAATTTGTTATTATCACATTAATAAAAAATAAATTTAAGACTTAAATGAAGGTCATTAGGGTTTATATGTGTGTATATATATATATGAGTCTACTAACTAACCCCATTCTATGTCCATAATTTTTATGTTGTAAAGTATTAGCATGGGTCAACCCGAGGAACCCGGGGAACCCGAGGAATATAACTTGGGCGGGACTTGGGCAGCACCTCCACGGGTTCCACGGGTTCCATGGACAATCTGGGCAAATAATTTCTACCTCGGGTCTGTCTCGGCCAAGCCTTCCAACCCGACCAACCAACCCAAGTCCCACCCCTAATCCCACCCACACTTGTAGGAAAAGCTTTGCCGCATTAATAGAACATAATACCTGTGAACAAAATGGAGAGATGCTGTGTTAATATATATCGGAATGGATTAAGTGGCAACGGTTAGGTAGGCAGATAAGACCTCTCATAGCAGTTAATCTCCTAAATAGGTGAATGCCTTCGAGTGACTTTAGATTAACATAAATAATAAAAAAAATCTCTGCTAGTAATGATCAAAGAATAATCTGTTAACACACAAACTAAACATGTAAGATTTTGCTTCCCTAGTTACACTTTTAACAGCCATGTATGATGACGATTCATTCACATACTTATAAACATTTTTAACAGCCAGAATATCTCACTCTCATACTTACCTAAAACTATGACTGAGATGTGCATTTCTTCCAAAAGTGTGACCAATTTGAAAATTCTTCTAAAAGTGTAACCATGACCGGTTAACCGATATATATGCCCTAGTCTTTTACGGAAATACCGGATTTTGTCCTCAGATGTGTACATATCGATAACATATGTGTACACATCGGGTAAGGATGTGTAGACACCCCTTCATGGATGTGTACATATAGACACACTGATACCCCACCATATTTTAACCGATGTGTAGATATTATATGTAGACATCCAGAATCTAGGCGTAATCATATATGGACATCCGTGTTTCGAAGTCTAGACATCAGACACTATTCATAAAATATGTGGACATCAGCTATAAAATGTGGACATCAGCTATAAATATGTGGACATCGGGCTATAAATGTGCGGACATCGGGCTATAAAAGGGTACCTTGGGTATTAGGTAAAGTCACCACACTTTTGGAAGATATTGGGGATCAGTCACACTTTTGAAAGAAATGCACATTTCGATCACGATTTGTGTATTTCCTCTTTTACATTCTTTTATGTTACTAAAACCATCTATACTGAAACGAATCTCACCGGGTCACCTTGTAATTAAATATTAAGAACACTTGTTTAGAATTATTTCATCTGTTTGTTCTCAACAGCCTCCTTGCGATCCAAAGTTATTAACGTCTCTTTTGACGGGACATTTCGTTTCGAAGAATTAGACATAAGCGCTGAGTAATTTGAAACAAGATGCCGACCAACGTTCGATTAATAACTCACTTAGGTTCTAAAAATGCCAACTCGTAGATTGTTATTTGACCCTTTACCTTCTTCAATCAGTATTTGTACTCTCAATTGACATATTTTTGGCAGATTTACTTATCCAAAGAACACTCATTATAAAATCCATAAATTTTGGAACAACACCTGATTGTAAAAATTTGAAACATCCAAAGTAAAATTTCAACCTACAATAACTTGTAGAAAAAACTTTAAATCAGGCTTCAAACTCACTAAAATCAACCGCACTAAACAATATCGAAGAAGATCCTCACAGAAATAGTTATAGTTATGCAAGTTTTGTGCTCAGTTTTAGGACAATGCTACAAACTTAAACATATATTCTAAGAGAACAAAAAACTTTACAGTCACAGAAGTAGTAAAGATGGTACCTAAGCAATTTCAGTCTTTAAAACACCTGAAAAAAGATGATTGGTGAAAGGGAAAAAAACAAACAAAAATTAAGTTAATCCTCAGTGTAAAACAGTAAAAAACACAAACATAGTCTAGTAGAAATTCTTGATCTCCAATCGCGAAAGGAAACACACAAAAAAAAGAAATAAAAAAATACAAACTGAATCGTGCTTCAACTTTACCCTTTTCTTTTTTACCATCACCGCCTAATATTAAAAATCTTCAGATTTAAAAGTAAATCAAATGTATCCAATAATATTAAGATCAGAACAAAAAATTTGCTCGAACTAAACGATATATACGACACTTAGAGCATCTCCAATGCTAGGGGTGGAGGTCATCCTATGTGGAGGTCTAATTAATACTTTTTAGTTTGGGGTCATTCTTAGGTGGCTAAAATAAATATAAATTTGACTTTCTACCAAAAATTTCATCTCCAATGCTAAGGTCTTGGTAACTCAAAATTTTCATACGTGTAAAATAATATTTCAAATTACCGAAAATTGAAAAATAAACTTATGTGTTAGATAGAAAACTGGAGGGGAACTTACCTCCAAAGGAAAACATAAACATTTTTTGTAGTAAAAGTTTCCATTGATGCGGTAGCCATCTTAAAGATAATTTTTCTTAAAAGTACATTAAGATAACATGGACGAATATAGATAAATCTGCTCAATGGATACATAGTTCATAAATTGAATTTTCTTCATCTAAAAGTAAGTAGTTCAAACAAGGCTAAAATTAGTTGGCAAAGTTTGTGCAGCAACTGATCGGTTGTCAATCCGTCAAAAATAATTTCACTTTCTTACTCACTAAATATGAATGAAGTACAAGGTAAGGAAGAGTTCGTATCCACAGAGAGGCAATTGTTGTTATGCGATTTTCGGTTTCTAAGGTAACCAAGGGGGATGTTTGTTGTTTTAGCGAAATACTAAAGTAAAAATAAAATAAAGCAAAGCAAATAATTGGAATAATCAATAAGGAGAAGATATTGGTCACGGGATGATATCATTCACAAACATGTATTTTCATCAATGATTATAATTGGTATTTTAATCTCTCATCTACTAATAGTCCTAGGATACCTTGATCGCAAGTATATCCCGCTAATTCCCTGTTTTCATCACAACCACATTAAAAGATGCATATGTGAATTCTTCCTAGAAAGCAACCTAAAGTGTAAAAGCACAATTAGATTTAACTCCCTAAAAGCAATAAGTTCTATGGAATAAGACTAATCAATGCAAACGAATGTGTAAAAGCACTAATCGTTTTAACAAAAGTTATGATTCACTTGTGACTAGTAGGATATATCACTACAAGCACTACCCACAATTATGCTACTTAGAATCAGGGATAAACAACTTTTTCGTGTTGAAAACCCTAATATAGCTCTAGAGATGAAAGTAAATCGGATTGATTCCGGACTCAACCAAACAAACTATCAAATCATATAACACTATTAATTGTGAATCACAAACAATAAAATATTGAGACAAAACTAATTCATTGAATCATATAACATATTGAGAAATCAACTTTATCCCATAACCAATAATATTTTTTAGCTACTCATAGCTATGGAGTTCATCATAATAATATTAATTGAAAAGAAGAAGATGAACAAAAGCAAACCCTAGAAGCGTAAACAAAACCGGCTCTCCAAAGTTCCAAGAAAAATATGTGTTATTCCCAAAGTTGTAGAAGACTTTCCTTTAAATAGCTCTCTTGTTTCCAAAATTAGGTCTAGTCTTCAAAGTCCATTAGATGAAAATCCACCAAGCCCATAAGTGAGAGAAACCCATGTAGAAAATATGCCCCAAAAACCGTCGCCGAAAAGCTGGTATTATGGCTGGAAATCGGCCGGAATCCGGCACCGGAAAATATCTCAGGTGACCGGCAAAGTCCACCCGGTCACCGGTCAACGAGTCAACTCGGTCAACGATCCAACTCGGCCGGGTCAACTCGGTCAAGCACCGAGTCAGATGACTCGACTCGAAGTCGACCCGATCGTGGTCCGAGTGGAAACCGAGTTAGGTCTCACCGCCAAAGCCAAAGCTTGAGCTATTGCGGTCTTGCACAGTCGTTATTCATGCACCATCATTGCGGCATTGATTCACCGCCACCATGATGGCTCGCTTCATCCTTCAAGCGGCTACAATTCCATTCTCGCAACACCAGTCTTTTTCCATTTTAGGCTCTCAATCACCACTAACTTCACCGCAATTTCAGCTTCATTTCCATGACTCTCACTACACCTGGACTACCCATTCTGCAGCTCCCTGCAGTACCAGCTCATTCTCAGCTCACCATTTTCACTGAAATGACCTAACTCCTTCCGACAAACACACTTCAATTCATTCCCTGTAGAGCAATACACCAAATTCGCATACAAGCGCCTTCTTCTGTTTAACCGAAATCCCGCTCAATTCAAATCTCGTAAACACCCATCAATCTCGAACCCTTTGTATACATTTCAACCACCACCCGCAATGACTCACGACATTTCCACCTGTAGCTTCAAATCAACTACCATCGCTTGCAAGCTCGCAATTTCACCATTCGTCTCTTGTCTCTGCAACATAACACGACACCACCAGCTCATGCTCATCTGCAATGTCATCATTTCTCGCTTCTTTCTCTGATCTCTTGCTTTCAACAATTCCTAGTCTCGGTCCCTCGCCAATCGCAAAGACCATCTCAAGCCGCACCCGAACCGCACTTGGTACCTGAACCTTCATCTAAACCATCACTTCCACCTGCCATTACTTGCAACTGCCATTTGCATCTTCAATCACCAACATCATTCTAGCTCAGGCATTGTAAATCTCTTGTCAGCATCATCTGTAGCTTCTTTGTCTCCATAACCCGCACAATGCACTCAAGCCAATAACCATAGCACCTTCTCAAAGATCACTCCTCTTCTACAGAAAACAACAACTCCATCTCTACCAACACTTAAATCCCATCCATGGCAACACACAACACCCTCGCGAACTCCGTTCCAAAGACCATGGACTCGCAACCATCCACCAAAACTAATTTACCTAACCATCTGCAGCCTTCATTATCTCAGTCACCATTGCAGCTTAGTTCTCTCCCCGTAACTTCGGCGTAACCCACGACCTGTAATGCCTCAACTGCAACAGCTCCAGACTAGACTCTATTTCCTCCAAACACAGCCCATCTTTTGTTCAAACTCCTCCTTGAACTGCACCTACAACTTCACAGCATCACCAATTCCTTTTCTCCTCCTTGCCCTGAACCACCAACAACTGAATCCAACTGAACACCAGCTTGCCTCATCCACAAGCACCATTCTCATTTCAACCAGCACTGCTTAAACATCAACTCGTCAGCTGTATCTCAGATTCACCTTTGCTCTGCACCACCAACAAAGGCTAGCTGACTGCATCTCAAATCTGAGCCATGAACCTCCCATTCCACCCCATGACAGAATCATCATCTATGTGACATCAAGACCATTTCCAAATCTGAGAGCACCCAAAAACCTATTTAGCTCACGGAAGCAACCATCTTATCTTCCCTGTGTAATTCATCTTCTCCGATTCGATGGCAGCATCATTTATACCAAAACCCTAGCTCCTGAGATCCCAAATTTCAAATCCAATTCCTTAAAATTCCACAGCCACAGTTCAGTCTTCTGCCAATTGGTTTGTACCCAATGTCCATCTCCCTCTTGACTTCAAAACCCCAGCAATCTCACTAATAAATCCTAGCTTAATTTGGTTTCAAATCATCCCCAGAACCCTCGACTTCATCTCTCAAAATCGAATCCGAGATTAACCCTTTATTCATCACCATTTCTTCTCTCTGTCTTACAAATTATCTCAACACCCCTTTCATCTCTCAATTTCTATGAATTTCTCGATCTCAACAGCATCAATTTTACTTTCTTTTCTTTGTTTCAACAGCAGCAGCCTCTGCTTTTCTCACTTTCAGGTGGAGCAGAATGAGAAAATAATTGAGAAAGAAAACTCTCTTCTCGATTTAGGGTTGGATAGATTTGGGGCAGGATATTGGTACTCGGGCACTTCTGATAAGGGTTAACCAAGTTTCTAGCCCCTTATCCTCACTGGGTCTGCCTTTAGCACTCTTCCAAAAGAGAGCTGCCCCTTAACCTTGGCTCAGCTCCCAATAGCATGTGAAATGACAATTACGCCTTTTTTGACTCAATTTGAATGATTTCCGCTTCTTTTCCTCCGTGCGACTCCAGAGTACCTAATAACTCAAAAACACGCGTAAAGTACATAATTCACAAGAAAAATAGCAAAGAAAGCGTAACTACTAGATAGTAAATTAGGTGTTTTAGATACCTATCAGAATCGAGTATAGGTTAAACTTCCATCTTGACTCATTCTCGCCTAAATTTCGATTCGCTTTCCTAACATAAGTCGGTAATAGAATTTATACTGAGACCACCTTTAGACCACTGCAGCAATGTTTCCACAACCATACCAGTAGTTTGAGGCATTGAACACTGTCACCACTTAGATAACCTATAAAAAACAAGGAAAGAAATGCACAAAATTGTAAGATGCAAATTTTCGCCAAAAGTAAGATGCAAATTTTGTAATGAATGAGATAGTTGCACCGCAAATATTGAATCTCAAGAGGCGCAGTACATAAACATGATAGAAGCAACAAAAAGAATAGTATTGTACATAAACATGATAAGTGCGAATATTTATCATAATTGTTTGCTGCAATTCCGTTTTAGACTATCCATAACTATCATGAAATCTAACCAATGATACTTTATTCTAGATGACCAAAAATGTTGTTTGCATTGGGATACATAATATAGCGCAACAGTTCAATGTTTATTAACAAAATACACAAATCATGATAGTAGAAGGCATGTAAAGAATCAAATGGTTTCAAAATTCAAGTCATACAACTAAAGCATTCAACAAACCAGTGGAATCAGATACGTAACATGTGTAGCATTCAATCCTACATGAACTCCTTTGTTCACAACAGACTGGACATCACTAATTTCTAGCAAAACCCAGATTGTGGTCTTGGCATTAGTTGATCAGATTGTGCAATTGCCCTTAACAAACACAAAACCCAGATTGTGCAATTACAAGAACCCATTACTACAAAACCTTATAGTAACACTCAATACTTGTCAAAACCTCTTTAAAATCCTTAAACTACAATCAATTTCAAGGCACTTCTTTGATGCATTTTAGCAAACAGTGATTGAGCATTGTATACAAAATATTAAGAGTTCCAAATTAGATCAAATATTATCTTATCTTATACTAATATAAAGAAAAGAGCTCTTTTTGGTAGGAGACCCCCTAAATTACTTAGTTGTCCCTATTTTTTATATATTTACATAAATACCATTGTTTTAAAAATAGATCAAAAATTTTAAAAACTTAATATCTTTCAAAATATACACCTGGATTTTTATAAAATTTATATATTTGAAAAGCTCTTTCAATTATCTACGTAACGAGTATAAATAAGAATAATAAATTTTTGTTTTTGGAAAATTTTTTCATGACTTTCAAATTTAGTATTGTTGGATGAGTAAAATTCAAGCATGTGCATCGCACATGCGTCCTTAGAGCAACTGCAGTGGGACGAGTAAAACTAAAGACTAAAAACCAAAAAAAAAGTAAAAGAAATGGGTTTAGTCCGTGGTGAGACGCTACGTTGGAGGAGTAAATTTGGTGGAGCGGAGTTACAGAGGTTCGTCTGACATGGGGCGTAGAGGGAGAACTGGGGAGAGGTGTAACCTCTTGGAAGAGGGATTCGTTGCATATCTTGAGGGTATGGAAGTTGGTGTTGGTGTGCATCCGTAAGATTTCCTTTGCCTCGGCTTTAAAGGAGTCGTTCTAGATCCTCACGTGTGATGAAGTTGGGTGGCTGGTCCCTTTCTCTTGAACATTCAGAAGCAACACGAGCTTCTGTCCGAGTGGAAACGCTTTGCTCCGGTGAATTGAAGGCATCTCTTGTTGGCTCCAAAGATTGACGTGAATCTGCGGTAATCGTTCGATCAAGGTCTTGAGGAAAGTGAGTACCTCCTTCGAGTTGCGGCCATATCTGTTTGAGTCTTAGCAAGAACTTCATGTTTCTCCATCAAGTCTGCAACCTGCAATAGACGGTGGTCCTCCTCTTGTGCCTCCCGGCTCCTCGTCCCGATGGGGAGTGAAAGTTGTTGCTCGGGTGACCACCGGAGGTGTTACACTTGAGGAGATGCCGGGATTTGCGGCTGCTCGGATCTGGTGATGGGGGCGTTACACCTCTTTGGGATGTCTCCGCTCCGCTAGTGTTGGTGATAGAGGTAACGGATCCTCGAGATGTGTTGGCTATGGTAGCTCCACCGACTGTGTACTTCGACACCGTGGATTGGTACCCACACTAGCCCCATCGAGTTGATTGCTGATCCGGACCTTAATTCCACCATCTTGAAATGAATTGTTGATTGAATTGATTCCAAGATCTACCCTTTTGAAATTGATAAAATTGAATCGGATTTGAAGAAATTGACTTTACAACCGAGAGATTAATCTCCCACTGCGGTGGTCGCCAATTGTTTATGGGTGAAAACTACTCCTGCAGAATTCGGTAATTTGGGGTGTGGATGAGGAATGAATTTAAACCTTAAACAAATGCACTGCGCGGTGAGTGCTTGTAGATTCGAGAGATCAATCTATGCAAGTCCGGCCTAAACCAAGAAATGGCCGTTCCAGACTTGTTTCGGTCACAAACTGAAGGAGATGGGGTTGATCTTAAGGAGGGAAGCGAAGAAGGTGTTGATATTGTGAAGATGTTGGCTTGGTTATGACTTGTAACAGAAAGGTGAGCAGCTTGTGATTGATGCAAGCAAGCTCTCGGGTGTTGGAATACGTTTTGTATTAACACTTGGTTTTACTCGCTCGCCCGGACTTTTGTTGTTGTTTGAAATAGGCGGAGAACCTATTTATACAAGTCATTGAGCCTTATTCACGTCTCTCGTGGGAAGTGGAGGAAGTGGAGTGATGGAGTAGTGGAGTTGTGCGTCGGTGCCACACGACCGCCTTGCCCACTTCCCCTGTTCATCTCTAACCGTCCATGACTTCCCCGACACGTTCTTGTGATGGCGCGTTGCACGCCGCACGCCGTGAGACCGCCAGACCAATACCCTGCAGTATGTATCCCCCAGTTTGTGACATGATTGATGTCCTGAATGTGTGGATCGTGAATCCACGAAAGATAGCATGTAATCGTCAATTGAATAACTGCGTTATTCAGAAGTCGATACTTGTGAAGTATCGTGTGTATTTTATGCAGTCTCGCATCATGGTGTGGTAAAGTGATGGGTAATGACGCCTCACTAACCAAATAACTCCCGACTGTGGTTGTATAACCAAGTCGGTGAAGTTGACGGATGAGATGATCTTTGAGACACTCATCTGCGACCGTTAATGAATATTAGGGTTTTTTGAAGAGGTGCGCAAGCATTACTCTTCACTTTGGTCGAAACCGAGCATGGAAAGGGATTTGGAGAGACCCGACCGGGCATGTGTGTAGACAGCATGCCGGTGTGCACGTCCATACTTCACTGTCCCATGAAGGCGCGATCTAAGCCACTCAATTTGACCTAAAGTTGAGTGTTTGAGATCGGTTTAAGGGGCAGAAATCCATTGCCGCAAAGGAGTTGGAAACCGCGTGACATCCCTAGTTTGGGCACGCATTTCAAGACGACCTATCTTGGTCGGTCTTGGTCGATCATACCAGCGTGTAGGTGGTAGGCTGGTGTTCACACCTATACCGACTATCCCATGAAAACGTGATCTAAGCCACTCAAATCGTCCTGAAGTTGAGTGGTCGAGATCGGTTGCAATTTGGGAAGTGTAACCACGCAAGTTTGGGTGGACGGTTTGGGATAGCCGAGCATGGTATGCCTTGGCCGAACACATGAGGAGGTAGATGGGGCCCACTGAGTGGTCATGCCGGTATGACCGGACCTGCTAATCTAATCTGTGACCCTCCATTCGTGCTTGGAGAAGATGGACGCGCGTGATGGCTTGAAACCCTAATTTTGGCTTTTCAAAGCCGTGCGTCACTCCTTGTTTGGGCGTACGAATTTGTTACAACCATGCGTGGTTGGTCTTTACCGATTGGTCAAGTGTGTAGGCGGGCCCATGGTGATCGTGTTGACATGCTCTGGGCCCTTTGAGTCTACATCTACACCCTCCATCTATGCCTGCGAAGATGGATGGTTGAGACTGTTTTGCGACACATGTAATATGCGGCAAACCCTAATTTAGGGTTTTTCGTCCATAATGCTCTGTATGAACGGTTTCTTGGCAGGCTAGGCCAATGACCGACCATGCGGGGTCGGCCGTGGGTATTCCATACCGCTTGGGGTGATGGAATTGATCCGGGGTCATCCAATCATGCTTATGGAGTTGGATGATCACGATCGATCATATCCGACCGATATGTTCAGTCCGGATGCTCAATCGGGCTAGTATAACACACCGAGAGGGGCTCAATCGGGCTAGTATAACACACCGAGAGTCGGCAGTACGGGTATTTCGTACATGGTTTCATTATAGTGCTTGGAGGTTCGTGTTACTCTGTAAGAGCAACACTCATCGTCATGCCACACCGATAATGAGTACCGGAAATACAAGGCTGATATGAAATTCACGAGGATGGGATTGTTGCTACATGCTCCAACCTCGAGGAATTTCATGTATTCCGCGAATGGGATTGTTGCTACATGCTCCATTCTTGGTGAATTAAGTGAGGGAGTATCCAACACTTATAAATGGCTTTATCTTTTACAAGATGTCAGCGCATGATTTTTCTGTTTTTTTTACAAATTTAACCTTAAACGAAAATCCACCATCAACACTTGGAATTACGCCTGATGGGGCGTAATGTTTAAACTACGCCTGAACATCTGTGAGACGTACCTCATAATTGCGCCCCACCGCACACTCGTCCCGCACGTTTGTAAAACCTTCACATCTCCTTGTTTTCATCGATAGGGCAGAATTAGTAAACCCCTTCCATCGTTTTCATCGTTTCACTTCTTCCGTTTTCGCTGCCTCCGCACCTTCTTCTTTCCTTGCGTCAATTTCTTCTCTCTTTATAGATTCAAGATTCAACAACAACAACGTACAAAAAGAAAGATTAACTTTAATTTTGCCGTGCGATGAGGTATGTGATCTCAATCTTTTGTTAATTCAATTTCAGCAAATAAAGATCAAAATATTGAATTATTATCACCCTTTAATCGTATTATTTCTTGATTAGAGATCAACCCAAGTCCTAAAATTTTGTATTGGGTTGAGATCGAATTTGAATTTAGAGGGAAAAATAAATAAATTTAAACCCTAAACGTAGACATATGGTGAATATAATTTCATTTGAGAATTTTTTTATGCCCCACTCTGTGATTCATTATGTCTAGTATTAGGATGATTACTGTTTTGGGGTGATTATTGTTTGGTTAATTTGACTATTGTTTTGATTAGGATTATTACTATTTTGGGGTGATTAATGTTTGGTTAATTTGACTATTGTTTTGATTGATTCATCTCGTGATGCATACTTTTTGTTTGTTGTATGTGGATGTATGTCGATTTCGTGTTCAATAATCGCATAAAGACGAACAAGAAACAAAAATCTGTAGCCAATGATGATTATAATTTAATCTCTAGTGGTCAAATTAAGGAGATTGATGTTCCGGTTAGGAGGTTTCTGTCAGTGGAAGATGATAAACCACACGCTTCTACGGATATCATAGTTGCAGACAACAATAACTCTCAAGATACACATCATGGTAACTCGCATTCGATCATTACTCACTATAAGGTTATTTCTAGACTTAGTCCTAGAGTGAAATATATTATTGAAAGAGCGGGATGGGATAGACTATTGAACATGGAATTGGGCGAAACCCTCCATGCCATGGTCGAATATATTGTGGAGAGGTTTTGGGATACGACGAATACTTTTCACTTCCCTTTTGGTTAGATGGGGTTCACACCTATTGATTGGGTCATGTTGACAGGAGTGATTATTAGAGATGGGGTTGATGTTCCGTATGATTCTGAAAAGTACCAATTTGAATATGTCCGTGATAATATTTTCCGGATATCCAAGATGCCTCGCTTTGTGCAAAGGCGCGTCATGGAAATCTAATTCAATTACAGTTAAATTTTTGAGTTCATATTTCGTACCAGAAAAATTACTTGCGGCTGAAAATGATAAAGCCATTGTTGAAAGAGTAGCAACTGCTTTTTTTATGTATGTTTTGGGACAATTTTTCTTTTCTAATGCAAGGAACTATATTGATGCGGGATGGTTAGCACTTTTGACGATCTTGATGCAGTTTCCACCTATGATTGGGGTGGTGCCTCTTTTTCGAGATTGTATGCGGCACTCCGTATAGCTGGTAGGAAAAGGAAGACACTAAGCGGGCCCTTCCAAGTATTAGAGGTAAATTCTTTTCATATAGTTCTTCTTCCTTTCAATGTTTAATTTATTGGGTTGAGAAAGATTCATTTTTTTGGTTGCTATTTTGATTTAGTTTTGGGCTACGAATATTTGGGCATATGTGCACCCGAGATAGTCCAGCCTAAGGATGATCAACCAATATGGCCTAGAAGTAGTAGGTGGAAACCAAAGAAGAAGATAGTTGATATTGTTCGTTGTAGAACTTTGTCAATAAGTTGATCGCGGACCAAGTTACATGGCAACCTTGGGAATCATGCAGGCAAATCCTTGAATCTGATATGGGAATCAAAACTTCCTTACTCTCAAACACAAGGGTTATATTTTCTTGGAATAGCGTTGTGAGTATTATTTAATGGTTTTTATGAGAGCATTATTATTAGATGGCAATAACACCGTTATGATAATAAAATACTTACTTCATGCATACTCCCTTACTAATTGTACAACATAACATGTACCTTGGAGAAAGGTGTTGGAGGCAAAACCATCCCACTGATAGGTGTCTAAAACACCTAATTTTATATCTAGTATTTATGCTTTCTTTGCTATTGTCGTGTAAATTATGTATCTTATATTTACTTTTGAGTTTATTAGGTACTTTGGAGTCATTCGGAGCGAAAGAAGGAAAAACCATCCATTAGAAGCGTAAAGGGCGAAAATTCAATTCACAGGGGAGCAGGTTAAGTTGCACAAAAAGAAAGTGAAGATTGAAAAGAAGAATTAGGCTATCGGTTGTCTGGAACCGACAAGCTAAACAAGTTCAGGTGGCTCTTATCAAAAGATTGGGTGCCTAGATGTATTTTATCTAACCAAAAGCTAGAATTCGACCCATTTGTTCACATTTTAGGTGGAGAGATTCAAGACTAGATCTCTCTTCTCTTTATCTGCCAAAAGTTCACACCGTCAGGTCATGGTCCGATGAATCGTTGAGAGTTGCCATGGATTGAAGACCGATGAAGAAGGAATGAAATTTATATGTGGTTTAGTGGGTATTTGGAATCTGAGATGAACATGATGGAATAAATCAAGTCATGGCAAATGAGTTAAGATGGATGAGAAACTAGGTCAAAGAAGTTCTCACGTTAACTGATTTGGTAAAAGGGGTTTTGATTTCTGGAACGAATTAAGAGATGGGTTTTGTTCGAAATGTAATCTGATGCCGAGAAAGATGCTTTGAGACTAGATTGAGGTTAGGGTTTTGAACCCGCAGTTGAAACTGAACTCGAATTGCAATGAGAGTGAGATTGAGGTACAAATTTATTTGCTGAGTAATTTGAGAGGCAATCAATGATTCTAGAGCAGAGATGCCGAGATATCGATGAAGAATTAGAAAGAAATGAAGATTGAGGTCGCTGTGAGATTACAGGGAAGAATTTATGATTGGTTCTGGTGATTGTAGAATGACTCAAGAGTTGCTGAAAAATGATGCAACAGCAAAGGAGGGATGCAGCTATGTGGAGTTGAGTTGCAGCTGTTGCAGGGATTTTAAGTTTGCTGTGACAGTGTGGTAGAACTTACAATGGGCTAGCTGGTTGAGAAGTTACAGAATGTGAATGATGCACAAGGAATGGCAGGAGATAGCTCAGTGGGACTGATGTAAAAGAGATGAAGTTGAGATTGCAGACAAGGAATTGTGTTGGTGAACTGAGTTAGAGCTGAGGTAGATGTTGTCTGTCAAGGGTCGATGGTGTTTGAGCTTGTAGAATAAGAATTACAACTATTGATTGAAGCTCAGATGCAGAAGACAATGGGTATTTGCTCTGTGTTTGTGGCTGTTGCAATCGATGTAGGATGGAATGGACTGTAGGGCTGCTGGTGTTGCAATGAAGTAAAAAGATTACAGGGATTTGTGGATTGGCTACTGCAGCTGGAGGAGCAAGGTTGTCATGCCACAGGATGTATGAGTCACAAGACAGGTAAGGCTGTGGTGGGAATGATGCACTGAAATGGAGGAATTGGTACAGCAGGTGCTTGTGCTGTGCTGTAATGGAGATGAAAAGGGGATCTGGTACTTGAGCCTTGGGACCGGCTACTGGAAGTGGAGTTGAAGCTGCTACAGAGGTTGAAATGACAGAGAAGGGGCCAAGTCATAGTGGTGAGGTCATGGGTTCTATAATGTTTCGAGAAGTCAGCTGAAAGTGTTTGCTGCCATTGATGTACGATAAACAAAGAGCACCGAAAGAATGGGTTTGTTAATGCTGGTGAATATAAGTCGAAGGTTAAGTTTGCTGTGAGTGGTTGCAGTTATTAATGAAGTCGAGGTGGTGATGCTTTGAAGTTAGGGCAGATGCGCTTCGAAAAATAGATGGAGGGAGCTCGAATGGGTCTTTGTTGGTCACTACTACTACCCATTATATTCGTTAGTGGATTTGTTTGCTGCGTAGTCGAGAATGGGAGATATTGACGGCAGCTATGATGAACTCGGGTGTTGTCACACCGGGCAGTGATGTTAATTTCAAGACTAGTGTCATGTTATGGAAGCAAACGAGTTACAAGATGGTCAGATATTTGGAAGCAGAGAATGGAGCCGAGACTATGGCGAAATTATCTTGGTGCCGGAGTCTGAGCATGTAGAATGGTGGAGAAGCTACAGATAGAGATGGTGATGCTGCTGCTTTGCAACCTGAAATGGATAGACAAGACTGACAAGGTTAGATTCTACAGCCTGAGCTGTGAAATGATGCCGCAACGAGTAACGAAACCTGACAGAGAATTGAGTGTGGCTGTAACATTGCAAGCCGAGTTGCATTAGAAGAAATCATTTGTGTTGCGCCTACAAAACATAGTCAATTTATTGAGGCTGCAGATGGTTGAGTTGAGATGGAATGATGGTGCTTCTGGTGACGTTGGTCACGTAATTGAATCAGGGGGAGCATTGCAGGGGTTGAGCTGAACTGACAAGAGACGCAGCTGCAGACATGTGTGGAAGGTGGACTTGAACAGGTGGATGCTGTTGGTTGCTGATTCACAATTCGATGAATATGCGCTTGAGCCGGTGATTGTCATGGTATGAGAAATGGCAGTTTTGGTGGTTATAATGGGTTTGTTGTTGTGCACAATGGAATGAGCTGAATGCTTTCAATAGATGAATGTTAGGATGTTTACAGGGAAGAAGAGTGTGAAATTGCCTGAACTTGGCCTGGGAATTGCCTGAAAACAGAGAAAACTCTGTCAGATTTCTATTCCACCGAGTTCACTCAGTGATCCGATCCGACTCAGCTGACCCGGTTCGACTCGGATGGACTTGGACCCGTTTTGTCAAGGCATGGCTAATGGACCGTCGACTCTTTGGCTTTTGGCGGAGGAAGGGTGCGACCTAGTTCAGGGAATGGAACACTATAAAAATGAAATCTTAGACTTTTAGAGGAAGATCTTTGCCTCTACTCTTGTTATAGGGTTTAGAACCATGAATGCTTTTCTCTTTCTTCTTGTTATGAACTCCATGAATATGAGCTAGAGTTTTCTTTTTGGTTATGGATTAGTTGGATTTCCAAACATGAATTTTTGTTCAATAAATTAGTTTTCTCTCATATTATCGCTTATGATTCACCATTAATATTGTCATATGATTGAATGTTTGTTTTGTCAAGTTGCAAATTGGTAGAACTCACATGCATGTCTTTTGCTAGATTAGGGTTATTATACGCAAAAGTGATAATTCCTGATTTGAAGTAGCATAAATATGATTATAATTTGTAGTGATATATTCTTATGATCATATGTGAACCATAACCTTTGTTAAATCGGATTAGTGCTTTTACACGTTCGATTGCTTTGATTGGCCTGATTTCATAGAACCTAATGCATCTAGGGAATTAAACTTGATTAGTGCTTTTACACGTTAGGTTGTTCTTTTAGATAGAATTCATATTCGCATCTTTTAATGTGTTTGTTGATGACAAGAGGAGATTAGCTGGATATTCTTGCGATCAAGGTATTCTAGGGCCTTTGATAAAAGTTGAGATTAAAATATCAATTCTAATTATTGTGTAGAAAACATGTTTGTGATTGAAGACGAAAATCCATGACCAATACTTTCATCCTTGATTTGATTTGTTTACCTTTATTGTTTGCTTTTATTTTATTTTAGTATATACAAATCAGAAAACCCCCCTGTGTTATTTATAGGAAACCGAAACAATTTGACAACCTAAGTCCCCTCTGTGGGAACGATCCTTTCTTTCCCTTGCTATATTTATATTTTGAGTAGTAAGAAAGTGTAATTTATTTTTGTGTCATTGACAACCGATCAAATTTTTGGCGCCGTTGTCAGGGAGGCAGCGGTTGTCACTTGTTTTTGGTTTCTTATTTTTTGTTTTTTAGTTTTGTTTTACTTTTTCTTATTCTTTGGTTCTTAACCGAGTTTTGAGAATCTCGTTTCAGGTACCAATTTCTATGGACAGAGCATTTTGGAGCAATCAATACGGATTTCAACCTCAACAATATGACAACTATGACCCTTACGGGGAGTACAATCAGAACCAATCCTTTGGTTATGGTCAATACTCCACGTACCCTTTTAGTTATTCTCATACATTCCAACCTTCTTACGGTGGGTATGTAAGTGAGCAACCACAAAGAGGGGATGATACTTGTGCTCCTATTAATATTTCTTCTAGTTTGGTAGATGAAATGCAACAATTTATGGTCAGCATGGAGTCAGTTCGTAGACAACCAAGCATGGAACCAGTTTCATCGACCGAATGTGCTCATAGTTTGTTTGGCCCAATTTCTGATCGTAGTTATGATCATTCACCCATTCAAAGGGAACATAATTGGCCTAACAATACTGAAGTAAGTAATTCTACCTTTGCCTTGTCGAATGAGCTTTACAAACAAATGGAACACTATATTCAGAATTTGGATGGATCACTCCAAGAGCTTCAAAGAGGTGTTTCCGACGTAAGAAAGGGCATTGATGAATACAAAGAGGAAATGAATAATTATGTTGAAAAAGGCGAACCTTTGGGGACTTTCGTTAATAATTGTGTAGTTAACTCAACTCTTGATCGTAATAATGATCATTCACCTATTCAAAAGGATGAGTTCGAGATTAGCAACACTAAATTCAGCGAGGACCAATCTTATGTTGACTATGATAGTGACGGTGATTATGATACATTGCTTGAACCAACTCATGGTGACATCTCCAAAGGGTGTACAATGGAGTCTTTTTGCGATCAAGGTGAAGACGAAGAGGAATATGTCGACACTTATGTAGATTACTCAAGCATTGATCTTAATAATGATCAAGAGCCTATTCAAAGGGTGGAGCTTGAGGATGATGCATTTTCGAGTGTTCTAAAAAGGTTCCTTATAGCGAGATTTGGATCCGCAAAAGAGTATGTGCCTTACAACAAAGAGGAGTATGTTGAGAATGTGACCGATATGACCAATATTGTGGAAGACCCAATTGAGCTTGCAAATGATTGTAATGATGATGTTTATGTCGAGACTTTGGTTAAGGCGTAAAACGGATGAAGAATGGTTGCAAGGTTTGATAGAGGACCATGATATACATGAGGTGAATTATTCACTTGAGTTTTTCAAGGATGAAGAGGATTCCGTGATAAAAGAGATTATGCAATGTTTGTCTAACCCGTTGCCTATTGTTTCTTCTCCTTTACCTCTTATTGGTTTGAATGTATGTGCTTCGAGAGTATTGTTGAATGACTTTGTTTCTCGATATCCGCCATTAGAGATTCTTGATTCTCATACTATGCAGGTTTTGGAACCAAAAACCGTGGAAGTACCCGACTTCTATATTCTTTTACACTTCCAAGTGTGGACAAGAATAAGTGTGGGGGAAACTTTTATCTACTAATAGCTTCGTTTCTGTTTTATATTACTAATATTTGTGTGAAGCTAGTGTTTGCAAAAACAAATTCTATGGAAGGATCCCCAACTTTTCCGATTGTTAGTATATGGGGAATGAATCTTGCAAGGATATAGTCTGCCGATTTTACGACTTTAAACCAAACGCTACATGGGAGGCAACCCATAGGTTTTGTATCTCTTATCTTTTAGTTTTTCTTGTCTTGTTTTTATTTTTTTTTCTTGTCGCATATTGTTATAAAATTTCCCACCTTGACTTTCTTTGATTTATTCAATTTACATTGAGGACAATGTAAAGTTTAAGTGTGGGGGAGTGGTTAAGCAATTGCATTGTAAAAATTTCAAATTTTTTCAACTTTTGTGTAAATAGTGAATAAAAAAACTCCAACTTGTGGTTAGTTTAGAGTCACATAGTATACATGTCGCTAAGATTACATCGAGAATCTCATAAGAGTGACTGAACTTAGAGATGTCAGAGAACATGATCGGGTTTCTTACTTGTATGAGAGTTAAAGTTGGATTTAACCATGCCAGTGGCAAATAAGGTGCAGACTGAATTCGGTATTAGAGAAGTGGTCCCCTATAGTGGAGACTACCCATGTTACATCATGAGAGGCACCGACCTTCAATTCTTTGTACCTGTCTAAATATGTGCTTTTAGTATGTGTGTCACCGTACGTTAATTCCGGGCAGAATGGTGAGCTGCCCAACCTCCCACAATAGAAGCACTATTTTGATCTCTTGAGTGCTATTTTTATCAATCATGATGGTGACATCGAATTGCGAACTTACATACCACTTGTAATCTTGTTCGCAGTTAGCACCATCCACTTTATCTCTCTACACCAACAGTCCATAGAAACACCATCATCATCAACAAGAGGAGCATCACAAATTTGAAGGAAAGTTGAAGACGTTCAAGGTTTACAAGCAACAAGACGAGAGCGAGGCACTTTTACAAGTTGAAGACTTTATGTACAAGAGCGAAGATTATCAAGATGAGAGTTCGAGAAGTTTATGATATCGAGACATACAAGTTGTGAGGAATCATGCGGTAAAATACTTACACCATGGCCATTTGTATTTATTTTATATTTATTTTCAGTGTGTTTATTTCTCTTGTCTATAAAAAAAAAAAATTTTAAAAAAAAAAATTTAAAAAAAAAAAAAAAAAGTAAAAAGATTAAAAAAAAAAAAGACAAGAGAAAAAACTTTCTTTAGGTTCATTACTAGTTTTATTGTTTTGTTTCTTTTTCATTTTGTATTTGTTTTATTTTTTTTGTCTCATAAAAAAAAAAACCGAAAAAATGAAGAAAAAAAAAAAAGAAAAAGAATATTGAAAAAAAAAAAAAAAGAGAGACAAGAAAAATTCATTGTATCATATTTTGGGTTTGTATAGTTCGTTTTTAGTTTTGTATTCTTTCAATAAAGCCAATGGAACAAGGAATATCTACAATGAAGTTTCAAGCAATAAGGAATTAGGGAAAAGAGTTACATTGTCAAGATTCTACGAAGTTCAAGAGTTATCATCAAGAGTTGAAGACCGAAGACGAAGATGAAGACACCGATTGAAGACCGAAGACGTTTCTATGGATGCTGAGAGAGTGGTGCTAGCTGCACATCGAACGGATAACGAGGTAAGTAAGCATATTCCCACCTTCGTTAAGTGGTTGATTTCCTTTCGTAGAGATCGTCAGAAAAAGGGTTTTCAAAAATGATAAAAGATGTGGGTTTTCAAAACAATTCGGAGGGTTTTACCTTCCTACTATTTAACGTGTCACAGGATTCTCTCTTCACTCCTACCTGGACACATGTGTGACCCATAAAAAGCTGTTAATTATTGAGAGCAACTTCATAAAACCCTTTCTTGTGAGGCGTAGTCGAGACTTTTGATCACTCCGAACCCGAATTTCTTTCGAGAAGGGATGGTTATTTCTCTCTCAACTTTTAAGGATGAGATTGTGTTCATTTATGTGTCTAACTTCTTATTATTAGTGTGCAGAATCTCTATGTCTTCTTAGCGCGTTGGATGCTATCATTTCGAGAACTAGTAAGTTGGAAAAGTAGGTTTTGTGGGTATATCTCTAGTAAACCCTCACGAGACTATAACTCGTCCACTAGGGACACCTAGGGGTTTAAAGGCTTGTTACACGTGCTAAGTGTGACCGTAGCCTCGACGACACAGAGTTGTATGTATGTTTTAGAATTGTTTTATTTGATTTGCTCGAGGACTAGCAAAGTCTAAGTGTGAGGGAATTTGATAGGTGTCTAAAACACCTAATTTTATATCTAGTATTTATGCTTTCTTTTCTATTGTCGTGTAAATTATGTATCTTATATTTGCTTTTTAGTTTATTAGGTACTTTGGAGTCATTCGGAGCGAAAGAAGGAAAAACCATCCATTAGGAGCGTAAAGGGCGAAAATTCAATTCACGTGGGAGCAAAGCAAGTTGCACAAAAAGAAAGTGAAGATTGAAAAGAAGAATTAGGCTATCGGTTGTCTGGAACCGACAGCTAAACAAGTTCAGGTGGCTCTTATCAAAAGCTTGGGTGCCTAGATGTATTTTATCTAACCAAAAGCTAGAATTCAACCCATTTGTTCACATTTTAGGTGGAGAGATTCAAGACTAGATCTCTCTTCTCTCTATCTGCCAAAAGTTCACACTGTCAAATTCATGGTCCGATGAATCGTTGAGAGTTACCATGGATTGAAGACCGATGAAGAAGGAATGAAATTGCTATGTAGTTTAGTGGGTATTTGGAATCTGAAATGAACATGATGGAATAAATCAAGCTGCAGCTGAGTTGAGATGGATGAGAAACTAGGTCAAAGAAGTTCTGCTGCAACTGATTTGGTAAAAAGGGGTTTTGATTTCTGGAACGAATTAAGAGATGGGTTTTGTTCGAATTGTAATCTGATGCCGAGAAAGATGCTGAGACGGAGATTGAGGTTAGGGTTTTGAACCTGCTATTGAAACTGGAACTCGAATTGCAGTCGAGAGTGAGATTGAGGTACAACTGCTGTTGGATTAATTTGAGAGGCAATCGATGATTCTAGAGCAGGAGATGCTTGGACAATCGATGAAGAATTAGAAAGAAATGAAGATTAAGGTCGCTGTGAGATTACAGGGAAGAATTGATGATTGGTTCTGGTGATTGTAGAATGATTCAAGAGTTGCTGAAAAATGATGCAACAACAAAGGAGGGATGCAGCTATATGGAGTTGAGTTGTAGCTGTTGCAGGGATTTTAAGTTTGCTGTGACAGTGTGGTAGAACTTACAATGGGCTAGCTGGTTGAGAAGTTATAGAATGTGAATGATGCACAAGGAATGGCAGGAGATAGCTCAGTGGGACTGATGTGCAAGAGATGAAGTTGAGATTGCAGACAAGGAATTGTGTTGGTGAACTGAGTTAGAGCTGAGGAAGATGTTGTCTGTCAAGTGTCGATGGTGTTTGAGCTTGTAGAAGAAGAATTATAACTATTGATTGAAGCTCAGATGCAGAAGACAATGGGTATTTGCTCTGTTTGTGGCTGTTGCAATCGATGTAGGATGGAATGGACTGTAGGGCTGCTGGTGTTGCAATGAAGTAAAAAGATTACATGGGTTTGTGGATTGGCTACTGCAGCTGGAGGAGCAAGGTTGTCATGCCACAGGATGTATGAGTCACATGACAGGTAAGGCTATGGTGGGAATGATGCACTGAAATGGAGGAATTAGTACAGCAGGTGATTTTGCTGTGCTATAATGGAGATGAGAAGGGGATCTGGTACTTGATCCTTGGGCTGACTGCAGCTGGAAGTGGAGTTGCAGCTGCTACAGAGGTTGAAATGACAGAGAAGGAGACAAGTCATAGTGGTGAGGTCATGGGTCCTATAATGTTTCGAGAAGTCAGCTGAAAGTGTTTGCTGCCATTGATGTACGATGAACAAAGAGCACCGAAAGAATGGGTTTGTTAATGCTGGTGAATATAAGTCGAAGGTTAAGTTTGCTGTGAGTGGTTGCAGTTATTAATGAAGTCAGAGGTGGCGATGCTGGAAGTTAGGGCAGAGATGCAGTTCGAAAATGGGATGGAGTGGAGATCGAATGGGTCTTTGTCGGTCACTACTACTACCCATTATATTCGTTAGTGGATTTGTTTGCTGCAGAGTCGAGATTGGGAGATATTGACGGCAGTTATGATGAACTGGTGTTGTCGTCACTGGCATGTGATGTTAATTTCAAGACTAGTGCTATTATGGAAGCAGCTCGAGTTACAAGATGGCTGGTGATATTTGGCAAAAATGCAGAATGGGAGCCGAGACTATGGCGAAATTGTCTTGGTGCGCTTGAGTCTCGAGCATGGAGAATGGTGGAGAAGCTACAGATAGAGATGGTGATGTCAGCCGCTTGCAACTCCGAAATGGATAGACAAGACCCGACAAGGTTAGATTCTGACAAACGAGCTGTGAAATGATGCCGCAACGAGTAACGAAACCCGACAGTAGAATTGAGTGTGGTCGTAACATTGCAAGCCGAGTTGCATTAGAAGAAATCTGTTTGTGTTGCAGCTACAAAAACATAGTCAATTTATTGAGGCTGCAGATGGTTGAGTTGAGATGGAATGATGGTGCTTCTGGTGACGTTGGTCACGTAATTGAATCAGGGGGAGCATTGCAGGGGTTGAGCTGAACTGACAAGAGACGCAGATGCAGACATGTGTGGAAGGTGGACTTGAACAGGTGGATGCTGTTGGTTGAGCAGATTCACAATTCAGATGAATATGCAGTTGGAGCTGGTGATTGTCATGGTATGAGAAATGGCAGTTTTGGTGGTTATAATGGGTTTGTTGCTGTGCAATAATGGAATGAGCTGAATGCTTTCAATAGATGAATGTTAGGATGTTTACAGGGAAGAAGAGTGTGAAATGGCCTGAACTTGGCCCGGGAATTGCCTGAAAACAGAGGAAACTCTTTCAGATTTCTATTCTACCGAGTTCACTCAGTGATCCGATCCGACTCAGCTGACCCGGTTCGACTCGGATGGACTTGGACCTGTTTTGCTGGGCCTGGCTAATGGACTGTCGACTCTTTGGCTTTTGGCAGAGGAAGGGTGCGACCTAGTTCAGGGAATGGAACACTATAAAAAAGAAATCTTAGACTTTTAGAGGAAGATCTTTGCCTCTACTCTTGTTCTAGGGTTTAGAACCATGAATGCTTTTCTCTTTCTTCTTGTTATGAACTCCATGAATATGAGCTAGAGTTTTCTTTTGGTTATGGATTAGTTGGATTTCCAAACATGAGTTTTTGTTCAATAAATTAGTTTTCTCATATTATCGTTTATGATTCACCATTAATATTGTCATATGATTGAATGTTTGTTTTGTCAAGTTGCAAATTGGTAGAACTCACATGCATGTCTTTTGCTAGATTAGGGTTATTATACGCAAAAGTGATAATTCCTGATTTGAAGTAGCATAAATATGATTATAGTTTGTAGTGATATATTCTTATGATCATATGTGAACCATAACCTTTGTTAAATCGGATTAGTGCTTTTACACGTTCGATTGCTTTGATTGGCCTAATTTCATAGAACCTAATGCATCTAGGGAATTAAACTTGATTAGTGCTTTTACACGTTAGGTTGTTCTTTTAGATAGAATTCATATTCGCATATTTTAATGTGTTTGTTGATGACAATAGGAGATTAGCGGGATATTCTTGCGATCAAGGTATTCTAGGGCCTTTGATAAAAGTTGAGATTAAAATATCAATTCTAATTATTGTGTAGAAAACATGTTTGTGATGGAAGAAGAAATCCATGACCAATACTTTCTCATCCTTGATTTGATTTGTTTACCTTTATTGTTTGCTTTTATTTTATTTTAGTATATAAAAATCAGAAAACCCCCTGTTATTTATAGAAACCTAAACAATTTGACAACCTAAGTCCTCTCTCGTGGGAACAATCCTTTCTTGCCCTTGCTATATTTATATTTTGAGTAGTAAGAAAGTGTAATTTATTTTTGTGTTGGCTGACAACCGATCACCCACCTATGGTGTTCCCATAAATCTACATACAATAGTTGGGGATATCGATGATAAACAAGGAAAACGCCTAATCGAGGAAGGTTGGGTCGACGCAATAGATATTGTGCAAGTTGTTTCGTATGATATGTATATGCAATATTGTCGAAAGGTAACTAAATTTAAAGATTATGTAACATATCCCGATTGGGATGTTCCATTATATGGGAATGCCGGTGACCTTCATAATCACACGATTCAAAAAGCCCGTTGAACATTTACCTATTCCGCCTCAACATCAAATATCCCCCGTAAGTATACGCTTCACTATTGTATGTTTTTATTTCACAATAATATGTGCTCATGTTTTTTTTATGTGACAGGATGAATGTTATTCATTTTATCAAGAGTATGCTGATTTCAGTCATCAATTACGTGCTTTTACGTTAAATCTAACAAAGGAGCAATTGGACATGAGGAGGGAGAAAGATGCGGAAATAGAAAGACTCTTTACATCGTAACCACATGTTGGAGGTACAACTCTCTCATTTGCATATGGCACCACATTCTCAACCTCCCTTGGATTCGGTCACTTTTCCCAAACAATACCACAACCAGTTTGGAATACTATGGGACAAGGATCAGCAACAATGTCGTCGCTAATCCCGGTGTAGTCAATATGCCTTTTATCCCTCCGCGTTCGGCGTCTTTGGAGGAGAATACAGATGATATGAATGGTTAATTTGTTCCTAATGAAATAAGATTCATTTTACAGTGTATAGTCATTTCAAGTGAAGGCTATACTGACAGTGAGTGGTCATTTCCATTTTAGTGTATAGTCAAATCGACAAAAACTTTGTTAGAGTGATGGTGAGTGGTCATTTCCATTTTGAGTGTGTAGACGAATCTTTCAAGATGGCTACTTCAGTATGTCTACTCTTTTCAATGTCTCTTATCTTATTTATTTTTTTAAATTTAATGTATAGCCAGTCTCACTCAAACAAAACTTTATGTTTTGTTTATTATTATTTACTCTTGGATTTTCTTTATAAATTAAGCACCTCGTTGATGCGTGTCGTAGGTGCAATCAAATTAATTAATATTTCCACTCAATTAAAAATAATATAATGGAAGTCAAGTTCGTTCCCTCGAGGAGCAAGAGATTCTAGTTGTAAAAATTGTCACAAAAAGGGGGTGTAAAAACGCAAAAGAAAATAAACAAAGCAATTAAAAGATAAAGTTGAAATCAATAAGAGAGACAAGATCAAGGAATCCTTCTTCGTTGTAAAACAATGATTAAAGTTATTTTCTTTTCTACTTGTTATTAGTCACAGATTATCACCAACCGTAGGTAAAGCAGCTAGATCAGTGCTAAACCCCTAAATCCCTTGTATCACCGGATACGGAAGTTCTCGACTACCGGATTCTATTTACCAAACCACCTAGTAGTAGATCACTCTAGATGTAATTTAAATAAACGCATTAATATGTATGAACTTATTAGGTTAATATTAGTAGTTAGACTCTTAGATCAAGGTCTACTTGCTAACGTTGTTTTCACACACAATTGCTCCACTAATCCCTCCGCAAGGTCTCGTGTTTGCTACTTATGTAAAGAGTCAATAAACGATTACTTATCCCCCTAACTTTCACTAGCTTTAGATCAAATTAACAAATCAATTTACCGTGCACTCTAAACAATCTATCAATCAATCATGAATGAATAAACATTCCTATTAGTAAAAACAAACGATAATCATGTGAAAAACTTCAAGATAGAATTGAAACAAAACTCAAATCATGTATTAAGAACTAGGAATTCATCCTCAATCAATAATAAAATTAGCTACTCATGTTTTTGAAATTCACACAAAATAATTAAAAGGAGAATTTTCAAGTTCACACAAATAATTAAGAAGAAGAATTGAAAGCAAAAACACAAGTGTTGTGTGTAGAGAGGTGTGTAAAAGATATGTAAAAGTGTGTAGAGAACTTCTCTACTTATAGGCTTCAATGTTCTCCAAATCTTCCAAGGAATAGAAACCCTTTCCTTTTGCAATTCAATTTCCAAGTCCAAGCCTTTCTCAAATCTTCCATCTTCTCTTTCCAAATTTGAACCCAATTCCACAAACCCTTGAGCTTAAATGATTCTAGAGAATTCTCCACAAATTTTCATCCAATTTCCAAATCTAAGTCTTCACACCCATGAGAAGAATCCACACGAAATTCGTAATTTTGGTCACGGAAAAGTTGGTATTATGGCCGAAGTTGACCGAATCCGGCAAGAATAGTCACCGCCGGTCACCGAATTCTTCGTCACGAGTATATTCGACGGAATATTCCGTCGTCCACCGTTAGGACTAACGGTCAAAAGGGTCAAACCGGCTACCAACGGTCAAGTCGTAGAAGAAGGTCACCCGAGACACTGGTTCCGACTCTTTATTACTCTGGCGAGTTAGGTCGGGATCACTAAGTCGGATCGGTTCATCACGGCCTGAATTAAGGACTCGCCGGAATGGAGAATCGGCCGAGTTTCGGCTATTTACAGGACTTCCCGGCCAAATTCATGCCTCACTTCTTCTTCATTTCCTGTTAAGAATTCCTATACATACATCTAGGAAATTTCACATTTTAAGCATAGTACCACCTTTATCTTCCCTTTGCAGTGTTATTTGTCTCAATCCTGGTTCCAATCTGGCTACAATTCCACCATCAAATCCATCCTTCACAGCACCCACACTAATTCATCTTTTATCCATACTCAAATTGATGCTCCCTGTCATTCCCAAGCAGCTTCAATTTCTACCGCATCTTGCAAACTCGATCAATGTGTAAAGCAGCGGCACGGCTAAATCAACCACAAATCCCTCTTCTAAGTCATCACCAAAACCAACAACTTCACCTTCTGCTCTTAATTCAACAAAAGCTCAACATTTCTCCCATCCTCTCGATCTCAGAAACCCATTCTCAGAACCTTATCAGTTCCTTATATCCACCACCAGTCATACCAGCTTCTCATTAGAAGCATCTCATTCAACAATAGCATCAGCATCGTTCTTGATTCACTACATATCTCATTCATTCCCATCTGCTCTGCTCGATCTACTGCATCTTGACCGCAACATTGATTCGATTGAGCAACAACAAAACCCTGAGTTTCTCTATCTCTATCTTCACAACGATCGATTAAACATTCAGTTCTTAATCTCTATTCTTTATATCACTCTCGACCAACAACAGCAGCTTTAGATCGAAACCCATCTTTATTCTTCTCAACTTCTCCTAATTCTACCACGAACCCATCTCAGATTCAATCTCTATTTCTCTCTTGATTCAGTTCTCCTCTCACCATGCTTCATTGATTCTTCCCTAATCCAGAGCAGCAACAGATCCCAATTTCTTCAAACCCTGGCATGAATTCATCTTCGATTTCTTGATCTCTGGCTCTCTTATTTCAACAGCTACACAATCAATTCGATCTCTGTTCTTAATTTGATTTCAGCCCCAAACCATCATCGATCACTCTCTTCTCTCGCTTTCACTCGCCGGGCAGTCATGGTCGCTTTTTCTTCTCATCGTATGAATGAGAGAAAACTCTCTCGATATAGGGTTGTGTAATAATTCGGGTGGATGGTTACACCCCAGGGATAGGGACCACCCCACTTATTAGATAAGGGATACCCCAGTGGACAGCCCCTAACATGTAGTTACCCCTTAACATCACCGCTACTTTAATACTCCTCTCGAGAGAGTTGCCCTTAACCGTGGCTCGTCTCCCGGTAGTGTTTTTCCTGTGAAATGACAATCCTTCCCTTTTTGCTCAATTTGGATCATTTATTCTTCTTTTCCTCCGTGCGACTCCAAAGTAGCTACAAAACTCAAAACAAGCGTAAAATACATAATTTACAAGAAAAATAGCAAAGAAAGCATAAACAATAGATAGTAAATAGGATGTATTCTACACCCTATCAAATTCCCCCACACTTAGACTTTGCTAGTCCTCGAGCAAATCAAACTAAAAACTCACAACTTCAAAGCGTTCAAGCGTCCCAAGCATCCAAAAAGCTATGAGGACATAGAGTTTCTGCATGATAGTAATAAGAAGTTAGAAATACTAAAGAACATATTCTCATTCTTAAATGTTGAGTGAGAAATAACCACACCATAATGAGAGAACGCGTGTTTGAGAAACGATCAATAAGCATTTCGCCTCGACTTCGCCCTCACCAAAAGGATTTTATGATAATTACACTCAAAAGACGGCTTTTTTATGGTTTTCACATGTGTGCGGGTAGGAATGAAGAGAGAAATCCCGCAACACGTTGAATGGTGGGAAGGACAACTTCCAAATATTTTTAAAAACCCACATCTTTTAACATTTTGAAAAACCATTTTTCGGACGATCTCTACGAAAGGAAATCAACCATTTATTATTGAGAATGAGATTACTTACTCACCTTCACATCCGATCGCCAATTATGATAACACCACTCTCACGACATCCAATAGAAACGTCTTCCGCTCCTCGTCTTGATCTCCTTGGTCTTCGTCTTCGGTTTCAACTATTGGTGATAAACTCTCGAATTTCATAAATCCATAACAATTTGTAACCTTTACCTTGAATCCTTGTCGCTTGAAACTTTCTTATAAATTTTCCTTCCCCACGGCTTATTAACGAAACAAATATTTCTCTTGTTTTTTTTTTTTTTTTTTTTTTTTTTTTTTCTTTTCTCTCTTTTTTTTATGAAATTTTCAATTCAATTTTTTTTATTTTTTTTTTAAGAAAAAAAAGAAATTAAATACAACCATGGCCGTGGGAGAAGTATTTTACCGCTTGATTCTTCACAACTTGTATCGCCTCAAAATCATAAACTTCAATAATTCTCACCTTTTGCTATTCTTCGCTTTTATAAATAAGTCTTCATACTTGGATATAAAATTACCTCATTGTATTGTAAGTCCTCAACATATATGTAAAAATCTGCCCTTTGTATGTTGCTTTACTTGAATATGAAATTTGCTCTTTCTCTCATTCCGTTGCTTGTAAACCATGAACTTTTTCCAACTTTCCTTGTAGATTTTGATGTCGCTCCTTGTTGATGATGATGATGTTTCTATGGACCCGTTGTTGTCGAGAGAATGGTGCTAACTGCTAATCGAACTACAAGAAGGAGGCTTTCATCTATAGACGTCACCCTTCATGATTGACAAAATTAGCACTCAAGAGATCAAAGAGTAGTGCTTCTATTGGTGGGAGGTTGGGTAGCTCACCATTCTACCCGAATTTACGTACGGTGACACACACTCAAAAGAAAGCTCTTTAGTAGATGGAAAAATTTAGGTCGGTGTCTCACATGATATGAATACGGGTAGTCTCCACTAATGATTGATCAGCAACTCTAATAATGCATTTCTCCCTCGCACCAAATTTGCATCACCGGCATGATTAAATCCATTATTTAACACTCTAACAAGCAAGAAATCCGAATGTAGTTCTCTAACATTTCCAAGTTCAATTATGTCGGTCAGAAATTCTCATGTAAACATACCTAGAAGTATGCTAGTGACTCTAAAATCTTTAAAAAGTTGGAGGTTTTATGTAAAACTTTTTTTTTTTTTTTTTTTTTTAAAATACATGCTTAACCACTCCCCCACACTTAAACCTTACATTGTCCTCAATGTAATTGAATCCTCCTAGTAAAGTCAAGGTGGGAAATTTTAACATGATATGGAACAAGAAAAGAAATAACAAAAAAAAAAAGCAAAAGGATAAGAAATACAAAACCTATGGGTTGCCTCCCATTAAGCGCTTTTTTAAAAAGTCGACGGCCCGACTTAGCTCTTACACGATTCATTCCCCATATACTAACAATCTGAAAATTTGAGGATCCACCCATAATACATTTTGAAAACAATAACTCCATACAAATATTAGCACAAGAAAACAATAGTGAAATTATCGCTCGATAGAAATTTCCCCCACACTTATTCTCGTCCACACTGGAAGTGTATAAAGAACATAGAATTTGGGAATTTCCATGTGTTCCTCTTGGCAAACCCGGCATGGTGTTAGCATCAAGTGTTTCCAATGGTGGATATTTAGAAACAAAATCATTCAAAAATACTTTCAAGCACATACATTCAAACCAATAAGAGGTAAAGGAGAAGAATCAATAGACAAAGGGTTAGACAAACCTTGCACAATCTCTTGTTTTTTGCGGAATCCTCTTCATCCTTAGAGAATTCATGTGAATTACTTACCTCTTGTATATCGTGGTCCTCTATCGAATCTTGCAACCAATCGTCGTTATTTTCTACCTTAACCAAATTTTTGGCATCATTATAATCATTGGCAAGTTCAATTGGGTCTTCCACAAAATCAATCAATTTGGTTTCATCCTCTAGCATCATCTCTTCAACATTCTCATCATCGGAATCGGGCCATTCACTAAAATGATTTTCATCGGTATAGATTGTAAGATCTTCTTGTGCGGGTGTTACACCGTTTATAACAATAGGTAAGTCACACCCAATCTCCTCCTTTTGAATAGGTGAAGGATCGTTATTATGATCCGGAGTTGGAATAACTTCCTCATTGTTGCAATGCTCATACACTTCCGCGGACTCATATCTTTCCCAAGGAATTTTTTTCCAAGCACTAAATGCATCATCTTCAAGCTCTACCTTTCGAATAGGTGCTTGATCATTATTAAGATCAAGGCTCGAGTAAGCTACACTAGCGTCTTCAAAAGTCTCCAAAGGTTGGCCTTTTCCAACATAATCATCGATCAAATATTCATTACACACCATAGGCACATTAGAATAGTTATTGCTTTGATAGAAAAATTCTTCTTTATCCCTATCCTCCTTGTATTGATCCATGTCTCTTAGTTCTTTAGCAATGCCGTCTCGACGTGGTTCCTCCCAAACATAGGGTTGCTGGTCTTGTAGTGATTCTTGCAACTTTTGTTGAAGATCCCCAATCATGGCAGACATCTTATCTGCAAAACTAGAGAATTTATGATGATAAACAAAACTATCCTCCCATCCTTGTGATTGTCCACTTACATACCCGTCATAAGGTTGTTGATATGTATGAGAATATCCATAAGGTTCTCAGGAAATTGATCATAGCCAAAAGATTGGTTTTGATTGTATCCTAAGGATGGTTGGAAGTTGCCATAATGTTGAGGTTGAAAACTGTATTGATTGTTGTAATATGCTTGCTCTTGTCCACCATACATGGAAAACCGATACCGAAATAAGATTCTCGAAACCAAGTTAGATACTTATATACAATCTAACAAAGCAAGAATAAAGCAAAAAGAAAATAAAAACAACTAAAATCATCCGTCAAGCCCCCTAAGAAGCGGGCGCCAAAATTTGATGCGTGTCGTAGGTGCAATCAAATTAATTAATATTTCCACTCAATTAAAAATAATATAATGGAAGTCAAGTTCGTTCCCACGAGGAGCAAGAGATTCTAGTTGTAAAAATTATCACAAAAAGGGGGGTGTAAAAAGCAAAAGAAAATAAACAAAGCAATTAAAAGATAAAGTTGAAATCAATAAGAGAGACAAGATCAAGGAATCCTTCTTCGTTTTGCAAAACAATGACTAAAGTTATTTTCTTTCTACTTGTTATTAGTCACGATTATCACCAATCGTAGGTAAAGCAATGATCAAGCTAAACCCTAAATCCCTTGTATCACGGGGATACGGAAGTTCTCGACTACCGGATTCTATTTACCAAACCACCTAGTAGTAGATCACTCTAGATGTAATTTAAATAAACGCATTAAGATGTATGAACTTATTAGGTTAATATTAGTAGTTAGACTCTTAGATCAAGGTCTACTTGCTAACGTTGTTTTCACACACAATTGCTCCACGGAATCCCTCCGCAAGGTCTCGTGTTTGCTACTTATGTAAAGAGTCAAGAAACGATTACTTATCCCTTTAACTTTCACTAGCTTTAGATCAAATTAACAAATCAATTTAGCGTGCACTCTAAACAATCTATCAATCAATCATGAATGAATAAACATTCCTATTAGTAAAACAAACGATAATCATGTGAAAAACTTCAAGATAGAATTGAAACAAAACTCAAATCATGTATTAAGAACTAGGAATTCATCCTCAATCAATAATAAAATTAGCTACTCATGTTTTTGAAATTCACACAAAATAATTAAAAGGAGAATTTTCAAGTTCACACAAATAATTAAGAAGAAGAATTGAAAGCAAAAACACAAGTGTTGTGTGTGTAGAGAGGTGTGTAAAAGATATGTGAAAGTGTGTAGAGAACTTCTTACTTATAGGCTTCAATGTTCTCCAAATCTTCCCAGGAATAGAAACCCTTTCCTTTGCAATTCAATTTCCAAGTCCAAGCCTTTCTCAAATCTTCCATCTTCTCTTTCCAAATTTGAACCCAATTCCACAAACCCTTGAGCTTAAATGATTCTAGAGAATTCTCCACAAATTTTCATCCAATTTCCAAATCTAAGTCTTCACACCCATGAGAAGAATCCACACGAAATTTTGTAATTTTGGTCGCCGGAAAGTCGGTATTATGGCCTAAGTTGACCGAATTCGGCAAGAATAGTCACCGCCGGTCACCTCGAATTCTCATGTCATAGTATATTCGACGGAATATTCCGTCGCTCCACCGTTAGGGACTAACGGTCAAAAGGGTCAAACCGTCTGGCCAACGGTCAAGTCGTAAAGAAGGTCGTACCGAGACACCGGTTCGACTTTTGGCTTACTCGGCTGAGTTAGGCTGGATCACTGAGCTGGATCGGTTCATCGCCGGTCTGAGTTGACTCGCCGGAATGGAGAATCGGCCGAGTTTCGGCTATTTACAGGACTTCCCGGCCAAATTCAGGCCTCACTTCTTCTTCATTTCCTGTTAAGAATTCCTATACATACATCTAGGAAATTTCACATTTTAAGCATAGCACCACCTTTATCTTCCTTTGCAAGTGTTATTTGTCTCAACCTCGTTCCAATCGCTACAATTCCACCATCAAATCCATCCTTCACAAGACCCACACTAATTCATCTTCTATCTCATTACTCGGCCGATGCTCCCCGTCATTCCCAAAGAACTTTCAATTTCTACCGCATCTTGCAAACTCAATCAATGTGTAAAGCAAAGAAAGACATCGCTAAATCAACCACAAATCCCTCTTCTAAGTCATCACCAAAACCAGCACCTTCACCTTCTGCTTTAATTCAACGAGCTCAACATTTCTCCAATCCTCTCGATCTCGAAACCCATTCTAACCTTATCACTTCTTATATCCACCACCAGTCATACCACTTCTCATTAGAAGCATCTCATTCCACAATAGCACGACGTTCTTGATTCACTACATATCTCATTCATTCCCATCTCGCTCGCTCGATCTATCAGATCTCGACCGCCACATTGATTCGATTGAGCAACAACAAAAACCCCTGAGTTTCTCTATCTCTATCTTCACAACGATCGATTAAACATTCGATTCTTAATCTCTCGTTCTTTATATCGCTCTCGGACCAACAACAAAGCTGACTTTTTAGATCGAAACCCATCTTTTATTCTTCTCAACTTCTGCAGTAATTTACCACGAACCCATCTCGATTCAATCTCTATTTCTCTCTTGATTCAGCCTCCTCTCACCATGCTTCATTGATTCTTCCCTAATCCAGAGCAAAGAATGGGATCCCAAATTCTTCAAACCCCGACATGAATTCATCTTCGATTTCTTGATCTCCGCTCTCTTTTATTTCATGACTACACAATCAATTCGACTCGTTTCTTAATTTGATTTCACCCCAAACCATCATCGATCACTCTCTTCTCTCGGTTTCACTCGGTCGCCATGGTCGTTTTCTTTCAGTGTATGAATGAGAGAAAATCTCTCGATATAGGTTGTGTAATAATTCCTGGTGGATGGTTACACCCTGTGGATAGGGACCACCCCACTTATTAGATAAGGGATACCCCAAAGGACAGCCCCAACATGTAGTTACCCCTTAACATCAGCTGGCTACTTTTAATACTCCTCTCGAGAGAGTTGCCCTAACCGTGGCTCGTCTCCTAGTGTTTTTCCCGTGAAATGACAATCCTGCCCTTTTTGCTCAATTTGGATCATTTATTCTTCTTTTCCTCCGTGCGACTCCAAAGTAGCTACAAAACTCAAAACAAGCGTAAAATACATAATTTACAAGAAAAATAGCAAAGAAAGCATAAACAATAGATAGTAAATAGGATGTATTCTACACCCTATCACTCGTCTTCAGTATCTACAAACCAACACACCTATTCTTCTGATTATAATGGAAAACTACGAGAACACCTCAAACTATTGTTCTTCAGGTTCTTTTTCTTCTTCTAATAATAGTTTCTATTCCTCCGATGATGATGCGGTAGCAATTCATCAAAATAACATGGCTGTTAGTTTGGGACTCCTTGTTACAAATTCGCTACTGGCCTCAAACTCGTATCAAATTATGGAGAAATCGGGATGAGGGAGCCGAACTTCTATGGAAAGACTACTTTTGCCCGAACCCGCGCTTTCCACCTAATGTATTTCGTAGAAGATTTAGAATGCGTCGACAATTGTTTAATCGAATAGTTACAGAAGTTGTGGGAGTAATCGTTATTTTGTTCAAAAGCCTGATGCTTGTGGAGTTATGGGATTGAATCCTCATCAAAAAGTAATAGCAGCAATCCGAATGTTAGCTTACGGATGTGCGACTGATGCAATAGACGAGTACTTACGCACTGGAGAAACTACTGTTTTGGAAGCTACTCATAGGTTTTGTAAAACTATTGTCCACTTGTATGGGCAAGAATATTTGCGTGAACCAACTGCTGGTGATGTTGAACTGCTGCTTAAGCAAAATAAAAGCATGGGATTTCCAGGGATGTTGGGTAGTCTAGATTGCATGCATTGGAAATGGGATAAATGTCCGTTAAGCGTAATCGGGGCTTACAGCGTATAAAGGGGGCGAAAGTATTATGTTGGAGGCGGTGGTGTCGTATGATCTCCGGTTTTGGCATGCATTTTTGGTATGCCCGGCTCAAACAATGATATTAATGTGATGAATCGTTCGTATGTTTTTCAAAGTCTTGTCACAGAAAAGCACCACCAAAGGAACTTTGTGGTAAACGGACATTCATATGATATGCCGTATTATCTCGGTGATGGCATATACCCGGATATTGCTACTATTATTATGTCCATTAAACATCCAGAGGGGGAAAAAATAAAATTCTCAGGGATGCAAGAGGGTGCACGGAAAGATGTAGAGCGAGGATTTGGTGTTCTGCAACAACAATTTGGAATCATCAAACAACCTGCAAGAATGTGGGATCCAGATGTGCTTGCCTATATCATGAAAACCTCGTATTATTTTACATAATATGATAGTCGAGGATGAGCGTCTACCCGGTGATCTGCCACATATATATGAACAAATAAGAGAACCCATCACCAGTTGCTATATCAAGAGAAAATAGTGAAGCACTTTCCCAAATTAGAGCTGAGCAACGTGGTCGTGCAATGCATAACAAACAAACGCATATTAACTTGCGTGATGACTTGATCGAACACATATGGTCAGAATACGGGGATAGTTAAATAATTGGGCACAAGGATAGGTATAACTATTTGATTTTTTTATTAAAAATTTATGCTTGTCATTTTTTTTTTTACTTTAAATGTATTATCTCTTCTCTACGTACTCATCGTCATATTTTAATTAATTACTGCTAAGTAGTTTAAAAGGGTTTTAAAGTTTATTCAATCGAACGAAAATAATAATAAAATCCAAAAATTACATAATAAACTGGCAAGAATAAAAATTAATATTAAAACACAATTAAACTACTAAACCTATTAGACATAATACGCCTATGCTCAAGATTGGTTTCTCTTATTCCGCACAATGTCCGCCTTTTTAGAAGTTCGAAATACTCTCTTTGTAAGGGATCCAATTTATCGAGATCCTGCATTATGATGCGTAATTCTTCATCTGCCACTGCCTTAGCTTGTTTTGCCGCAAAATCAGCTTGTTTTACGGCAAACTCGGCTACTCTTTGTTCCATCTTGAATTTTGATTGGGCTTCGTAATGGGAATTAAAATGTTGTTGTTCTTGAATAAGTTGTCGCATCATTTCCTCTTAGGCCGTTGATTTTTCTCTCCTCGTTTTCTTTAGTCGTTTCGCTTCTTTCTTTCCTAAATACTTACCGTTGTCTTTCTCTCTATGTCTCCTATCTCACTGTCATTAACGCACTCGGCTTGAGTTCCTTGATCATGTTCTTCACCATCCTCTTCGTCATTCTCATAATTTTCCTCATCGTGCGTTGTGTCAAACACAAATGTTGAGCGTCGATTATATTTTATATTTTCCAACATAATTGGGTAGCACTCTTCGTGCTTAAATGGCTTCCCATCATTACAATCCTTGAACCGCAGCCTTGCTTCTTCGAGCTATTATTGTTTTCTGATAATGCTTAGTTCATGTGCAAGTAAACAATACAAAATAAGTGTTACAAATATTGTAGAAAACTTACCGCCCTTTCAGGACCCCATCCAGTATGATGTTCACGTTCTATTTCCCCCTCTTCTGCAGAGAACAAAGCCACATCTTTGCTTATTCCCTGATATCGTTTTTGCCACGAGGTTCAAGGCCGCTTCGGCTTCTTCGGTAATATTTGTTCAATATCATGTTTGATGCGACTCCATAATTCCACTTCGGATTGACTCGGCCCAACACCGGATCTTGAGATATTGATAAATGAATTTTAGGCATTGTTAAATCTTTGATTGTTGAAAATTAGGACCTCGAGGAATTCGTGGTGCCATTAACCTTCAATGAAAAAAACTCGGAAACTAATTTGAAAGACAATGGAATGAGTTCAATGAAAAAACTATTAAACTGGTTTGAAAAACAATGCAATGACTCTATTC
This sequence comes from Papaver armeniacum, assembly GCA_023531295.1. Classification (NCBI taxonomy): domain Eukaryota; kingdom Viridiplantae; phylum Streptophyta; class Magnoliopsida; order Ranunculales; family Papaveraceae; genus Papaver; species Papaver armeniacum. Next base: position 201,305 of record JAJJWW010011372.1, on the reverse strand, counting down.
TTGTTGTGATAGATAGATTGAATAACTCGTCTGTATTTATAGATATATGGCCGCAGCAGTTTTAGTTTCCAACGGTCTTAAATGGCCAACGTTCCAAATTTCCCAACGGTACTCGGAAAAATTCAAAATTGCGGAAAAAAACATGAAATGAGATTTCCCAACAGTACTGGGAAAAATTCGAAATTTCGAAATATCGAAAAACTGATGAAAATGGTGAAAGGATGGGGCGTAGATTTAAATTACGCCCCATGCAGTAACATGCGGAGTTTGTAATTGCGCCGGGAGTCAGGCGGTATTTAAAATCGCGCCTGACGGGGCGTAACTTCAAATTACGCCTCAATGGGGCGCAATCATATAAAACCGCCTGGTACCAGGCGTAACTCAAAACTACGTCCCGTTGGGCGTAACTCGAAATCCCGTCCCAATCAGGCACAATTATAACCTACGCCTCACTGCCAAAAGTAACTTGAAATTCCGCACCAATCAGGCGTAGTCGTGAGTTACGCCAGACCAAAACCAAACCAAAGACCAAATATAGTTTGGTTTTTGGTTTTAGTCTGGTATATGATCTTTACTTCTCTCCGTAGCGCTTGGTTTTTCGACCAAATTTTTAGTTATACTCCTCGACTGTGGTTGCTCTTACTAGTTCAAATAAACTATAAGCTAGAATGAATATCCATCAATTCTAAGAGATCATGAATCGTAATCATTGTATGATAATTTTGGTAGAGAACTATACACGAAAATGTTTATAGTAATTGAAGGTTATAGTTTCACAAAAAAAAAAAAAAAAAAGAAAAGAAGGAAAATACACAGAAAAAAACTTACCTACTAGCAGAACATGATGGAGTACATGTTCAAGCTTGCCAACTGCTTTTGAATTTATTTTTAAGTTAAGGAACATGATCGAGTACATGTTCAAGCTTGCCATTAGATGAAACAGGGCAGTTAACAGATTAATCAAGCATAGAAAATAATATGATTATAGAAAAATATGATCAAGATTTTACCTTAACTAGAAGCTTCAATACATGTACCGAAGAAGATGATCAACAGTGAGAAAAAAAAATGATGAAAAAGGAAAAGAAGATATAGGCTTCGATCTTATCACCGAAAATTAGTATTTTGATTATGAAAAACAATTTTTTGTATGAAAATGATGATGTGTCATTAGACCTGGGGTAATAGGAAGGTGAAGATATGACTTTCTGGTTTACCCTTTCTCATTAAATGTCACCATGTCATCGTATTTTATTAACCTCAACCCTTGCGTTGGAGATAAACTTTTGGTTAGAATGGGGTTAAATCCTATGAGTCATGTCTTTTTAAGACCTCCACCCCTAGCATTGGACATGCTCTTAAGAGTTTGCTTTACCCGAATGTTTCTTCTCCTTATTGTTAGCCAAGTTTAGCTTAGCTACTCTGATACATTCACATATCGACAGAATCTAAATCAAATTTCGAATTTCAAGAAAAAGAAGTCACATGAAATTGGGATAATCTGAACAGCAAATTCAGAAATCCTAGGTCTTGAATTTTCAATTGCTAACAGACATGAAAACAATACCTCAAAAGAGATGGTGTTTCTATAACCCATAAGGTGATTTCCCAATTGTACGAAAATGGAAAAAGGAGAAGAAGCGTTTTAGAGAGCATTTTCTTTTGCAATGAAAGAAAACCAAGTCGTCAGAGAAGCGTTTCATGGAATCACATTTACTCGGTAGAATTAATGAGATCGTGTTTCATGAGATCAAACACAACCATTGATTTATCTATTGGTAGGACAAATCCTGACCAATGTTTACATAGGAAAAGTTATCACATTTGTATGGTGTGGGTAAAGGGTAAATTTATTAAATACCCTTAGTTTTGACACCCAATAAATATACCCTTATACAACAATATAAATACCTCTATCATTTAAATACTTTATCCATTAAAAAATAGATTACTTTAATACCCTCACTTACAATATTATTTTCCATTTAAAAATCTTATCCATTAAAAAATAGATTTTTCTATTATTACACATCCACGACAGCACCATTTCACCGCCACCTCCGCCACCACCACTACTCCGCCACCAATACCACTTACTAAATACAACCACCAATAATATTCCACCACCGCCACACAACACCACCATTGTTGTTACCGCCACCGCCGCCGCCACCACCACCAGGTGTCAACAACTGAAGTTGATCCAAAAAATCAAAAGTTCAAAAATATTTTTCAAATTTGGTTGTTGATTCCATTTTTCTATTGTTGATACACAAACATTAGTTGTTGACTCCCTAAACTAAGGTCAATTTCTATTGTTGATACACAATATTTGTTGTTGACTCCTTACACTAAGATCAATTTCTATTGTTGATACACAAATATTGGTTGTTGATTCCATTTTTCTATTATTGATATACAAACATTGGTTGTTAACTCCCTAAACTAAGGTCAATTTCTATTGTTGATACACAAATATTTGTTGTTGAATCCTTACACTAAGATCAATTTCTATTGTTGATACACAAATATTGGTTGTTGATTCCATTTTTCTATTGTTGATACACAAACGTTGGTTGTTGACTCCCTAAACTAAGGTCAATTTCTATTGTTGATACACAAATATTTGTTGTTGACTCCTTACGCTAAGATCAATTTCTATTGTTGATACACAAATATTGGTTGTTGATTCAATTTTTCTATTGTTGATACACAAACGTTGGTTGTTGACTCCCTAAACTAAGGTCAATTTTTATTGTTGATACACAAATATTCGGTGTTGATTCCCTAAACTGTGGAACATTAGAACCAACACAAGTACTCCCTGAAAAAAAATGTAATTGTGCTTGGAAAATATACAAACCTTGGGAAACTTGTGAGAAGTAGGTAACTTGTGCGCCGTTTGACCATAATCCTAGTATTGAACAATTTCATATTGCCTCCGGCAACTACCAGCACCTCCATTGCAACATCCATCGCCATCACCTCTACAGAAAACCACCTCCCCTGCAACATCCACCAGCAGCAACCACCACAACTGCTGCAAAAAAAAAAAAAACACGACAACCACCATAGGAACTTAATGCATTTAGTGAGTTATATGTAAAGACCGTTCTCTGCTCAGAAATTAAAACAAGCTATGCAAACATCGGTTGTTTCGGAACCATGGAAAAACTCAGATTGAACTTCGCAATGTCATCGACATTGTTGGTTTCTTGCACTGTTTTGTTCTTTTTATACATCTCTTCTTCCTAGAAAATACTGTTTCCAAGTATTGTTTTGCTCAAACAGCCAACTCACCCATCAACTCTGGTCACGACACTACTATTTGTACAGGCTCCGGCAATTCCTCACTCGAGTCACTCTACTAGGATCTTGTTTGTTGCCTGCCAAATTTTTCCCAGATAAAACTTTATGCTCACAGTTATTTAAACTTCGATAAACTCCAACACCACCAGTCCCTTGTCTCGCTTCTCTATCTCGACATCTTCTGCAGTTACCCATTTGTTGGTATAAACCCATCTCAGCACCACTGGCTTCAACCACCTGAATAACTTAACACCGTAGAACAACAAATTCCAGTTCCATTACCGAAGTGCTACCATTGCCTATTTCTGTACGTTAAACTCTCTTCGCAGCTTAGAAGCCGATTCCTTCCAACTCCAACAGCACCCATGATCTATACAAAACAACACACAAGTCATAACTTCTCATTGTTTCATCACCGTATACCACCGAAAGTTGCTAACCATGGCAGCAGTTCTCTTTTTTATCTACCTGGTCTTCTTAACTACGAATGCCAACAACTGTTTAGAACCATCCACGACCACCATCGCCACTGCAACCATCCTCCATCTACTGCACGGTTCATTATACAGACCAGCCATACCTAAGCACATCTCCCATTTCGATATTAATTTAGCACGGTTGCTGCCACCATTTACAATACTACCACTCTACTGCTGCTCCTACACGACTAATACTTATGCTTCTATCACCAAAACCACCACCTACACTATTACAATAGAATCCATCACCGTCACCTCCATTCCAACAATATCTACCACCACCGCCACAACAAGCACCAGATCGAAATACAATAAAAGACAATGTTCTACTTACTGAGTTATATCATAAAAACACATCCAACAGATGCGAGATTCAAATCAAATGGATACATTTAGGGTTTTTGATACAAACCTGATTCAATAATCTCTTTGGAATTCGGCTGGTTTTGATTCTATATTTCAACTTGATGTTGCCATAGATCGAAACCTAAAAAATCACAACTCTCTATCGCCTGAATCTTTGGATGGCACTGAAATTACTGATATCTTTGAATTCAGAAATTATCCGAAACTGAAATCTCAAAATTTAAATCTCTAAATCTAAAAATTACTTTATGAGTCTGATTATGGAGATGATCGAGTAGAGATGGTACTGTAATTGTGCCGGAAGTAAAGGTGGTGATGTAGTGGAGGTGGTGTTCCAACGGTGGCGGCGGCGGCGTTGAAGATGTTGGTGGTGTCTGTCTTCGGGAGAGGAGGGTAGAGGAGCAGACAAAGAATAGTCAATGGATTTTTTTCATTTGGTGGAAAAATCAGATCTAAATCATTATGTCGGTGAGGGCAGATTTGGTATTATAATTTCAAAAAATTTCTCTCTAAAAGGGGAGGGGCATTTATATAATGGATAAGGGTATTTGTGAGGACCCATGGATAGTAGGGGTATTTATAACATTCCCACGTGGGTAAATGGTATGCCTTGAGTTGAAACAGATTGCCTACTCACAACTGAAAACTCAGGTTGCAAAGGTTATGTACCTGGGACAATTCTCTCTTTCTCTTTTTTTTTTTCCTTGCAAAGGTTAACCATCACTTGACATTGCGTACGTGGGACACTTTTAATACGAACTACGGACTATGTTTATTCCCCGTAACTATACAAAAAGTTTTGAGTCTACGATGGAGTGGAGCTACAAAAATTGCCTGTCTGCTTCATTTTGACTGTTAGATATGTGACCTTTAATCACATGCATCCTCTACCCTTTGCATGTGTGATATAGACTACTCAGGTGGTAGTAGCAGGACTTTGTACCCAGTGTTACTGTCTAGGTCCCAAATTTGTGCTCGTTCAATATAGAAATCCAGAAACATGCGACACTACAAAGCTTAACAAATATTAGATTCCCTTACGTTGGGTGAATGATAGGATTCCCTTATGTTGGGTGAATGATAGGGTCAATGATTGCTATGCGCATGTGCCAAACACTAATACGATAACACTCGGGTGTCAACTAATAATCCTTGATTAAATAGGAATGGAGTTGAACGTTCGACCCTTCAAGCGACATGGGATAAAGGATCACTTCACTGCATAAACCACTTAAAAGACTTCACTTTCTGTGGTGTTAATTTGGGATATTCTTATGATTTTTTTTTTTTTGATGGAAAGAGGGGCTTCAAAAAACCTCTAAATTTATTTATTTGATTACCTCATTCAAATTGAGGTTTGGATTGTTACATAAAAGAAGTGATATACAGAGATACCCTCCTGTTTCATCATTATACATTGCAGATTGATACAAACAATTTACAATGTGAATATTTTGATCTACATGAAACCCAATAAAATGGAAAAGATTAATCGAATAATGGTATATTGGTTGATCTTAAACCATTTAAAGATTTCTTCCTCTTTAAAATAAAATACTTTGCACAAGAAGTAGTTTATGCTAATCTTATAATCACGATCCATTCCAATAACCATTGATCTTCTTTGTATGAATATTGATCATCGTCACGGAATTCATCGTCTTAAAAAATATGCTTCAATCTCTCATCGGATTTCAACACAAGTGCCCTTAGGCTGTAACAAAATGCACTAATGGCGATTAGAATTAGATCAGAAACCTAATAAGATATTCTAAAACCTAGTCACAATGTGATTTTTATTGAAAGCAAGAAAATAACTATACAATTATAAACCTAAATTTACTTGGATAATATGATAAATCAGATTCAATCCTAGTAAATCTAGGTTTGAAGAAGAAGATTTTGATGAAGAAAATAGGTTTGGATAATATTTTAGAGAAAATGGTTAGGCAGAGGATTTTAGAGAGGATATTGTTGAGATTATTAGTCCCACATTGTCTGGGCAATCTAAGATCCTGCGGTCCTATGGGCCACTCCACTCATTGCCAATTGGTTTTGAGTTGGATGCCCGTATTCTAATATGGTATCAGAGCCTGCTCCACACAACATTATATGTACCACTGTATGGTTGCCCTGCCTTCTTGGGTCTTAATGGGTCTCACGTCTCATACAGGGCCTGGCTCTGAAATACAGGCATCCAACTCAGAACCAATTGGCAATGAGTGGAGAGGCCCTAATAGATTATAAACCGCAGGATCTTAAATAACCCAACCATGTGGGACTAATAATCTCAACACGCCCCCTCACGTGTAGCCTCTGCGGGTCTTACAAACACGTGGACAATTAAATCGGGTGACGCGAGTAAAAGTGCGGTCAACTGACTCGACACAAATAGCCTGCTCTGATACCATATTAGAATACGGGCATCCAACTCAAAACCAATTGGCAATGAGTGGAGTGGCCCATAGGACCGCAGGATCTTAGATTGCCCAGACAATGTGGGACTAATAATCTCAACACGCCCCCTCACGTGTAGCCTCGTTGGGTCTAACACGTGGACAATTAAATCGGGTGACGCGGAGTAAAGGCGCGGTCAAATGACTCGTCGCAAATAGCCTGCTCTGATACCTTGTTAGAATACGGGCATCCAACTCAAAACCAATTGGCAATAAGTGGAGTGGCCCATAGGACCGCAGGATCTTAGATTGCCCAGACAATGTGGGACTAATAATCTCAACAGATATTCTTATGATTGGTTAAATAATTAAAGACCTGTCTCGCTTAGTAGCTTGTCAAGGAATCTCGTCCCGCGTACTTTAACTACTCAAAAATTAAACCAAAGGACAAAAATAAGATGTCAAGTGAACACATGTAAGAGATTAACTAAATTTGTGCCAATACTACCCACCGGGCAAACTTACCTTCTCGTAATAATTCTCGTTTTATTGGATGATTATGTTTAGAGAATTGTCATTTGTGAGCTCTCTCTCTTCGTCTCTCTTGTATCTTTCGAAGGTGTCATTTTTAACCATATCTTACCAAAAAAAAAGAAGAAGGACAGTTTGGGTTTGGGTGATAGCTGGTTGCACGAACGCTCCATTTCTTGAGCCGTGCCCGCGTCCGACTCGCGGCGGACACGGGACGCGCGTGGGACGCTGACACGACGCGTGTCCGACGCACCAATTTGCGCGTATGCGCGCGTCTGGTTTGGACGCACCGATGACGCGTGTCCGACGCATTTTTTTTTTCATTTTCATATAAATTTTTTCCTTTATTTTTACTATTATTAACCAAATGAAGAAAGACAAATATTTAGATCAATAATTTAGGTCTTTATTAGGATTTTGTAATTGGAAATTACATCATGTATACCCTTAGTTGGACATGTGTTGATCTAAGAATGCATTTTGATTGTGCTATGTGTTTAATAGTGACTGATTATTTGATATTCGGCGTGTATAAACAAACGATATCTTCTTTTCTTTTGAAATTTATACATATGTAACATCATTTTCTAATTTTTAGGGTCGAAATACTTGACTTTGCTGTATAAATACATGATTATATATATAAATAAAATATGTATATACGTGTCCGAGTCCTAGTTTTTTGAAAATTTTATAGTGTCCGCGTCAGCGTCGTGTCTACGCGTCCGCGTCTGTGCAACCCAGGGTGATAGTAAACCTAAGGAAAGTGCATGGCGTTAAAATGAACTATTATATTCCAAAAGGGAAGTCCATGTATGCGTTCATAAAATGGCCCATCTCTGAAGCCTAGTTAGTAATTCTCCGAATCATTCCCGAATGATTCGCGAACGTATCCGAACTGACCGAATCCGAATGATATTTCCGAACTATTTGAACCCCGAACCTAGTTTCCGGATTATATGGACCTCACGAATGATTCGCGAACGTATCCGAACAAACCGAATCCGAATGATATTTCCGAAATAGAACTTCGAACCTAGTTCGCGCCCTTCAACCTTGCTCTCTCATGGGCAATTCTCCACCACGAGTTCTGTTGATTGGTTTTTGTTTGATTTTTGTATATACTTTATATTTAAATACAATTATTCAGTTAAAATTTTATATGGGTAGTTGTTTAACCAGTGTTTTATGTGTTAATTGTTGTTTAAAAGTCTATAAGCTCGTTTTATAATACATTTATGCGATTAAATTGTTTACTTCAAGTTAAACAATCACGCTAAAATGTTTTTTCCATCTTATAATCATATACAAATAAAATTAGTCTCGTAATAAGGTCATAATACTCATCAATTTATCATATATGTAAGCCGAATTTTAAGTGCCGAACTCACATTTATAAAACGAATATGCACGTACGTATGCCGTTCCGAACTACTGTCCGAACAACGAACCGTTGACCGGATTTTTGACCGAATCCGACCTATACTAATCCATAAAATTCCCGTACGTATGCCGTCCCGAACTACTATGCGTACCCCGAATTGCTAACTAGGCTCTGAAGTTCACATTCTTATGTACGAACCTTGATGGGAAGTTGGGAACTGGAAGGCATTATTTAATTATCTTTGCCTTTTTCGCCTTTTACAAAAGAAGAAGAAGGCATTAACTACGACGACATCTATTCCATGTAAGTCACAGTATAAAAAGTTTTTAGTTTACGATGGAACGGAGCTAACGAAAATGAACGCGCCTGTGCTTTGTTTTGATGTTTTTATATACTTTAATCACATGCATCCTCTACCCTTTGCTTGTTCAATCAAAAAAGTTAGAAACATGCGACAATAGAAACCTTAACAAATGAAAGAGATTAAGATATCACGTGGACAATCGTTAGATAATGTACATGAAATTAAAAGAAATTTAGTTGTGCTATTAATTATCTCACAAAATATTATCATGTCTTCAAAATCTTCCATTTTTTTCGACGATAGGGTATTAGGGTTGAATGATTGTTGTCCTCAATGATGCTCATTATTGGGTCATGACCGTCAATTTATCAGTTCATTTCTGTATACTTGTGGGATGATTCTATATAAACTCATTCAACTAAGAACACTTTCATCACAAATTGACGATCATCTTAATATTTACTTAAGGCAACAATAAGAATCAACTATCAGCAATGGCTCATTCTCATGGTGTTTCAGGTCTAGTTGGGAAACTTATTACTGAATCGGAGGTTAACTGCAACGCCTACAAGTACTACAAAATATTTAAGCACCATGAAGACGTTCCTAAAGCAGTACCTCATCTTTACACAAGCGTCAATGTTCTCGAAGGACATGGGATTACTTCCGGTTGTGTCAAGGAATGGGGCTATGAGCATGGTATGCTACATACATCTTAATCAATTAACAGAATTTGTCCTATTTATATTTTTAATCTCTTCATATCGTCTGTGAGCTTAAATTTGATTTACTATCATCTTTGTGTGCATGCAGAGGGTAAATCATTGATTGTCAAGGAGAAAACGACCTATGACGACGAAACAATGACCATACGGCATATGGCAGTAGGAGGAGACCTGATGAATGATTACAAGAAGTTCCATGCAACACTTGTAGTTAATCCAAAGGATAATGGACATGGAAGCATCGTAAAGTGGACTATAGATTATGAGAAGCTTAATGAGGATTCTCCAGTTCCTATTCCTTATTTGCGTTTCTTCAACCAGCTCACCAAAGACTTGAATTCTCACCTCTGCGCTTCTGGTTAAATTATCGATGGATATGTCCACCGGATGATACCATTGTGTTCAGTGTATGGTTTATGATAATAAAGATGTACTACGCGTGGAGTGTCCATAAGACCTATTTACCGTCCTAATAAATATTGCGTGCATGCATATGCACGTACGTGTGGTTTGTTTCATTTCTTTCGAGTTTTTTCCGTCTACCTCTGTAATTTCTACTAATAATATATCATGGCATAATATCATGTGTTATCTAAATTGTAGTCGCAGGAAATCCTGCAACCACACCCTTAATGATATTTGAAGAACAACTCAAGTGATCATCACAAAATTCATAAGAACATTCATTAAAATCTTTAAGTTGGATACAAAATTATGTGAGAGCTCTAACTTGGAGAATAAATAAACTTTCTCTCTCCTAAATTTCTTATCTAAACTCTCCAAAAAATCTCCTTCATACAAGGTTACTTAGCCCCTTATATAGGGGTTTACATAGTGGATGACAGCTAATAAAATCCTTATTTTCGGATCTGGCGTGCGTAATAAACGCACGCTTACATTGGCTCTTCCCGCACGCACCTTATAACATCACATGATCTTCACACTTTACTCGTGATCAGGCAGACGTCATCTGATACGTCATTCTGAATGAGCTTTACGCGATTCTCTTCGCAAGGTCTTGATAACCATTACTTCGCATACGCTATTGGTGTGCTATATTTTGTACGGAAAATGGGTCATTTGTCCAAAAAAATTTAAAACACAGTTCAAATGGACGAGTAAAAAATTTTATGGGTGAAATGGACAAAAAAAATTTAGCAAGGATGAAACTGGATTCATCCTGGCTTAAACTTAAAAAATAGCAAGGATGAAACTGGATGCATCCTGTGTAAAATAAAAATAAGAAAAAATATTTGAAAATGGACAGGATGAAACTGGTTACATCCTGCCTATTTTTAAATTTTTGTCCATTTAAACAATATCTAAATCTTACTGTCCTTTCACCCAGAAAATTTTGATTTTGGTCTTTTTAACCAATTTTGTGTATTTTGTATCCACATAAATCATTTGATGTCGTTATTACTATCTACAATCGGTCCTTCCAGGGCATTGATTGATTCAATAAAGTAAAAATAATAGTTAATGACACGGGCAGTCTTTGTAAGTACACTTATTTATCTTCATCGCCACGTGTACTAGCAGAACCCACGTGGAGGCCAAGTCATAAAGAGGATCGACACGTAGGGGCACCCACGGTGTCTAGATGACGTGCCATCTGTCAGGACCGACGGTCAAAGATGAAGGGACATCCAAGGCAGATAATCCCAAGGAACACCAAAGAGTCACCTTATCTCATCACACGATAAGACACGATCAACGGCTAGGGATAGTCCGACTGACACGGACGTGACAAGAGAGGACTGACATCACCTGACACGGACTATACCGCCCCAACCACTAACATTTAATGTTGCTCAGAGGGCACGTGTCGGATGACCCGCGAAGAAGACGCGCATTGATCAGCGTGATGAACTTGGACGTTGTAGAATCCGCGGAGTGATAAAGGGATCCGCGGATCAGGCACGAAGCACAAGAAGATAAGATCTCAATAGCTCTATGACAGTGGGCCCACTCAAATTAGCTATATATATGCATACCCCTTCTACTGAGAGGGGGGTGGAGAGAGAGAGAACTAAGAAATAGGAGAGAGAATAGAGAGAAGTAAGTATGAGTTCAGGGAGATCTCTCCCTGAACCATGTAATTCATCGTCTCTCTTACTTTTGTAATCGCTTACTTTATAGTGGATATCTCCGGATCCGTGGATGTAGGCCTTAGTGCCGAACCACGTAAACCATCGTCTCCTTTATCTTTAGTACTCGTATGGTTTCAGTTATATATCCATATCTCAGATCTATCACTTTGGGAATGATGACGAGATCATGACAAACTTGCGGGGTTTGGAATCTATGAATCATCATCTACCTAGGCATACTATGCTTTTTCCGCACTTTAAATGCATGCATCTAATTCATGTTAAGATTGTTTGTGATCCCACGGACAACTCCAGATTTCCGTGCTCACAATTTGGCGCTAGAAACAGGGACCTTGTCCCGGTAAAAAGATTTATCTTTTCCTGTGACTTCACAAACCTCAACCTCAAAATTTTACTTAAAAACACAAACGATCCGTTTCTTAGACTCATTATTCGCACATATTTGTGTCCTTTATACTTTCTACCTGCAGATCTGGATCTTTTACAAACACAAACTAACAGATCTATGTTTTCGAACTATTTTCCGCACATATTTATGTCTATTGTGTTTTCTACCAACAGATCTGGGCATCGTGTAACCCTTAAACCAACAGATCTGGGTTTTAACTGGTATTTCAAACACGATCTCCACCAAAAGATTTGGACTTTTTGCAAACAACCACCCATGGACCTTACCCCGGTTAAATCCGCATCCGTCTATGTTTTTCATATTATTCGCCAAACTAACAACCTGAGTACACTCATTACCACTGGAAATCGAGCTTATGAAATCAAAATTGAACTAACAGCTAACCCGTGGACTTGTTGTCTCGGTTTACCTCCATGTTCTTTATGCAGAGTATTGCAATGGAAAGGAACAAAGATGCCGGAAAGACAAAGGTACCTTCAAAAGAGGCACATAGGACTACGCCGGTAGTAACAAGGAGCAAACAAAAGGGCGCGGGACTCGCACCTGGGGACAAGGCACAGAATGGAGCGGAAAGCACATTCCTTTCAGATGCGGGCATCATCGCAATGGAAGCAAGGAAGGCCGCTACACCTACCGAAGGAACTTCTCAAATGGTCGCCTCCAAAGTGACAGCAACAACCAGGCCTACGGAACCTCGAGAAACAGTGGCAGAATCAGTAATCCAGAACCCCCCCTATGGGATGCCGCAGACTAACGAACAAAACGAACAACCGCACGCGGGATCCTACGAAATGATAGAGCCGGGTAGACAAGATAGCAATGGAAATCAACGCCGCGGCCCCCCGAGGAACAAGCCTGTGTCCGTATAGGAACAAATCAAGCATCAAACCAACAAGGCATAGCTTTTGGCGCAATTAGAAGAACTAAAACGGAATCACTGACATACGCGGATGCGGTGGCCTTACTAGCCCAAGAGAACCAAAGAATTAAGAGAGAAGATCCTCCAAAGCGCGGAGCTAGAAAATCAGCAGATGAGGCTAACTCAGCCGGCACAGAATAGAGACCGGAGGATGATCCTCGAGAATACACCGCAATAGTCAACCGAAGAGGTGCGCGAATAATAGAAGGCCCGACCCGACTATCACCCGGACACATCAGATTACTATGATGAGGAGGAGGCCACGACGTCAAAATCTACTAGGAAGGCACGCCCTTCCATTCAAGAAGAACACTGTTTGGCAATGGAGAGTCTCCACGCGGAGATGTTAGCAGAGATCAATCAAATCAAGACCAGACAGGGAGGTGGAAGACTAGAACAGGTTATGAAGGAAGCCAACACCACCCCACTCGCACAACAGTTGGCCACCGCTATCATACCCTGTAGTGCCCGGTCCCATCCTTCGAGTGTTACGACGGATCCACCGATCCCGTTGCTCACCTACGATATTACAACAGGGTAATGGCCGATGGGACCACGACGAAGCTATACTTTGGGATACTTCCCTTCAAGCCCGAAAGGATCCGCCCTATCTTGGTTTGATAACCTCAAGCCTGGATGTATCAATTCGTATGATCAACTCACGGAAAATTCTTGGCTACTTATATGTACAACAAGGTTGTAAACACAAATGATGGACAAGCTCTTCTCACTTGCAATCAAATACAAGGAGTCCATTCGGGAATACACGGATAGGTGGCACAAGATATGTCAAGCCATAGGACATGTGGATCCCGTGGTGAGTATTAATTGTTACAAATGGGGGCTCGACAGGATGAGCCCTTTGTTTGTTGAAATCCACGGTACCTATCCAACCACAGAAGGAGATTTGAGGATAATCATCGAAAAACATGCAAGGTTGGAAGAAATTCAAAGAGAGAACCCGAGAGCACAGGCTCAACGACCCCCACGGACCAATTCCGCGGAATTAGCGAACAGATCGAGCGAACGCCAAAAGGATCGGAAAGATGACCACAAAAGGGGTGGAAGAAAATTTGAGGACCGAGTCTACACAAAGCTCATTACCAGCTACTCACGCATTCTAAAGGAGATCAAGGATCGTGAAGACCTAGACTGGCCCTGGTCCAAAGGAAAACAACCACCGGCCTCGGCAGAATCTAAAGAGTACTGCGATTTCCACTGCTTCTACGGGCACCCAACTGAGAAGTGCAAAAATCTCAAGATAGCAATACAAAAGCTGATTGATGCAGGGGATCTCAAAAAGTATATAGAAAAGGCTGGAACTGAGGACAGAACCAAACGCAGCAAACAGGTCCAATTACCCGAGGGTAATCGCACATTGAACACTATATCCTGCTCAGAAAGCAAAGAGCCAACCCTAACGGCACAAATAGGGAAACGACTGAGAAAGCAATTTGAAGATTACTGTGAGCTTTACAGTGTAAATGGAAAGGAAGTGGAAGAGCACGAGGAGTGGATGAACGCACCTCGACTTTTGGAAGCCGAGGATATTGAGGACGACATGGAAGATCACAACGACCCATTGATCCTCACATTTGCCAATCGCAGATGCAACATAAAGAAAATCCTCATCGATGGAGGAAGCTCCGTAAATGTCTTGTTTTACGATACATTCAAACGTATGGAGCTTAACGATGAGCAACTCCGACTTCGCACTACACCATCTACGGGTTCAATGGCACGGCTACGAAACCCTCCTGGGGATATTATCTTACAGTGGATGCAGCCCCATGAAAGTTGACACTCGCTTTAGTGTGGTGAACACGCCTTCCCCTACAATGCCATTATTGGACGAAGGTGGGTCCACAAGCTTAAGGGAGTCGCAGCCTACCTACCATCAATACCTTAGGTTTCCCACTCCCCTAGGAATAATGGAGATAAAGGGTGATCAAGCTTCCGTAAAAGAATGCCACGCGATGCAAATACAACTCAACAACGAAGAAGATGAGAAAAGGAAAACCCGCAAGGCTCGGAACAAAGCAATATCCAAGGACAAAGCCATTGACGAGTACTTGGAAGAGATCTCAGGAAAAAACTTGTCTAAAGGGAATTCCGTAGGGAACACTGAGGCATCAACATCAAACGCTAGCCAGGGCGCTCTTGCGAACAAAGAACCCGAGCCTACCAAATAGCAATTAAAGAAAGTTCCTCACCTGGGGGAACCAAAGCCCACGTTCACATCCTTGGAGGCAGTAAAGGAAGTTGACATAGGGACGGAGCAGAGTCCAAGAAAGATCAAGATAGGAACTCTAATGGACGAGAACGCGAAGCTTCACTAATAAAACTACTAAAGGAATACGCGGACATCTTCGCATGGAAACTATCTCGATATGCCGAATAGACCTGAAAGACAAGGCAAAGATGAGCCGCGCATTAAACCCTAAGACACCCCCGTACGACAAAAAGATACGAAAGGTGGCCGCAGTATCACAAAGCAAGAGAAACGGAACTACGAAAGTCATTGGAAGTCGGTTTCATAAAAGAAGTCAAATACCCCACTTGGATCTCCAACATGGTAATAGTACCAAAGAAAATGGAGGGATCGAACCGCATCGACTTCACCAACCCGAACAAAGCATGCCCCAAGGATAGTTATCCATTACCCAAGATTGACCAGCTAGTCGACGCAATAGAAGGATATGAGAGTCATCGCTCATGGACTGAGCATCTGATACAACCAACTATTTTTGGCAGAAGAATACCAGCTAGAAGATACCGCATTTTACACACCCCATGGTCTTTATTGTTACGTAAGGATGCCTTTCGGGCCGAAACGCAGAGCAACGTACCCAAAGGATGGTCGATGCTATTTTTCAAGCCATGGATCTCAGGACTTTAGAAGTCTATGTCGACGATATGCTCGTAAAAAAGAGATCAAGGAAGAACCACCACCAGGATCTCAAGGACATCTTCAAGCTATGAGAAAGCACAACATGAAGGTAAACCCGGAAAATGCACTTTCGGGTAACCTCTCAGAAAATTCCTTGGGTACCGGTGACAAAAAGAGGCATTGAAGTAGATCCCGCAAAAATCCGAGCCATAGTAGACATGCCATCTCCGAAGAACCTAAAAGAGGTACAAAAGCTCAATGGATCCCTAGCAGCCCCCGGGAAGATTCATCTCAAGATCCCTGATAAGTGCAAACTCTTCTTCAACATACTAAAAAGGGGACTAAATTCGAATGGACGACAGAATGCGAAGAAGCTTTTGGGCATTAAACAGTACCTAGCATAAATCCCCATCCTTCAGAAACCGGACCCAAATGAGGTTTTGGCACTCTACATTGCGGCAACAGACGATGCAGTAAGCGCAGTGCTTGTCAGAACCCATACAAAGGAGGAGCAACCGATCTACTATGTCAGCAAGACCCCGAATTCCGCAGAACGAAACTACACGAGAATTGAACACTAATCCTAGCCGTCGTATGGTCTACTTTAAAGCCGAGGGACGTACTTCTTAACGCATGACATACGTATCCCATGCTCGGCACCCTTAGAGACCATCCTCAAAGGGGAAAGGTAGGACGCATAGCAAAATGGAGCACGACTCGACCAATTCAACATCCACTATGAGCTCCAACACTCCCCGAAATCGCAGGTATTAGCACTCCGCCTTTGGACAACGAAGAAGAAGTGCGCATACAAGGATGGAAGGTCAGGGGCGCCTGTAAATAGAAAAACCAGAGCCAAATAATATTCTTGAACCAAAGGAACCCACGGCAATGGGAGGTCTTTGTTGATGGCTCCAAAAATAGAGAGGGCGCGGGATAGGCATCGTCATCACTACACCCACAGGGACGTAATCGTGCACGCATTCGTATTGGAATTCAAGGCCATACTAATAACATCGTAGAATATGAAGGAGTGATCCATGCTCTCCGCTTGATAATTGAATTAGGGATACAAGAAGTGCGATTAACAAGCGACTCACAACTAATCATACTAGATAGGCTACGAATACAATGTGTATGACGAAACACCGATGGCATACATGGCTCTAGTGCAAACATTGGCCTCCCAAGTACCAAAAATCAAATTCCGACATCTCACGTAGAAAGGAGCTTAGACACGCAGATGCCCCGGCATATATATCGTCTATGCTTAAAAATGAGGATGTCAAAGCAATCAAGATAACAAGAGTGTACGAATCCATCCATCAAGCTCCAAGAAACATGCGCGGCTAACCAACGCAAACCTAAGGAGAAAGATATCTCTGATGATAATGTCTGAGAATACATATTCGACGCATTTCCGTAACGATGACATTACACTAAGCAGTGAGGAAGACGACGATTATAGTCAAGAAGCGCATTGAGAGCAAATCCACTCTTTCCTCAAAGAAGGGAAACTCCCTGGATACCAAACATGTGCTAGGAAAGCACAGTCCAGAAAGGTGGATGTACGAGCTAAGAGACCAAACCTTATACGTAAAATCATTCCTCTGACCACTTCGTCGCCGCCTATCCCGATCGAGGGACATATCATTTTAAAAAGATATACACAGAGGAGACACGGGAATCACAAGGAATGAGATCCCTAGCAGATAAGGCAAAGACGCAAGGCTACTACGGCCAACCATGATCCGAGATGCACTAGAATGGCGCAAAGGTGCGAAGAATGTCAAAGATTCTGCAAGCGAATCCACGCCCACCCACAAAATCGACTTCGTGGATACCCATGGCCCTTTGGGAAATGGGGGATCGACATAGTAGGCCCACTCATATCGTGACAGAAAAGAAGATTCCTAATAGTGGCGACGGATTACTTCAAAGAAGTGGGTAGAAGCAAAAGCACTGGCTAGAATTCGGATTCGACGTCTTTACTTTTATTTTTCAAAATATCATCTCGCAGTTTGGCATCCCCACAGAGATAGTTTCCGACAACGGTAAACAGCTACAAGGAAAGAATATTGACTTGCTGTTTGACACCTTCAAGATTCGAAAAAACAAATCCACCCCCATATACCCACAAAGCAAATGGACAAGCAGAAGCCACAAACAAAACTTTGGCGCTTATTCTTAAAAAACAGCTAGACGAATACAAGGGGCGGTGGTGTGAACAGTTGCATAACGTTCTATGGGCATATAGGATGACTCAAGATCGCCCACCGAGAATCCCCGTTTTTACTCACCTACGGAGCGTATGCGGAATCCCTCATGAGATTCCGCTTCCAACTACAAAAACAAGCATGGGAAAAGAATCTCACCATGGACATGATGTTAGAAAAGCTCGACGACCTCGAAGAAAGGAGAGAAGCGGCACTGCAAAGAATGGAAAACTACCAACGCAGTCGGCGTAGAAATATAACAAAAAAGTAAAACTTAGGAATTTTGTAGAAGGGAAGTATGTGTTGAGGACCATTCCCCAATACCAAATGAGAAAAGAAGTGGGGAAAATTAGCACCAACTTGGGGAGGACCCTACGTAATACACGACATCGCAGAAATGGCTCTTACTATCTGCGCAACCTGAAAGGGGAAATCCTCATGCATCCGTGGAACGCCAAATACCTCAAGCCATACTACCCATGACCAACCACCTGCGTGTGCATATCAGAAGAAGAAAAGGGACTCACTAGTCCACATGTTTCTATCTCTGACAAAGGAGTAACACACCTTAACTTTTCAATCAATCCAAGCTTCCACTTTCAAGTATCCTATCCCATTCATTACCCACGCGCATTTCAATTTATTCAAAACCCAACCTATACCATATGAAACGCATATTCACACAATGTATATAAACCATATGAACCACATGTATATACTACTTACACAATGTACATTGAAAACCATGTCACACCTTAATAAAATATTGATACTATTGTTACCCCGTGGATGTAGGCTTTAAGGCCGAACCACGTAAATCATTGTGCAATACAATTATTAAGAACTGACATTTTGGGAGGGATATCCCGCACAAAGCGTGGATCTTACCCACTGCAATATACCGGGCAATATCCCATACAAAGCACACGACTCAGTGGCATCAACCCTCAAATCCCAGGGTATACATAAATTTAAACTCATCATCAACGCATCACCAGAAGATCAAGAACTCAACAGGCTTAGACATGGTGATTAAACGGAATAAAAAGACTATACCTGAACCACAAAGAGTAAATCAACAAAGCAAAAAGGTGGCAGCAGCGGAAAATGACTACAAGAATAAAGAATAATGCCGACCACAAAGCAAGTTAATAAGAACAGCAGAAAGAATGATGTCGTAGGAAGTTAAGAAGATGGAGAAGACAAAAGAACAGAGAATAAAAGAGAATGTGAATTAAATTCACATTCTCTCACTCTTCTTTTTATAAGACCAAGAGAAACCGTCCACCGCCCAAAAAGGCATGCATGGCCGGACATGGGAAACGTGCACAATAAATGCAAAGCACCTTTTAGGAGAAGTTATGAGGAGGGAGATAAAAACGTACCACACGGTTCTTCTTCCAACAAAAGCTAAACGCCAGTCACAAGAAGAGGGGCAAATTGTAAGTACACTTATTTATCTTCATCGCCACGTGTACTAGCAGAACCCACGTGGAGGCCAATTCATAAAGAGGATCGACACGTAGGGGCACCCACGGTGTCTAGATGACGTGCCATCTGTCAGGACCGACGGTCAAAGATGAAGGGACATCCAAGGCAGATAATCCCAAGGAACACCAAAGAGTCACCTTACCTCATCACACGATCAACGGCTAGGGATAGTCCGACTGACACGGACGTGACAAGAGAGGACTGACATCACCTGACACGGACTATACCGCCCCAACCACTAACATTTAATGTTGCTCAGAGGGCACGTGTCGGATGACCCGCGAAGAAGACGCGCATTGATCAGCGTGATGAACTTGGACATTGTAGAATCCGCGGAGTGATAAAGGGATCCACGGATCAGGCACGAAACACAAGAAGATAAGATCTCAATAGCTCTATGACAGTGGGCCCACTCAAATTAGCTATATATATGCATACCCCTTCTACTGAGAGGGGGTGGAGAGAGAGAACTAAGAAATAGGAGAGAGAATAGAGAGAAGTAAGTATGAGTTCGGAGATCTCTCCTCGAACCATGTAATTCATCGTCTCCCTTACTTTTGTAATCGTTTACTTTATAGTGGATATCTCCGGATCCGTGGATGTAGGCCTTAGTGCCGAACCACGTAAACCATCGTCTCCTTTATCTTTAGTACTCGTATGGTTTCAGTTATATATCCATATCTCAGATCTATCACTTTGGGAATGATGACGAGATCATGACAAACTTGCGGGGTTTGGAATCTATGAATCATCATCTACCTAGGCATACTATGCTTTTTCCGCACTTTAAATGCATGCATCTAATTCATGTTAAGATTGTTTGTGATCCCACGGACAACTCCAGATTTCCGTGCTCACAGTCTTTAACTATGTTATATTAACTGATAATCGTGTATTAGATAACTCATACTGATAAAAGAAGAGCAGTCTTTGTTCCTTGTGAGATCTTGTTCCTTGTGAGATCTTAATTGGAAACTTGGCAATGCTCATCCTTCCTGTTCGTCCGTAACTAAGAAGCTTTGGTGTTGGTAAAATACTAATTAATGAAAGGGTACATAAACATGAAAATGAATTCTATTCTAGAAAGGAAAGAACTCCTTAAAATCGTGTCCAGAGGGAAATTAAAACTCGCATCCCAAAATAGTTGTGCTTCAGCACAAAGACAATTTAGAAATTTGTCTCTTAAACTAAGCCACGGATATTCATAAATTTTATATCATTGAAAAGCATTTTAAAACACCTATACATAACAAATATAAACACGACTATCAAATAATACAAAGTCAACTATTAATGGCACAAAAATTAAAAATGACTAGCTTATCTATTTGGGAAAATTAGAAACGCGAAATTGGGGGATATTAATTACTTCTCCCAACCCATGGTGTGTGTTAAGGGGTGATTTTTGGGTATGAAAATACTAAAATACCCTTTGGTTAATTAAAAAACATTATGAAAAGACCATACTATCCTTTCTAATAAAACTAAAAATCTAAAAACCAAAACATATCCCCCATTCTCCCCAAATCAGTTCCGGCACTCTTAGGGTTTTGAATTTTTTTCTTCTTCCATCTTCTTCTTCATCCGTTCTTCATCGACGATTAATCGTCGATTCAAAAAAAATTTCGTCGATTAACCTACCCGAATCATAAACAATGCCTCCACGAAAGAAACCAAATGCCCAATCGAACTCAACATCGATTGCTCAACAAAAACAGGAACAAAGAATTGCTAAGATTGCTCAAGAGAAAGAAGACTAAGAAGCAACGTTCTCTGACGATCAACCCCTCGCAAGCGTGGCTTCTGTGAGAAGGTAGGTGATTTTGAACTAGTTTATGAGTGTTTAAATCGATTTATAGCAATGGGTTTAGGTTAGAATCGCGAACCCTAACTCAAAAAGTTGAGTTTCAGAGAGTACCGTCACTGAAATTTGTATGAACACAGTGTCGGTTTTGTGTTCCGGCATTCAATCTAGGATGAATACAGTACCGGTTTCCAACCCCATATTCACCAGAAACTGAATTTTCCCTACCGTCATTCAATCTAGGATGAATACAAAGGCCGGTTTTAAGTACCGCAGTGTTTGATAATAATTACGTGTATGCCTAAAAGAGTGGACTTAAAACATACAGAGAGTTTATGAATTTGTCACCCGATCGGATAGATTTTTGGTTGCATTGTATACCGGTTTTGGGTACCGGCATTCTTTTGTAATAATTCGAGCATGCCGGTAGTAGACTTAAAACATACAGGAAAATTGTCACCAATACCGGCTTAGATTTTAGGTTGCATTGTATTCCGGTACTTGATATTGGCACTATCGATAGTCAATGTGTATCAACCGAACATTGTACCTAAGCAGTGGTTTATTTTAAGGTAGTCAATGCCGGTACTAAAACTGAAGGTGAGTTGTCTTATATTCATTGTTTTTCGTGTGCTTACGATATAGGTCAAAAGCAAAGGAAGCTAACAAAAGAAAAACTAAAGATGTCATCACTAAGACAAGAAGGAAGGACGGTCTTGATACTCCTCGCCTCTGCCTCCTCGAGGAAAGATGAAGGTCGTAAGATGCGTTTGGGGGGCTAGTACAAGAGGGATAAATTGGGAGAGTGGTGGTGACCGTAGTCGACTTGCAAACCGTGAGCACGATGATCAAGATGAGCAAGATGAAGAGGAAAGTCAATTAGAAAGCCAAAGCGAAGTTGGTGGGCCAAGTCAACAACCAACACAAGGCAATGGCAAGAAGGGCAACGTCAAAGTGAAAGTTAAAGGTTCTCACCTTCCTCATATTAATGACATGATACCTAACCTTGAACGTGGTAGAATTTGGGGTGAAGCTCCGGAACCAAAAACACTCTTTGGATACAAGCACTCGTGGTCTATCAAACCTATGTAAGCATTTTCTATCTTGTACATATGTATTGTTGTGTATTTATGTAAAATCTCTTAATTGTATTATCTCTCCTAATTGTAGGATCATAAGAAGGCTGTGCATGTTTGCCGAAACCAAGCCGCGGATGGTTGGAATTTGTCCGAGGAATGTGAGGAGGCCCAAACAATAGTAAAGGATTCTGGTCTATATGCTTTGGTTGAAAATTATGTGAAGCCCGATTCTCATATCACAATTGCTTCGTTGAAAGGTATCATGGTGAAACCGATACCATGCACTTACCTTTGGGGAGATGACCTTCATCCTCAGAAGATGCCGAACATTCTAGGCTTGAATGTTATCGGCAAATCAATTGCGAGGAAGGAGTTGAGTCTCCACTTTGGGGTAAATTTTACTTCTACGGTGGGGTAAAATAATGAACAACACATCTAAATGTATCCGACACTATATGCCCACAAAGCGGCATTCTCATCCAATATTCAGATGGAAGAAAGTTCATCTGTTGCTCGGGCCCCAATACTTGAGCATGCATATCATCAAACCCCTCGCATACACCAACCAATTGCTCATAAAAGCTCCTCTTGTTCACAAGTTGTTCGGCCATCCTTATTCTAGCATATTGGCATGGTGTCATACCTCTACTAACCGCCGTGTCAAAGATTCCTAATTGTTCGGTCACATCATGATAGCCACAATTTCCATCTCCATCGACATCATGTATATAAAATATACTCGCGAATAACCTCAGGAAGTTGGTCTATGTAAGACTGTATCTTGGTATGATAACTTCTAATTGTCCTACATGTTCTGAGATCCTTATACATCTTCATATTACCCTTTTATAACAATAATATATCCAAACCATCCTCTGCAATCTCTACACTTGCAATGTCTTCGATATGTGATGGGAGTCCGTACTTCCTTGGCCTACCCCTTTGCCTTGGAACTAAAACTACATCAACTTTGTTATCACTTTGGTTTGTCACCACCTTTTCCTCGTCGCCTTGTAGTTCTTTGTCACTTGATGATGATACCTTTGGCGGCCTACTCCTTTCCTTGGAACCTCCGCTAGATCGACTATGGGTATGGCTTCGGAATGCTCACCTTGTTGTTCTTTGACACTTGATGATGATACCTTTGGCGGCCTACCCCTTTTCCTTGGAACTCCCGCTAGATCGACTATGGGTATGGCTTCATAATGCTCACCTTGTTGTTCTTTGACACTTGATGATGATACATTTGGCGGCCTACCCCTTTTCCTTTTAACTCCCGCTAGATCGACTACGGGTATGGCTTCGGAATGCTCACCTTGTTGTTCTTTGTCACTTGAAGATGATACCTTCTATGCCCTACCCCTGTTCCTTAGAACTCCCACTAGATTGACTATGGGCATGGCTTTAATGCTCACCTTGTTGTTCTTTGACACTTGATGTTGATACCTTTGGCAGCCCTACCCTCTTCGTTGGAACCTCCGATGAGTTGGCTTTTGGTGTTGATACGAGTCCTTCGTTTGTCATGACTTAGCGGTTCCTTCCTAGGCCTACCTCTTTTTTTGGAACTGCGCTTCCACGAACCTTTGTTCCGAAATCTCACATGCGGTTAGATCTCGTTTCTTACTCGCCGTGAGTTATTCTTCACGTTGAGTCATTTCTTTCAATTCTACCCTTCATTTTTTCCTTTTTGTTTTAGTTTGTGGTCTACCTATTGGATCTCCCTTTCTTGGCTCTTAGCTTTGTGCGATCCATGGATGAGTAATTAGCCTTAGTTGGCTCAACAAGACTTTCCGGCTTACCGAGGTGCCACATGAGTAAGCTTGAAGAATTCATTTGCTTCGTTAAGTATCCCATGGAGATTTCCCCTGGATCTCCCGAGGGGGGTCGAAAGATAGTTGCTTCCAAAACAGATCAATAACCTCAATTGGTATCACTTCTTCATACTTCACAAGCATATGACGACACGTATGCCCCAATGAAGACATGTCGGTACAAATACACATATCACCTGGTTTTCCGTAATTTTTCTCATATTCAATTTGTCTCATCATATGTTTTATTGCCCAATGAGAGACGTTGAATTCTATTCCTTGGATCAACTTACCATAACGAAGAAATTGAGTCATCCTTTCCATTGAGCTTTTCTTAAAAGCCTCCTTGATCCTATTGATATCTTGCTTAAAGTATTTCTCCATTGCCTCGGTGACCGTAACCACATTGCCTTGACCGGACTGGATGAGATCTTTAAATCTCCCATGAGCGGCCTCAGCTGCACTATTTTCTTCACTCTTGAAGTATCTATACCGGTTTGTCCATGCACGCACAAAATTTTCCTTGAACTTATCCAACCATTGAGTCCGACAATACCAGTACTAATCGGATAAACTTCGTTCCAATCGGCAATAAACTTCTCCAATCTCTTTTCGTACATAACCTCGGTAATAGACCAATAAACTTTCTCCCAATCTCTTAGAAATTCTAACCACTTTTTATGATTTTCCGCGTGTTCTTTGTCCACTCGCTCCTTTATCTTGCCTCTCTCATCTTCTTCTTCTTCGTGGGATAGTTTGTTCTTTCGAACATCTTCCTCTAGTTGTACCATCATTCTCTTCTTAATATCCGCCTTTGCGGGTTCAAACAAGGCATGGCAAGTTTTTATCACATTATTACGTATATGATATGTACATAGGAAATTTTGTGCGTCTGGGAAGACGTCGGATATTGCTTTCATTAATGCGTCATCGTTATCGGTTACGATGACCCTCGGAAGTTGATTTTCCTGGACGAACAATTTCAATTGTCGTAATGCCCAATGATAATTATAGTCCCTCTCGTTTTCTATTAAACACCAAGCCAATGTGAATGTTACCTTGTCCGAGGTTTGCCCCACGATGTTGAACAACGACATATTGTATTTGTTTGTCTTTTAGGTGCAATCCATCAAAAGAACACCATAACATGTATTTGCCAATTGTGAGAGCAAAGGATGCGAAATGAATATTTGAAGGGGCTTCTCGTCCAGCCCTCTTTTAATGATACACGTGTAGTTGTGATCCCAAACTATCTTCTCAAATTCTTGCATAACACTCCTCCCTTTCCATTCCACCCTTCTAATAGTTGCTTGTGCGGCATAAATTGTATGTAGAGAAGACACGTTAATCTCATCCTTTTCCTTGAAGCCTCTGAGAATTTGTCTCGGTTTGATAAGTGCTTTGGTCAATCTCTTTATATCCTCGAACTCGTCAGGTTTTAGCTTCGCAACTAAGGAGTGACCAACAAAATCTTTCGATCCCTAAGGTTATGAAAGCCACACAAAACCTCACAATCCCAATTGTTCATGTCATTTAAACGGAATACAAGCTTAAACGGGAAATTATTCTTCCTCGTACGAGTCTTGTATACCTTATTAGTCTTCTTTGGATATACATAATCCTTTCTCTTGTGGCTATTCTTCTCCTTGTATTTCCCACTTCTCTCGCAAGCCATTTCAAAACGCCTCTTCGAACCTTCGGTATTCATCACCAACACACACATGTTCTTAAGAGCCTTCTCTTTAGCCCAAGCGATTGCTTCCTTTCGATCTGTTATTCCCTACATAAGAACAATTTCGCGTTCATTAGAAGGTTCATTACTAGCAATCCATTAGTAAAGTTCAATATACTAGGTGAAAAGTATTCTTTGGTCACATACCGAAGGGATTTTATAGTATTCCGACGTATCCCGATAAAGTGGCTTTGCATTTGTTGGATCAATATATGTCACCATCTAAAGATCGAATGAAAATTAGTTCCAAACAAAATTAAAACACAATGCCGGAAACCCGTACCAAGATGCTCGACCATTGTTCCATAGTCTAAGTTAACCAAAACGGAAGACCAAATTTGAAACCTATTCCTAAGATAAATGTTTCATTAGAAAACAACGCCTAATCACTAAAGCGAAGATTCTTGTAATCTAATGTCCCAAGTCGGGTACACAATTC
Source organism: Papaver armeniacum (assembly GCA_023531295.1). Classification (NCBI taxonomy): domain Eukaryota; kingdom Viridiplantae; phylum Streptophyta; class Magnoliopsida; order Ranunculales; family Papaveraceae; genus Papaver; species Papaver armeniacum. Next base: position 174,907 of record JAJJWW010011372.1, on the reverse strand, counting down.
CGACATTGATAATTATTGATATTCAACGCCGGTTTCGGTGCCAAGATTATCGATATTGTTGGTACCACGTGATACCCGCCTCCGCGTTGATGTTTATTAAGTTTCAATGCCGGTTTTAGGTTTGGGATGGTACTGTTTCCTGTATGTTTTCCATGCAGTACCGGGATGGTAACCTATAAATGAAACCATGCCGGTTGCATTCCGAAGTATATTCCTTGGTAGGTGAAAAGGTTAACTGCGTACCGGCATAGTTGTTTAGAAGAATGTTATGCCGGATCAATATTCAAAATGGGGGATATCGGTCTACTGGCATGGTCGTAGTATGAATACCATGCCGGTACCCTTACTACCAAAGATGATCGTAGTATGAATACCATGCATGTACCCTTACTACCTTGATGGTTTTCATACAACTACTATGCGACACCTAGGTATTTCAAATTGAAAAATGGCGGGTTTCAAGAAAAATTCGATTTTTCAACATCCTAGCAGCTTTACCTTGTGTCTTTTGATGCTACTATGTTGTGCAAGTTTACTTTCTTGTGTAAGTTCTTCAAGAAACTCTCCATACTCGTCAAAATCATCATTCAAGGGTGTTGGCTCAACAAAGAGTTGCAATTGAGAGTCGTTGTCGTTAGCTGAAGATTCAAGATATGCTCCTTGTTTTAGTTGAGCTAACGATTCAGCAGCAGCAATTCTCTCTTCACAATCATCCTCCATTTTTCTCAAAAAAATTTCTCTCTCAAAATATTTTTCCCCTCCTTCTACTCTCACCTCACTAACCCAAATTCAAATAAAACACACACTAATCATTTATAAAAAATCTTATGATTTTACTAATTATTATTAATCAATAATCCTGATTAGTGAGGGGCATATTAGGTATTACGTAAAATACTTAGATAAGGGGTGATCCCGAATTGATATCTGGATCCACTTTTTGTCCTTTTCTTATATCCCCCAATTTCGCGTTGAAAATTAAGGGAAGACCCAAAAAAAAAAAAAAAATTCTCATTGTCAAGCCCACAATTAATTTTGGGCACCGTGACACCCATAATTATATGAAATTATTAAAAACTTTTGCATGACGGATTATGCATCTGCATGACGAGTTATGCATCAGGGGTATAATTGGCTACGCAACTTGGAAATAACATATCTAAAAATCTGCGCCTTGGAAATTTACAAATTTTATATGGTTGGAAATCTTTTAAAGAGAGCTACGCAACGAGTACAAACAACAATATCAAATTTTTGTTTTTCATGAAAAAATCGGAGGTGATCATCGTTTTAGGCAAAATTTTCGAAAACTTGATACATAACCATTATGCAGCCACCAAAAAGGATGCATAACGTATTATGCAGACGCATAACGAATTATGCAACCATTTTCTCGACTGCATAACAAAGTTATGCATCTATAACAAGTTATGTAGCCATTGTTTTGGTTGATTTTAGTTCGTACATAAAAACTTGATGCATAATGCAGTATGCATCCATATTTACGGATGCATATCAGGTTATGCATCTATTTTCTCGATACATAAAAGATTGTGCGACAATTTTCTCGATGCATAATGCATTATGAAGTCATATTTTCATCCATTTTAACGACTGCATAACATGTTATGCAGATATTATTGTAGGTGCATGACAAGTTATGCAACCTTATTTTTTGTTGGTTTCAATACTAACAAAAATGTTGTTGTATAACGTGTTATGCAATCATTTTTGGGACTGCATAACACGTTATGCAACAAATTTTGTAGATGCATAACAGGTTATGCAACTGTTTTAGAGCCGCATAACATTATTCAACCATTATGGACAACAACAACACCAATACATCTGTAGCTTTCCAACCAACAACACATATCCCTTTATTTCATCATCTTTACTTATACTACCATCAATACTTCTTTTTCTTCTGGTAATGTTGTGAATTGTATACGTTAAGTTGAAGATCATCGTAATGGAGGAATATTTACTAAGAGCAGCAACTAATTGGTTTGATGGGTCAACGTAAGATGATGCCAAGTAAGTAAGAGAGCTTTACCGCCATATACAAACCCATGATATATGTGCCATAAACCTCCTTATCCTTGTTCATCTCGGAAGCTTCTAAACCAGTCCCCGAGTCCTCAAACACAACCGCAAATCATCCCAAAGAAGACACGGCTTAGAATGCCATCATATCTCGCCTCCTATTGTTATATCTCCTTCATCGACTCTCAGAAGATTCATCAAGATCCTTGGAAAACAAAATGCAAAGAACCATAGCAACAATACATATCTTAAGACCGAACTTCAGCTTAACATACAACCAAAATAAGTCCTGACTTGGTAATTCCAAACCACATTCCTTGCTTGCCCGAACTTCCCTTTATTCAACACTCTACTTCCGATCAGAAGAAAGAACACCAGCTCCTTCGCCCGAGAAAACTTGACCAAACCCTTACAAACTTGAGCCACACCGCTGTCAATACTAATCCAATTCGAATCCTATAAACAGTCAATCATTCAGTTGTATAGAAGAAACATTTTACTGCTGAAATATCAGCTCAAATCGAACCCACTTCAGCTCCAAACTCGGCTGCAAAACCACCAAAGCACAGGCACATCTCCTTGTTCTTGTTGCAATCGAAGTGCTCTCAAAAAGCCATTGCTTCTGCTCATGAACAAATCTCAATTCCAATGACATCTTCACCAAACAACAACCACCATTTCGATACCCAAATTGACTTGCAAATTGAACTACAACCACCAGAACACAACTTCTACTCAGTCCAACTATTGGAGATATTGAGACAGCACTATCGTTTACAAGTCATCACCAAGCAGAACACAATGATGAATCCAAAGGACATGAGCATCTCAGTTTATTCTCTTCCTCAACCGCTCAAACACTAAACCCGCCATATTTCTTCACTTAAAACCCCCAATTCACAACAGCGGCAGATTATCTTCTAACCCTTGAAATTCATCTCAACCACCATCTTTCTATTACTCATCTATTTCTCAAATCGCATCTTTGAACTAAAATTCACCACCATTTCCATCCAATCTCGGAAGCGATTCTTAATCCGAGCTTCAATTTCTCGAGCAACTCTTCTCTTTTTCTCGATCCAGAATAAAGATCAACTTCAAACCCTAGATGCAACAACAGAGAAGAGATTCATCACAAACATTAACAAAGATCACCATCTTCCAGTTCTAACTTGATTTATTCCATCTCAAATCGACAGCAGCAAAATTGATCGAAGGCAACGACAACCCCGGCTGTATAATCTGCTGGTAATTTGATCGAAGCACTAAAGAACCCATGAAGATAAAGGTCTTGTGAGACAAATCCTGAACCTGCACCAGAGATTTTAACGATTACTTCACAGTTGGAGGAAGAGGAAAAGGAACTGAAGAAGAAGTATAATTCGACCATTAAAACAGACGAAAACATAATTTTTGAAATTGTGGGTTTGAGAATAATTTGTTTCCAGAAAATGGGTGCGCGCCTGTAGTTTTCTGAGCGTGGGTTTCTCAGTGGAAAAATCTGGGAGAATGGGTCTCCTTGTAGTTTTCACTATCTATTTTAGGACGAAGGAAATAGTAAATTAGTGTTTGGGTCGTAGATTTTGGTTTAGTAAAGGATTTGGGCCCTAAGTTTGTCCAATTTAGTATTTGGGTCGTTGACCCGTTAGTCAAACTTAGTCAACTATTGATTTTGGTCAAACAGTTAAATTCACTTAGTTAACTATTTACAAAGTTTACCTCTTCGTTAAATATTGTAACATCTAGATTAGCCCAGAGTTAGCCCAATGAGATAATTCCATGGTATGGAAATTATCTTACATCACCAAGCTAAACTCTCTTCATAAGTTTATACCGGTAATGATATACGTACCAAGGATTTCTCTCAAAAATCCTCCCGCAAGACACACCAAAACCCCATCCCTCTATGACTCCTCTGTGGGCCCAGGGGCTGTGAGTGTCGGGATTTTCTCGGTAGAAAATCATTGGTCATTAAGAATAAGCTTTTACACGGCACCTTGAAAATCGAGGAATGAGCGTTTATGCACCGCACCAATAATCGTAACTACAAAAATTCTTCATAAACCGCCCAAAACAATTATCCCAAAACCTGCACTCACAACTCTCTACTTACTGGGGCCCATGAGTGGCCCCTGCTATTCCCAAAAGGCACGGGACCCATGTTCATGCAGCAAGTAGGTTTTGCCGAGGGTTTTTTATGCGGTTCATAAAGAACCACTATATATGTATCAAGCGACCATGTTCATTTCATGGTTGCCATGACAAAAAATCACCATGGATATGTCCCATACGAATCTAAAAGTCACTAAAAATAAGAGAAGTTATTTCAGGTCCTATAAGCGAACATCACAATCCATGCATTTCAAAATGGGAAAATATGAGGATGAGTTTATATCACTGCATGCATGTTGCCGAAATTAGTCTAATCCAAATTCGTAGTTGTACAATCATCATGTAGGATCCAAATATCGCAACAACACACTTGCGGAATCTTCATTAACAACGTCGCGAAACCGTCGCAAAGTGATTTCGTAAATAACATAACAAATGACGATAACGTAAACATGAAGAAAGTGCGAAGATCTTGCGAATACTATAATGTCTCAGAGATTTAACATTTATACTCGCGAGGATGTCGCAAGGTAAATCCGAAATTAAGGGAAATATTAGTTGTACATGAGTCATCCACTATGTAAATACTCAGTATAAAGAGGAGAGCGAGAGAGAAAGGAAGGATAATTTTGGTAGGAGAGAAAGAGATATTTTGGAGAGAGATATTTTTAGGGAGAGATATTATTTTTCTTTATCATCTTCTTCCCCAAATAATTAGATCTAGAAATTCTAAAATATCCATTAATGGAGATTTCAAATGTAATATTAATGTAACCTCAACAATCATAGTGAAGAATCGTGGATGTAGATCACATTGATCGAACCACGTAAAAATCTTATGTGTCTATTTAAATTTCTAGCACTTATATTTGAAATTTAGATGATTAATAAGATTTAGATCTACAAAATATTATGAGGGGTGTAGTGTGGGATTTCCTTCAACTACATATGCGCTAGAAACAGGGACCTAATCTTGTTGGTTCAAGAAAGTTTAGAAAAATTGACTACACAGACGAATTCAATTGGATCTATAAACTTTAAGGAGAAAACACCGTCAACAATTCAAAGACATAAAAAAAAAAAAAAAAAAAAAAAATATAGGTTGCTGTGATGAAATTCAAGGAAGAAAGCTAATTTTTTAATGGAAGATTTCATATTCAGGAGAAAAAGAAAAAGGCAAATTGTTGAAGGAAATAAAGGAAGAATGAAGAAAAGGATAAGAACAAAACGCTGTGATTTTTATCACAAAGAGAAGCTCGCACAGATGGTTTGAGTTGGAGCGAAGAAGCTTGATGTCACAAGATCAAATCTCGCCACAGTCATATTTTTTCCCATTTTTTCTACAGCATAGAGAGGAGAAAAGAATAAGAGGTGGGTACTTGCGAATCTTCGCAAAACGTAAACCGGCACGTATGGTCGTGATTAGGAGTATGGGTTAGAGCTCGCGTGATCAATTCTCGCAAAGCACAATATTTTTCACACTTTTTTGGAACTGCTGAAAAGAAAGGAAGAATAATAGAGTGGCAATATAGTCTTCTATCGCAAAACAGCTGAAAGACAAAGATGGTTGTGCGCGAGGTATACTAGGTGGATGTCGCGAGTTCAACCCTCACATCACTCATATTTTCCATATATTTTTTCCAGTAATCTGAAAGGGTGGATGAACTCAAATACAGCATTATATGTTTCTTTCACAAACAAAGAGCTAGCACAATTGGTCACTGGCGAAGAGTATAAACTTAAGGTCGCGGGTTCGAGTCTTCCCCTTCGCATAGAATTTTTGTCAATTTTTTCCTTGAGTATCAAAGGGTGAATATAAGTCATGTATTAGCATTCTCGCGATTCTTTCGCACAAGAGGGATAGCACAATTGGTCACGAGCGAATATGAGGAGCTTAAGGTCGCGAGTTCGAATCCCACCTTCGCATATTTTTGAACTTATAAGAGCGAAGAAATGGAGTAAAGTTATAGTATTGTATGTTTCTTTCGCAAGCAGCAAATAGCCCGGATGGTCAGCGGTGAAGAGAAGGAGTTTGATGTCTAGAGTTCGAATCTCCCCATTCGCAAAGAATTTTTGCACTTCGCAAATGTTTACCTTGCGAACGTTCGCAGATAAAACACTTCGCAGACGTTCGTTTACTTCATGCAAATGTTTACTTCGCACAACCTTTGAAAAATCTCGCAAGGATATCTCGCAAGAAGAAAGTAGGTGATTATTTCGCAGAAACACTTCGCAGAGGCAAGGCTAGCACAAATTGGTTAGGAGGCATGAATGCAAGCGGTAAGGTCGCGGGATCAATTCTTGCTTCTCGCATATTTATTTTTGTTATGCGAAATTTCGTCGCAAGGACTTTGCTTATTTCTCAAAGAAGAAAGTTGATGACTATCTCGCAAATTAATTTCGCAAGAGAGGGTTAGAACAGTTGGTATGGTGCGAGAATATGCAAGAGGCAGGTCAAGGGTTCAAATCTCATTTCTCACACTTCTTTTTTTCTGCGAGATAATTATATTTTGTGCGACATTTATACATTTCAAGGATGCTAGCTTCGCAAGCAAATCATATACTTCGCAAGAGACAACAACAACAACAAACCACAAAAGCTAAGTACCACTTTCTTTGAACATTTTACTTTTACAGAAAATAAAAGATTTTTGATTTGATTTAAAAAAAAAATAAAAAAAAATAAAAAAAAAATTTACAGAGATTTGACAAAAATGAATGAGTGAGTGAATGGGACGAACCTTTATGGCGTACACCCTAGTTCGCGAATAATATTTCGTAAGAGGCAAATGTAAGACCTAAAGTGCGTCATATAAGGGGTATCTCTTGACATGGCTCGGTGAAAAGGTTACACCGCTCCCGGAACTTTGAGTCATGGAGATTGGGGATAATAATATCCATCCTGGAGAGATACCTTGGATTTCCAACTATATAAGGTTATACCCGGTTGGACGACCGAGGGTCTCTTCCAAGGAGTCGGCGTATGACCAAGGCGCCGAGGTACACGGTTGAGTCAAGAGTGCGGGGAGCATGGAACTTCCTTACCACTCTTGACAAGTCTTGGCACATGCCGCACTCTCCAAGAAAACTCCACTTAGGGTGCGATCTCGTAACCATAAGCCCTATAGGTATAAGGGATAAGAGGCTGCGAAAACAACTGCTTTGTTAAGACCGGATGGGAGGAGCTAGTCTTGTATGGCGATGTACGCCTCCTTGAAGGGGCAACCAGGGAGAAGATAAGGCGGCACCCTCCATTAGGGAGCTGATAAGTGTCAAAAGACGCAAATGTCATGAGGCTTAATTTTCGCAAGGAAATTTAGGCTTGTCACATTTGTGCAATGATCCTGAAGAGGCAATAATACAAAAGACAAAGATAAGGCGAGATCAATTGGTCTTTACATGAAAGTGTAAAGACGTCCTGCGATTTCGTCGCAAGACGACAATGTCATGGGGCTTTATGTTCGCAAGAATATTTAGGCTGTCATATTGTCGCAATAATGAGGGGTGGCAAAATAAGACCTTTAACTAGGGAGGCAAAATAAGACCACACGCTAATAAATGATAAGGCAAGATCAAGGGGTCATTACATGAAAATGTAAAGACGTCCTGCGATCTTGTCGCAATGACAAAATTCAACATAAACAATTTGGATGAAGGTAATACAGTTCTTTTATCGCAAAAAAGATTACATGATAAGCTTGCGAGCTTGAGAAAATGATTAAATGATAAGCTTGCGAACATATACATGATAATGAGACTGAGGCAATGCAAATGCCGCACACTTGATATTATGATCATATTATTATGCGATACTAATAGTGCAGAATAAGAAGAGATGAAGCACAAGTAAGAACTTACGAGAAACAATAAATACACAAAGAGGAATGCATATACTAGAGACAAAATCAGAGAAATGAAGAATGGAAGCGATTTAAAGCTACATCAATTTTAGAACGGCAAAATGAGCTAAGTAACACAAACATTAGCTATACATTGCAGTAGATAAGCATTCTCATCATACAAGCATTATACTCGCATCATGAAAACATCGCATACACATTTCATAACATAATCATTACATAAGAATTATATTCGCACAAGTATTTTACAAAAATTCGCAAAGTTATTCAGAGTTTCGCAGAATTATTCAGTTTGTGAGAATGTGATTATTTCGCCAAATTATTTCTCACAATTATAAGCAACTTGAAGAGATTATACTATCGCATGAGAACAAAGTATGAGACAGAGGCAAGATAAGAATGAAGAAATAACTCGCTCATTCAACACTTTTTCAATGATTATACCCTCATAGATAAAGAACAGAGGCAATTATGGATAACCAAGAAAACATTTTATGTTCTTTATCTTCTCGGCAAGAATCACTTCCAAAGAAGATATTCACCAATGAACAACAAGAATCCTCACCAAAATGGAATAATAACTTCGCATGAACAGAGGCAATACTTCTTATACTTCAATGATTAATACTTCTTATTCACTTCGCAAAGTTTCTAACTTCGCAAAAGAATAGAGCATTGCATGAGGCGAGCATGGAGTAATAATTTCGCAATACTTCTATTCGCAATCAAGGATGGATATTTCTTATATTTCTTCAATGATACTTCATACTTCATATACCTCTTCAAAGATACTTTATACTTCGCATACTTCAAGAGATAATACTTCTTATTTTCGCAAAGCTTCGAACTTCGCAAAAGAATAGAGGCAAGTACGTACTTTTCAAGTCTAGTATTCTTTCGCTCGTTCCTTCATCAACAAAGATCAAAGACTACTACAACAACGGGTTTTTCTTAAAGATCGCTCTTCAAGCAATATTCAAGAAAAAGAGGCTAGATGTAGGATACAAATATCGCAACAACAACACACTTGCGAATCTTCATTAACAACGTCGCGAAACCGTCGCAAAGTGATTTCGAAATAACATAACAAATGACGATAACGTAAACATGAAGAAAGTGCGAAGATCTTGCGAATACTATAATGTCTCGTGAGATTTAACATTTATACTCGCGAGGATGTCGCAAGGTAAATCCGAAATTAAGGGAAATATTAGTTGTACATGAGTACGTCATCCACTATGTAAATACTGTATAAAGAGGAGAGCAGGAGAGAGAAAGGAAGGATAATTTTGGTAGGAGAGAAAGAGATATTTTGGAGAGAGATATTTTTAGGGAGAGATATTATTTTTCTTTATCATCTTCTTCCCCAAATAATTAGATCTAGAGCTCTAGAAAATATCCATTAATGGAGATTTCCAATGTAATATTAATGTAACCTCAACAATCATAGTGAAGAATCGTGGATGTAGATCACATTGATCGAACCACGTAAAAAATCTTATGTGTCTATTTAAATTTCTAGCACTTATATTTAAAATTTAGATGATTAATAAGATTTAGATCTACAAAATATTATGAGGGGTGTAGTGTGGGATTTCCTGCAACTACACATCATAAGCTTCAATCAATTCATGAACAACCAACATTGCAGGTTTAATCTTTTCTCATTTAGAGTTTTGTACCGCAAGTGATCTAATTCTACCGCAATTCAATAAAAAACAACATAAGCCATCTTCTCTACCGCAATCGCTTCCGTCAACTACAACCCAGCGACCCATTAGTCAGCGGACGCATAAGTCATCTATATCCACTGCATTTATTTCTTCCTACTACAACCCATAGACCCGGACAAATTTCATCCTACATGATAGAAAAGGAAAAATATGCATTGGCTAATAAACATGGTGAACAGTAAAACTGGCAGGGAAACAAAGTTTTTTTTGTTTTTCATTAGATCGATTATGTAAAATTTCTATTGAACTCTAATTCATCTCAATTAAAAATATCACAATTACAGAATAACATCCAACAAAATTATTTCAAACAACAAACATTCATGGGAAATAAAAGCAAAGGTTGAGTTGATGAGACTTTCTTCACATTTAGTCGTTACATTGTACATGATGGAAAAATGGCTGTGATTAACAGTACAAACAATAAATTGGAACAAAGTAATATTTGAGTTTCTCAAATTAAACTATACAAAGGGACTTGCTCTAAATTATAAAAACTTTTGGAGCAAGACTCACCGGATGGATGACCTTTTGCAGCAACATACTAATCACTTGATATTGAAGCACCTAGCTACCACCAATCCTAAAAACCTTGTCTGTAATTAAGTTCTTGTCCATGTGCACAACAATGGATATGAACTTTTCCCGGTAATTTTGAAATGGATTGAAAACTCATGAGAAGAATCTATCAGATGTGGAGCATCTTAATATCCAAATATCTTTCATATATCAATGATATCATGGAAAAATAATATAGAAAGGAGCTATTACCTGCAAGTGAGATATGTTTCAGCAGCAAGGAAAGAATGGATGTCCGACGTTGTCCATGTTTCATCCTAGAGTAGTAATAGTTCTGCTGCATTTCATAAAATTACAATAATAATATGTCAGAATTAAATATAATTTTTTTGTCTGTTCATGTCAAAATGTTAAATACAATGATAACAAATCAAAATTACGGTTCTCTTTGCAGCTAACTCATCCGTCAACATCTTCGCCACCTAATGTTGGCGTACTAAGATTTAAGACATTGAACGTACTCATTGATATAATCAAGAGAGGGAATGTTTGCCTAGATAATTGGACAACCATTCAGATACTTTAGCTCCATCATCCAATCCAAAACCATTCCATCTTTATACGTACCATGATACCACCAATTACATAAAAAAGTTTGTATAAAGAAACCTTATGTTCTTTGATCCAGGGGTCCTTAATACTGCATCAGTTAGATTCAAAGTTAGGAATATGAGGGCATGAACTTGAGGTGAGGTAAATGACGCATTTGAAGTTGGCAATGATGGATGCATTCACAAAACTTAATGATTAACAAAAACAGGAGAACAAAGGACTGACTAAAAGATCAAGTAAGGTAAAATGAATACTTAAATATGCATTTGAAGTTGGTTCCCATCCTTATTTGAATGCATCCGTGGGTATATGTGCCTAGTGGAGCAAGCTTAATTTGGTTCAACCCTTAAGAATCATTCCCTCCCTTTGGCATTTAAACAACCCATGCCTATACACCAGAATCCTACATATTTAAAGATTGAAATAACAAACTGAGATTATGATCTCATCTGGTCAATTGTGCTAGCATCTCTGCTGAGACACTCGAGAGTCGAGAAGGTGTGTATTAAACATACTACTCAAGGATCCGATGGTATATGAAGATCATATTTTTGAACGAAAGCATATAACAATTTAAGTTTCATACCAAGTCTATTAAGTCTATGACAAAATAATTATATTGGAAAAAAAAGAGATTACATACCGAAAAGTGTGAAGAAAATAGGGTAAACAATCATTATAAAATAAAAATTCATTCAAAGATTGCAAATACGTAACAAAAGGAGAGGTAATTATTAATTGATTCATTAAAATGATTTATGATTGATTACCAGTAGAAGTATAGAAGAGATGCCTTCAGATGATTCAATTGGGAAAATGAATACCGATATATAAGCCAACCTACAAAAATAAAAGCTTATATCCAAAAATCAAATTGCCATCAAACAAAATATGTTAGATTACTTATTAGAAGTACTTGGGTTTTAATCCAAAACCATCGATGTAGAACGTTAAAACCCTAAACATAAAACGGAAAAAGTTCCCCTTGATTCCCGCTCTCCATTTCTCTGCTTTCTTTTTGTGTTTCACCGTCAACAAAGAGGCGCTTATTCTAAATTCTCCCACCAAAGTTCGCACGACTTAACTGTGCGATTATGTGCGGGATGGTGTTTTGAGAAAACAACCACACCCGAGGAAAATATATATCGTCACTTATCAAGCCTAGTGAAAGAGCAGTTAACAAAATACGAAACCCTCTAGGATATAAGTCTATGTTAAAGGGGATTTTTTTTTTTCAATTTGGAGTCCAATTAACCATAAATCAAGAATAAAATATGCAAGACATCGAATACGAACTATAGTACGGCATTTGATCCAAATTTTACTTGAAGGAGTTCCCTCGATTGATCTTCAAAATCTTCTTAACCTAGTAGATATTTCCTAATGAGGTGGGTTTTCCGTAATTGTTACCTTCAAATCATATCAGCGACTTGGTTAGAGAAATGAGAAAGCGAGAGTGAATCTGGAAGATCAAATACTATGAGTGTTTCCTAATTTTTATTTGTTTTCTATCGTGGTTGGAATCTTAAACGAAGGATGAATGAATTAATGCCCGTTTCAATGAGTTAGATCCATATGATTCACCTTAGCTGTAGATTTATCTTTTTGAGGACAAATCTGGACCACCACTTACACAGGCAAACTTAGCCAAACTATGGTTTGTACACTTGATGGAGAAAGATAAAAGTCAAATACTCTGAACTTTAAACCTGTTCAATATAAATCACAACTAAATACATTATCAATGAAAATAAAAATGAAAAGTTCGAGTCTTCGTGACTCGATATTAGTCAATGTTGTTCTATATTTGACTTTACTTCTCGAAGGTATTATAGTTGACTAACTTTTTTCGGCTTTTCTTAAATAAAGCCCACGCTTTTATTATTGATAACCATGAGACTTAGTCAACAGTTTGACCAATAAATGAGTTCGACCTTTTTACTTATTATCCATAGCCCTCGAAACTAACCTTGTCTAGATTGAAAGACCGATACAACTCGTCCTTCTTCTTCATCATTTTTTCTATCTCTTAAAGTTTTCTTTCTTATTTTTTAGCAGATTCTTCCATCCCCTCGTACTTCTATGATTGATACTCATATTCCCTTTTAAGAAAATCCAACTGTTAGAACATGGCTCGGTTGAACCCACCAAGTGTTGGTATGTCAAGTTTGGTTGTCATATTTTAGTGAATCAAAAATCATGTTAAGAGTCGCTTGATTATGTACTAGAGTTAAACTTCGTTAAGGTTAGCTTGAAAGTATTAGGATATGAGACATTACAAGTATTGCGAAGAATTGAATATGTGAAGAAGCAAGGAGCTACAACGACAACAATCATTCTTCCACTTGAGGTTAGTGATATTTGACTTGAACTGTTTCATTCCCTGACGTATCTTTCAAGTCGTGCATATTGAAAACTTAACTGCGAAGCATATTTGAACTCTAGATAGACATAATATTAAGGAATACAATACGAGGTTTATTGCTTAACCATTAAACTTTGTAGATAAGACATTGCCATAATCATTTGAATGCTATCGTGATTATGTATGGGTATGAGGTGAGGATTTCATCCTAGGGAACAATGTTTACATGTGTTCTAAGGAAGTAAGTTCATAAACTTGTTTGTGAACCGAAAAAGGAAGTAAGGTGTTATTGGTTTTGTTATTCATTGCATATCTTATGAACAACCAATATGTGTGATAGAGTATAACCGCTCACAACTTGTTGTGTCCTTGGTAGAACTGTTCACAAAGGCCTGATTTATGTATTGGTATAACTTTTGTTAGTAAAACCGATCTTAAGTAATCACCTGTGGTATGATCGGATTTGTATTTCTCACCTTGTAAGGGAAAGGGAACCGATCCTAGTAAGGGAAAGGGAATCGATCCTAGTAAGGGTTGCAGTACATCAAAGGGAACCGATCCTTGTATGGGGTGCAACAAGGTTTATAGCAGAAAGGGGAACCGATCCTAGTACCTAGTCAACCGAACTTCTGGGAAGCTAGTGTGACTATGCACAGTACTCACATGGAGGTAGAACCGAAACTTGTTTTGGTAGAACCGTAAACCCATGATATTGATTGAATGTTGGTTTGATCAATCACATAGTTCTTGAAAGTCAGATGAACCAATTCTAAACTTGTTTGTAAGTGTGGCAAATCGGTTTCAAGGTTGTAAGTGTGAAAGAGAACTTACAAAGTTAAGATGTCGACAAACTTTGAACACGTGCTGTGAATGTTTATTTATATAATTGTTCAAAGATATTCCTTAACTTGCTAAGGGAAGAGAATCCCAGGATTGAAACATCAATAAGTTAAGAATCTTTTAATTAAGGTTATTAATTTCATTTTGTAGGAAAATTACAGAATTAGCAATGTGCATTTAATTACTAATTAGATTTTCCGAGAGATTTCGATCGTTATTTTTGGACAGAGCATTTACAGGAATTATGAAAACCGAATCTGTGATTTTATGAATATCTTGGGAATATTTTCTGTTTTGGAAATTCCTTGGTGTCCAAACTTCCTTGTCTATAAATACACGAAGTTTGCCTTTCTAGCAAACTAATCCTTCGTAACAAACATATTTACTCTTTTGTTGTTGTTACTGGTGTAGCCGCCTATTCAGAGTGGAGAGTAACCTAATTAGGCGAAATCTCTTACGGCGCTCAGTTTAAAGTATTATTTGGTATTGAGAAGCTTTAGCGCGACCCGTCGGTGGGAAACTATATAATTGCGGTTTATCTTTGTTTTCGATTAATTTGATTGACTAACGATGGTTGAAATCTGATTGCACCTAGTTAGTTTATTCTTGAGAATCTTCTCTTATGATATAAGATTCACTCAAACTAGTTTGCAGTTTCGACATGGATCTTTAGACCGTTGTTAGTTCTAAAGACGATCTTGTGATAATCCATTGTTAACGGCACTCGTTAAATGCGTGATTGATCACAAGAGATTCAAGTGATTGTGTGCGGTTTTTATTGAAGATTTAAGAAGATTTGAAGACAAAGAAGATATTGAAGATCCGACTTGGGTTTTATAATCTTTGGTGTGCACAATACTTGTTTCTTAAAAGATGATCCAGCTTAATAATCGGTTTATCCTTGTGGTAGATTGGATTTATTAATTGAGTAGATCGACATCAATACGTTTCCTTGTGATTAAAGGTATTGATTGGCTTAATCTTAAACGATTACCTTTGGGTGATTGAACATAAGATAGATCTAAGGACCCGACGAAGGAGTTTATGTTAAGATAAACAGAAGAGCCTTTGTCCGACTCATTTCACTTGGTTTAATAGATTTGATATGAAACAGATTTGTTGTTCCTTTACTGTTTGGAATACGAACCAAAGAAATTGTTCCAAGTACGTGACTTATTCACAAGTCGGAGGCGTGGGAATACAGACGGAACTAAGTGAACTATAGGGTTAGTTACTTGGTCTCAACTATACGAAGTTAGGTGTAATTTTGTGTAGCGGCTTAATCCTGAGAGTATTCAATTTTGGACAAGGTCCTAGGGTTTTTCTGCATTTGCGGTTTCCTCGTTAACAAAATCTGCTGTGTCATTTACTTTTATTTTCCGCATTATAATTAAAGTAAATCACACAAAAGTTAATTCCTATTTACTTGATAAGCAATCCTATTGTGTTTGGTTAAGTCCGAAACTTTGTATCAAGTAAACATACTTCATTGTTGTATTGTCTCGATCTCGTATCCATAGACGATCACACGAAGTGTGAACCGATTAGTTGCATTGTCTCGACTCAGTCCATAGACAATCAATTTCGGAGAAAGGACTTATAGGTAGGAAAAGTTTTAGCTTGAGGTATATTTGGGTACCTCGCCTTTTCACCAACAACGTTCATGGTTTATTTCTCTTTACAAGTGATTCCTGTAAAACTCATAATAGAAACTTCATTGATGTATATCTTTTTCTTCAACAACTTGGTACTGTATAGCATCACCACCACCACCACTTCTTAATTTCTTTTCACAAAAGTCACTTATGCTCGCAGCATGGGTGATTGATAAAAGGAGTCATGGAAAGATTACTCGTTAGTAACATAATCAAAATTTCCAACAACAAAAAAGAAGAAAAAAAACACATTCAAATCATCGAGAATAAGGATTAGAATGAAAACTCTTAACATACAATAAGAATGGTGGTAACCCGTTGAAGTTCTCGACGAATTGAAAAATGTCTGAGTCTTCGGACTATAAAGTCGTGAATGCCAAGATCGGGTAAACCGTAAAACTTTGATATTCGATGGTAAGATGAAACCACGGTAATTTTCTCACAAAGTGGATTGTGGAAGAATTAGGGTTCATTATCTCTAATAACATAACCAAAAATTCATACAGCTAGACCAATTAAACTCCTTTAATTTTGCTTTGCAGATCATAGTTTATTTCTACAAAAAGTTTGTTTGATATCGATCAAAATTTATAATCATAATGATAACAATAATAGAAAAATACTCAAAACAGAACGATTTGGATCGGCCTTAAACTTAATTTCATGGGCTATAGATAATCAAAACTAGTCATAAAACACCAAGGTCACCAAACTTGTGGTGCAAAAAATCCAGCCATATTATTTTTAATAAATAAAAACCGTTCGACTAAAAAGTGGCTCAAAAACCCCAGCTCAAATTATAAAAATTAAAAAAAATACAAACATACCCTTTTTACGATATCTCCTTCTTCTTCGTCTCTCTCCTTTCTTTTTTCTTCTTTCTTCCGTTTATGTCTCCTTCTCCCCACGACCACCGCCAGTAGTAACAATATATCTCCACGAAAACCAGCAGCAACACCTACGTCACCACCAGCATTCATTTCGTCTTCAAAATTTGATTTTCTTCTCTGTAACAGTCGAGAAAGAGGGTTAAATCTAGATCGTGGTTCTTCAAAAGGGGTTAGTGCATTAAAACCTCTTTAATTCTTCATCGTAATTCATATCTCTGTAGTTTAATTTTGTTTTAATTGTAACTAATTTTAGATGTTTAAAAATTCTATTTTTTTGTTTAAGGTTTCACAATAGTTAGGGTTTTGTTTTTTAATTCATGGTTGATTTCTGTAAATTTAACTATGAAACGGAATAATTGGATGGGTTTTCACAATCTAATGTGATGAAAAAGAGGGTTTCAATAATTTGGAGATTTGGTTACAGAGATGAGTATGATTTGAGAAAATTAATGAATTAAGGTCTCATAGAAATATTCACAGAAGATTTTGAAGAAGAAATCGATGGTCTGATGGAAGTATTAGAAGTTGGTTCAACATGAATTAGGATATAAGATTGAAGAAAATTCGAAATTGATAGTTAGGGAATTGCAGGTTCATTGAAGTTGTGTCATTGCATCCAGAACTTGAAATAGAGCATTCGTACTTGGTGATACATTATCGGTGGAAAAGGAAAATTAAAACACTCAAGAGTAAATTTACGATGAAACCGATTTAGGTTTCATCTAATTTTGGTGAAACCAAATTTGGTTTTCATCTAATTTTGTTTTATATTTTGAAATTTTATCGATGAAACCAACATTGTTGATGATAAATAATTTTATATTGAAACAAGAATTAGTTTTGTTTTTGAGGTTTTATCGACTTTAAACTAAATTATGTTACTTGAGATTTTTATTGTAAAGAGGACTCAAGTGCTTTGCTTATGATATTTGTAAAGAGGCGGTTTATGCTCAACGATCTCGAGACACTCTTGCGAGAACAAGATCCGATTCGGGAAAGGTATTTCCTCAAATCATCCACTTAGTTTGAATTACCAAGTGATGGAATCACAATTTAGAGCGTGTAGTTCTTTGGTGTTCATTGAGAAACCAGAAAAGTTGTATTTTTTTATTCGCGTTGGCTAGATAATGCCCAAGGCAATCAAACAAGAGTACAATATAAATTTCCCCAAAATTGATGTTACATATGTTGTCATCCTTTTTTTTGGGGACCGAGAGTATTGATGTTACATATGTTGTCGAAGTCAAACATCGAATTGATTGCCGAGGTCCGTGAGGTCATGCAAATCACTCCACGATTGAATGAGGTTAACTTGCACATGCTCTAGCTTTTGTCATCCTTTTTTTTTTTTAATCTTTTCCAAGTTTCGCATCTACCTACTAAAGACATTTCAGACATGCAAAGATACTATTATTTAATATTGGATATATGTTGATGTTACAGGACATTAATAAGGGATGGATATCCGACAAAACACATTTATGTTATTATGGACTGAAAAGGCAGAGGTCAAATGATCCCATGATTCATGGTCCTGATGGATGCTTCAAGCCTGTGAGATGGCGTGATTCCCTTGCCGTGGTTGCAGAAGTTGCTCATCAAGTATTACCCAAAAAAAAAATCGGTATTAAAGGGAAGCTGTCTGATGCCGAATCTATGATGGTTATGAAAGATTTTTTGAACAAGATGGGTTCAAAACAATGTGTGGTGTGAAGAAAATGGCATGACCCCACAAGCTGATTTACGTTCTGGATACCTTATGAACATCATCATAAGTGGTCTTGAAAAGGAAAATGATTTCCTTTTGGTTGGTACTCTGGCTTTTATAATTTGCAAGCTTAAGTTTATCGTAGTACAGAAGCTTTTATAATTTGGTTGGAACCAAAATAAGTTTCATCATTTTTCGGTGGAACCCTTTTTGGTTTCATCATTTTTTACTGTTTGTTTCTTTGCTTTCATCTGCAGTATGAACCTTATATTTGTACATTACTTTCTTACATATAGTTACTGGTAGTTGTTATTACCATTTCCTCTACAGATAAACTACCACAAACTCATAATTGAAACTTCATCAAAACATGGTTCATATCTCATATATGAGTTTCAAATCTCTTTTAAGTTTGGTTTGAAAGCAAACATACGATTGAATCAATTCGACAAAAAAAATAAATGAATTCAACAATTGAAACCATTCATAAGCAATTAAAATATTTCAGAAACTATTATAAGCATTTTGACAAGAAATATATAATATTGCAAAATGCAATTACAACTAGTTGATATTTACATGTATTTATTGATATGTTTTTTTCATCATGATTTTTGAGTGCCAACTTTACTCTCATGTTTCCTCTTCAGCAGACTTCATTTTCCCCTTCAACGGGCTCTTCATGTAATTGCATCTCCTACACTCCCTGTATATGGTTCTGTAATTCTCTTTTTTCCCGTTGTGAAAGATGTAAATAATACATAAGCACATGAAAATACTTACAGAACCAAAATTGGTTTCATCAAAGAAACCATTAACTAAATGAAAATGATGAAACCAAAATTTGTTTCATCAAAAGACAATGCCAAATGAAAACACCAACAAAGTATTTGGTCCCAACAATATGCGAACTAAAGGTAAAAATGATGAAACCAAAACGAGTTTCATCAAAGATGTACTAATTGAAAACACCAATAAAGATGAAAAACAAATGAAACCACTAATTAAAAATGGAGATGAAACCAGAGCCTCAATATGCAGTTCTTTGTTGTGTATCAAAGTTTTTATTTCAGATGCTAGCACACACAAATGATGTAAAGAGAACCTATAAGGATATGTTTCTTTTTTTTCCCCGTCGTTAAGCCATATGTAAACATAAGCACCAACAAAGTGATGAAACTATAATCGAAATATGATGAAACCAAATCGATTCCATCTTTTAAAACCTATTTATACGGTTACAAGTGACAAATCTTTAAGATTTTTTTGACATTTAGAAGTACACTAATATCTGAAAATGACGAAAACAAATATGGTTACATTAAACAAACAACAACTGAAATATGGTTTCATCAAACAAACAACAACTGAAATCTGGATTCACCAATAACTCGAAAATGATGTAACCGGATTTGGTTTTATTAAAAAAAAAAAAAACGCCTAAATGTAAAACACAAGAAATAAACACACCCAAAATTGAATCGTGAATTAGTTTTCAATTGAATCAAATGAAACCTAAACATAAAAAACGAAACCTAAAAGCAAACAAGACAACCCAAAAAAAATCAAATGAAACCTAAACCTAATAATCTTTTGATTCACCTTCAATTGAAAAAAAGTGAAACATAAACCATTGGAGAATTGATACGATTTCTTACCTTTGGGAGGTGGTTTCATAGTTTTCTTTAGATTTTCATCTTTCTTTTTCTCCCGCGATTTCGCTTCTTCACCAATTTTTGTAGTTTTAGACAAATTAGGTCACAAAAAATGAAGCGAGTTAGGTTAGAATTTGCTTCAATGGTTGAAGAATGTAACCATAGAAGAAGAGAAGAAGGTAAAGTCGAGAATCAGAGGATGATTTTTGCTTCGATTGAATTTCAGATCTGGGATTTCTGGGTTTTGATGGAGTTAGAGAAGACTCATCGAAGTTTTATTTTCTTTTTGTCCGTTCGCAAGTGGCAAAGCAATAAAAGAGCTGGTCGTTTTTTTTTCTTTTTCTTTTGGGTCAATTAGAGGAAGGGTAGTTTAGACTGTTAATGTTATTTGGGGTTTTTGTGTCACTTTTGTTTGGATGGATTTTTTGTGGATGGATAGTGACACCTTTGGGGTTATAACTCGCGGCCCGATACATAATAACCAAAAAAAGTCAAATTTGATTTACTAGTCAATCTGATTATTAAGTCTTGTGAGCTATCAATAATAAAAGTGTGGGCTACGTTTAATAAAAGCCTTTTTTTTAGCCTTATAAATCTTTGAATAAAGAAAGTAATTAAATTCTCCATCTGATTACTTCAGCAGTGGTGGTCTTTGAACTTCGAAGATATGCATCTAAGATGAGTAACCACTGTAATTGCACGCCTTCACATCAGTGGAAATTAGGCAAAAATCAAAAGGTTGTTTTCTTTTAAATGCCATCATGTAAGGTATTGCTTCTTATGATCTTTTTTTTTTTTTTTTTTATGGAACTTCTTATGATCTTGAGATAACCAAATTAAGCGTTTTCTGGAGCTGGAATCAGCTGGTTAGAGCCCCCGACATTTTATTGCAAGTATAAGTGCTTGTAAAAAAGAAGTACATCAGAAACGGAGCACATACGACATCTCAAGGCAAATGTAAGTAAACTTGATCAGCCTTTATTTATTTGATACAACAACTTATTGCTATCTTTACTCTTTGTTTTCTTCCATGAAGAAAAGAAAAGTATACTTATTACACAGAGGACATGAGGTAGAGCAACTTAGATACGAAAGGTCATGATCAATTCACATTATTTTATTATCATGTACATAGGAAGTTTTATTACCCAATTCTAGGTGTCTTGTAAACTTTTCCAGCTTCATTGACCCAGACCCAGACCCTAGTGCAGCTGAAGTTCAAGATTACTACTGATCCTTGTGGCACCACAATTGCGTCAACTCTTCTATTTTGTCTTTCAATTATCGCTGCCGCAGACCGTCCAGAGTAGCCCACCAACTCGGGCCATGAGCTTTTACCTGGAATTTTTTGCTAAAATGTTAGTGCGTGCATCTCCCCCCCTTTAATGGCAGCAAGCATTTCCCAAAAACGTTAACAGATTTTCCCCTCCCGCACGTTTTTTCCGCCTCCCGCACGTATCTTTCGTATCCCGCACGTATTTTTCCTCTTTCATGCGTACTTTTAGTTTCCATCGTAGGATTATGTCCATCCCTAACTACAGCCGTTGATCTAGAACACTACAAATGCCCCCGTATACATAAACACCAGTACAACACCTCTCTTCTTTCTCTTCGACAGTTCTTCTTTTTCTCCCTCAAATCTCTCCCTCTTCTCAACAGCGAAAATTCCACAAGAATCTTCAATTGACTTTCCAGCAATTGATAGCGGGGATATACAATTGAATCCACTGTTTTGCTTTTCTTCCATTAGGTATGTACATGCATCTCCTCATATTGTCAAAACCTAGGGTTCTGTTTATTTTAGGGGTTTAATTTGATTTGATTGTGTTTATCAATGGTTTTGAAGGGTTGGTTATTCAATGATAAGACTAATGTTCAATTGGGTTTCGAACAATTCATGCTGGAGATCAACAATTGAATGACTATTTTTCTCCATTAGGTATGTACTCATACTATCAAAATCATTCTCACTGTGATAATTCTTTGATTCTTTGATAATTCTTTGATTCTTTGGTAAAATGAGGGTCTGGAATTAGAAATTTAAGCCTGAGACTTGAATGGACTTAATACAAAATAAATGCTCAGACGTATACCCAAGCTCTGTATATTTCTCACAGAGCCTTAATTTGGCAGGAAGGAGACTAACGATTGGATGAAATTAATAATGAAAAGGAGCCTGTAGACAAAGAGACAGAGATACACTTAATTCCAGATTTTGGTGAAATTTGTGGTGATGATTTTGGTTTGGGAATTGTTTACGAAAAGCTTAAGAAGTAAAACTTCTTGCGGTAGAAGGTGAAGGAAATGCTAGATTTTAGTTTTTCTGATTTATAAATATATTAGCTCTGATGCTTCTTTTAAGTTAGTGATGCTTCAACTGGCTTCATATTGTTAATTGTGAGGTAGTGCTAATGTGAATGTCAATTTTTAAGAGCTGATGCATATGTGAATTTAACAATTTATGTCAATCCAAGTTAGTCTTCATATAACAGAAGCAAACATTTAGGAGGAAGTGGAGGAGAAAATTTGTTAAACTGTTTGATTTGTGTTGGAAGGAAATCCACAGGGCTAAGAATTTTCTGTAGAAGGTATACGCATTTGGTTAGTAAATTGGTTCGTCTTCCTTGCTCATCGGCTCATGCATAAATTTTATTCGTCATTTACATTCTAATTACTTTGCGGCTAAGTCAATTTACTGAATTCAATTTCAGCTAACATTTCAATTGGAATATATTTGCAGTCCATGGCATCTCTCTACGAATGGGGTACTCAGTTTCAAGTTAATCTTCACTTGATGCTCAATAAGGTTAAGGTTGTTAAAGAAGCCTCCATGTATGCAAATGCAACAATAGCCATGCATTGAAGTTGCCGTAAGAATGGCAGGCATTGTTGCCGTAAGAATGGCAGGCATTGTTAGGATACACTAAGTGAAGTCTTTTAGTATGGCTGATCCCCGGAGAGTTGACATGTGTAGGTAAGCAACTTGCTGTTTGGATTCATTTCTTCTTTTACTTTACTCTTTTCTTTTTTTTTTCTTCGTCTTCTTCTTATACTGAGGTTATGTTTTAATTATTGGCATTCCAGTTTGGATAGGTTTCATATACGATTGATTCAGTTTCTATGAAAGCCTTTACGAGGATCCAAAGAGATGCCCCAAATATGGTGACAGAAAAACTTATCTCTGCTTTTGCATTTTAATTCACTACTAATTTTCATGTAAGAGGAACAATTTTAATTCACTACTATTTTTTATGTAAGAAAACAATACTGGCTAACAAGGGTAGCTAACAATATTGGAAACAAAATGAACAAAATTTAAAGGATAGGGGAGTGTAGCGGAGTGTCATTGTTCTGAGAACATGGAAGATAAATGTGAAAAAGTTACAGTTTGCCGACGTGCAACGCACGTGTACTGCACTTGTGATAAGTAAGGAAGATAATTAAAACGTTGAACCATATACACGAAACGAAACTTATCAATGAAATGTAATTCACCTCTGCATTCTGTTGACATCCTGATCCTGCTTTTCTGTGAATTGCTAATAAGGGTTTCTATTCTTAATTTGGTTGGGTTTGTTTGATTGACTGAGAATTCATCTAACAAACGGGTTTAAATAGGTTTAAGGTTGATCAGATATCCGGATATTCTCTTATTTCTTCTGTCATCAGGCCGTAATATTTGATCGATGACTTTTTCAGGTAAGAAGAAACTTGCTTCTGTTCACACTGGTTTTTTGAAAAGGTTGAACAAGCGGGAACAATCAACTTTACGGGTCAACCTATTTTTGTTTAATGCATAAAACCCATTATATTAATCTTAAGAGGCTTGTCAGAGCATCCACAATGGTGGAAGCAAAATATGGCAAAAATTCTAAGCCAAATTCAACTTTAGCAGTAGCATATGGCCAGAATTCACAATAGTCAATGTGTGGGCAGTATCAAATCCTCGCCTACTATCAGCTCAAGAAGAGAATAATAGGACTTAGCCCAATTGACTTCAAGGATTTTATCTCCCCATCAGCGAGATTTCTTGAAAGATAGAAGTATATTTGAATGCAACAGCCTCATCTCTGAAGCTATCAATCTTTTTTGGACAATAAGATTTTTATGGTGGTAATCTCGCTTTAAAATTTGATACGCTTGACTGGAAAATTCTTGCTCAATTCACCATCTTGTTTTGGTTTCTTTCCGCAATTTTTTATATGGATTCATACGATTCTTCAGTCTGCTAAACTTTCTATTTGGTTAATGGTCGAGCCATGGGTTATTTCAGCTGTACTTTGCATGTGTAATGTGTTCCATCTGGTGCTGATCTTGTGAGAATTCTTTCAAAAGAAGACAGAGAAATGAAAAAATGGCAAAGGATGTGATGGCATCATGCTTTCAGTAGATTTTTGTTCAGTTAAAATGATTGCAAGCAGTTTTGTCAATTTTAAATAATTTCTGCCGCTGCTCAGATAGACATTTAGGTTTCTAACAAGATTATTGAACTAGGCTATGCACATAGCCTCCCCGAATGACCAAAAACTAAAAACAGGCAAAGATTAAACCACACCTTCTATGAGCAAGTTTCTCTATTCCAACTGCTTTCTTTCTTGCTCGTTTTAAGTGTTTCGATCAATGTAGTTGATCTCGGATTCCGGTATGTCTCGGTCCCGAGCGAGACACTGGTACAACGTTGTCTCGGGTACATTCCGTTTCCAAATTTCGGTGTAATCTCGGTTCCAACTTTTATACATATATTTCTACATATGTTAAGATCAATGTAGTTAATCCCGAATTCCGGTTTGTCTCTGTCATAACTGGTATATTGGTACAATTTTATCTCGGGGAGATTCTCTCTTGGGAGGGGTTAAAATTTTAAAAATTAGGAAATAAGCACCGGTTTAAACTTTTATTAAATGTATAATTAGCTAGTATACCTTGGTTCTTTCCCACCAACTGTCCCTACCCAAACCGAACAGGTGTCATAAACCCCAAAACAAAGTACCAGATGGATTTTCATACTTTACTATAGTTACTCCACGTTTCCACCCATGCGTGAGTGGCATGAAAGAAAAAAATCTTCATTTTCATCGTCTGTCCTCCTGCTCTTTCTCTTCAACTAATCGAAATACCCCATTATCTCTCTTATGCATTCTCAATGGATCTGATCTTGTAGGCATCGTTTCTTAATGGCTATCGACACCAACAACAAAATTTTAGTATTTATAAGTCTTTTCTTCTCTACGCTAATTTCACAAACAAGATAAAATTATTTTTTTCACAATACTAAACAATCTAAACCTATAAAGGTTCTCCTTTACCGTAACCAATCGAGATCTTTTAATTTAATTGTTATTAGTGAATGAAATCTAGTTATAAGTTGCTATGATATGATCAATTTTAAATTTTTAGTTTGAATTATTTGACGAACACGTCCATATGTTAGGATTGATTAATATTATATAGATTTGTAGCAACTGTAAATAGTTAGTATTTTTATACGTCACCGAGAAAACCGGTGAATAATCGTCCGAGAAATCGTCCGAGTCATCGAAAATCTCGGCCATATTTCGTTTAGGCGAGAAATGTGAAACCGTCCATTGGATAACCGAAAACGGAAAAATTGCCGGAATCTCGGCCGAGACGGCCGAGATTAACTACACTGGTTTCGATTACATATGTTTTGATGTGCATCTTTAGTTTGCATTTCCTAACCCAAATACATAGTATTTCGATTATATATGTTTTAAACAACATCGAACTACAATTTAATAACAGCAAGTCAGCCACCTGTCCCAGTCAATGTATGCCACCTGTCTGTCAATGTATAGCCGGCATCCACCTCATATCTTGATGTACATGTGTCCTCCTATCACTGGTTAAGTCATGTGATCTTCTCGACCAATCACTACACTTCATAAATAGTGTGTGTGTCTGTTTATTTCAAGTGTGTGAGAACCTTATCTTTTCCTTCTTCGTAATAGCTAAGTTTTCTCCATTAATGGAAATACTATTTTCTTGATTCTACTATGGTATCGGATCGAGAAAGATAATCTTTCTCAGGTTTTTCGATCTTCATTTTCCGCTGCATTTTCATTTTGTGTATGATTCAAGATTTTCCTTCTTCCTCATCTACTACAATGGAGAATCCAACATCTAATTCAATTACTAGGGTTTCTCTTCATCAACTTCATAGTTTTGTTTCTCTTAAACTGACTGAATCAAACTTTCTCATCTGGAAGAATCTTGTTCTTCCTGTTATTAGAAAATACAAACTAATGAAATTCTTGGATGGATCTCATTCCTGTCCACCTCAGTTTACCAACAATCGCAACGCACAAAATGAAATTGAAAATCCTCTCTATCTTGATTGGATTGATGAAGATGCTACAATCTTGATGTGGCTACATTCTACAATTTCTGACTCAGTTATTGCTTACTTTGCTGGATCTACAACATCTCATCAACTATGGCTCTGTATTGAAGAACGCTTTGCAAGATCATCTTCAACACATACTATTCAATTGCGAACAAAGTCGCGGCTCTCAAACAAGGTGATAAATCCATTCCCTCTTTGATTAATGAGATTAAATCAATTTCCGATCAACTTGCCGCTGGGTGAAATTATTTCGTGACAAAGAACTGGTTGTTGTTACTCTTTCGCTCTTAATTCCGATTACATACCATTTGCAACATCTATGAGACATCGTTATCCACCAATTACTAGCTTGGAGCTTCATAACAATCTCCTTAGTGAAGAATCTGTCATTAGTGATAGAAACAAATCTGTTCTTACTGAATCTTCGAATAGAGCCTTCTTTACTGATTCTTCAAATCAAGCTTTTGCTGCTAATCATATGTCCAATTTTCGATCTTCTGGTCGTGGTTCTGGTGGTCGTTTTAATATGTTTGGTGGACGATCTAGTACTCCTTCCTTTGGCCGTGGTGGTAGATCATATAATTTTTCTCCAGGAAAAGCTACTACACCTCCACCACTGGCTAGAGGTTCTCCAACTAATTTTCCTCCTCCATCTTCGAGCTAGACCTCCATCACAATTTCGCCACCAACCACTTTACCTCCTCTCCTTTGTCAAATATGTGGTAAATTTGGACATACTTTGCCTTAGAATGTAGCAACAGGCTAAATTTTGCCTATCAAAGTTATCATACACCACATCACTTTAGTGCCATGTTAGCTTCTGCAAATATTTTGGGCAACAATCCTTGGTATGCAGATACTGGAGCCAATAATCATATTACTTCGAGATGAATCAACTTCAAGTCATTGCTACTTATGAAGGTTTAGAGGAAATTCAAGTCGCTAATGGGGAAGGTATGGGTATAACTCACACTTTGGTTTTTCTTTGAAGTCTGTCCCTAATCATACTTTTAATCTCAATAATATACTTCTTGTCCCTAAAGCTACTCAAAATCTCCTATCAGTTCATAAGTTCACTTCAGATAATCATTGCTCCATAACCTTTGATTCTTATGGTTTTGCCGTGAAGGACTTATCCACTGGGAAGATTCTTTTACAAGGCCCTCATCATAATGGACTCTATCCTTTGCAGTTCACTCATCATTCAACCCTCAATAAAGCTCTCTCTGGTGTTTCAAATGTTTCTCCAGATGTTTGGCACAAGAGACTTGCTCATCCTTCCTATCAAACAATGAAATCATTTGTAGTTCTTTACATTTACCCAATGTACTCAAACAACCATTGTTCTGTAGTGATTGTCAACTAGGGAGAAGTCATAAATTGCCTTTTGCATTGTCTACTCACTGTAGCTCACAACCTCTGGAGTTGTTGCATCTTGATTTATGGGGTCCATGTCCTGTAAAATCCATTCTTCAAGTACAAGTATTATGTTAATATCATTGATGACTTCTCCAAATTCTGTTGGATATATCCTTTATTTGATAAGTCTGATTTTAAGAAAATCTTCTATCAGTTTAAAGCTCAAGTTGAAAATCATTTACATCATCATATTCTTACTATTAGAACTGATGGTGGTGGTGAATTTATCAATAAGGAACTTTCTTCATTCTTAGCTGACTATGGAATTCATCATGAGATTTCTTGTCCTCATACACCTGAACAAAATGGTGTGGCAGAATCTAAGCACAGGCATTTAGTTGATATAGGCAGAACATATCTAATACAGTCAGGTCTTTCAACAAGTTTTTGGGTAGAAGCCTTCTCCACTGCCAACTACACTATTAACAGGCTTCCAACAAGATCTCTTGGTCTTAAATCCCCATATGAAGTATTGTTTAAAAGAGCTCCAGATTATAATTTTTTAAGAGTCTTTGGGTGTCAATGTTTTCCTTGGGTTAGACCATATACTTCACATAAATTGCAACCAAGAAGCATCTCTTGTGTTTTCATTGGATATAGTCATGCTCAGAAAGGTTACAGATGCTTAGATGTTACTACTGGCAGAGTGTATGTCTCTAGGCATGTCATTTTTCAGGAAGCGCTTTTCCACTCAAATCTACTCGCCTGCCTACTTGTCCTGCAGAAGTTATTTCTGAAGCAGTTATTGCTCAACCATCAGTTATATCTGAAGAGGTTGTTTCTGTTAGCATTCCTACTTGTGCTGCTCCATCCTCAGATATACTTCTCTCAGATGCAGATGCTTCACCGCCTCTCGGATGCTTCCTCGTTATCTCGTATGCTCAAGTCGGTATTCACCACCGCTCCTTCTTTGGATTCTCATAATCATCCTATGACTACAAGGGCCAAAGCGGTATCTTTAAGCCTAAAGTTTATTCTACCATTCACTCTTTGCTCGTGCAATTCAAGCACAAAAGCTACAGGTACCTACTTGTGTCACCAAGCCTTAAAGTCACCTCCATGGAAAGATTCTCTTTTTGAAGAGTATACAAACTTTTTACAAGATGCTTTGGAACATGGACTAAGGTACCTCCTCATCCCTCTCGAACATAGTTGGCTGCAAATGGGTGTTCGAAGTTGAGCGAATCCGGATAGTACTACATCCAAGTATAAATCTAGACTTGTTTCTAAGGGGTTTCATCGGCAAGAAGGGATTGACTACACGTAAACCTTCGACCCAAAGGCTAAATCCACTACTATCGTGGTTATTCTTGCACTTGCTGTCAACTTTGATTGGCCAATAACTCAATTAGATGTTAGCAATGCCTTTCTTCATGGAGATTTGGCTGAGGAAGTTTATATGCAGCAACCTCCTGGTTTTATTGATGCTGATCATCCAAACTATGTTTGCAAGCTTCACAAGTCAATTTATGGGCTTAAACAGGCTCCCAGAGCCTGGTATGAGAAATTGTTGAATATCTTACTCTCTCTGGATTTCAAACTATCTTCAGCTGACTCTTCTCTATTTGTGCAAAAGGTTGGTTCCAGAATTACAGTTGTTCTCATTTATGTGGATGATATTCTATTAACTGGGAATTCTTCTACTTATTGCAAAGATCTTATCTCTCAGCTGCAACAACATTTCCCACTTAAGGATTTGGGGGAGTTACATTATTTTCTTGGTCTAGAAGCAAAAAGAAATGCAAATGGAATTTTTCTTTCACAAACCAAATATGCACTTGATCTTCTGACAGGTTTGACATAGGAGGTGCTAAGTCTTGCTCTTCACCAGTACCTGTCAACTGCAAGCTTGTGGCAAACTCAGGTACCCCTCTGACTGATCCAACCTCTTACAGATCCCTTGTTGGTGCTCTACAATATTTAACCTGGACAAGGCCAGAAATCAGTTATGCAGTGAACCAAGTATGTCAGTTCATGCATAGTCCAACTTCTGATCATCTCATTGCTGCTAAGAGAATCTTACGATACATCAAGGGAACCATTGATTTTGGCATTTTATTCAAAGAAGGGACTTATCAGCAGGCATGGATTCAAATGATGCAGACAAGGCGGGGATCCGGATACTAGGAAAAGTACAGGGGTTATTGCATCTTTTTGGCTCTAATCCTATATCTTGGTCAAGCAAAGACAATCCACTGTTGCCGAAGCTCTGAAGAGGCGAATTTCTCAGCAGTCTTGCCAATTCTGCAGCTGAGGTTATCTGGATATGCAAACTTCTGAGAGACTTGCACATTTTCTTGCCTACTGCTCCTTCACTTCTTTGTGACAATCTAAGTGCCATCTCTTACTTTTCCAATCCTATGTTTCATTCAAGAATGAAACATCTTGCCATTGATTACAATTTTGTCAGGGAGCTCATTCGAGCCAAGGAGCTAAAGATCTCTTATATTTCAACAATTGATCAGTGAGATATTTTCACCAAAGGCTTTGTTGGTCCCATTTGAACTATTGAGAGGCAAATTGTGTGTCTTGCCTAAGTCTGCCTACTCAATTTGAGGGGGCTAATAACAAGAAGTCACCAACTGTCCCAGTCAATGTATGCCAGCCTGTCCATCAATGTATAACTGGCATCCACCTCATATCTTGATGTACATGTGTCCTCCTATCACTGGTTAAGTTAATTTGTGATCTTCGACCAATCACTACACTTCATAAATAGTGTGTGTGTCTGTTTATTTCAAGTGTGTGAGAACCTTATCTTTTCCTTCTTCTGTAATAGCTAAGTTTTCTCCATTAATGGAAATACTGATTTCTTGATTCTACTACAATTTACTATCATCATGCCAGGAGCAAGATGATTGAAGAATCATGCAGATTCCTAACACGTTTGATGACTCAATAAGAAGTGTTCCGACGAATATAAATCCGATGTTCAAAATCTTATGTCATTAGGCACCATTTTGTGAGGAATTCGAGGATCAAAATACAACAACTCATTAAATAGCGAGTAAACTTGATCAACCTTTATTTATACAGTATTTATTAAATACAACAACTAGTATATTGCTATATGCACTCTTGTTTTCTTCCCTGAAGAAAAAAGAAAGGCAGTACTACGTACGTACATAGTTATTACACCAACTATATGATATAAAGCATCCTAGACAGGAAGGTCGTGATCAATTCACATTCTATTAATATTATCATGTAAAATATGAAGTTTCTTTAGCCAATTCTAGGTGTCTGGGAAACTCTTCCAGCTGAATTGACATAGACCCTAACCCTATCACACCTGAAATCCGTGGTTGCATTTGATCCTTCTGGCAGCAGAACTGCATCAACGTATGGATTTTCGCTTTCGATTGTCGCTGCAGCAGACACACCAGAGCTGCGTACCAACTCGGGCCATGAACTTTTACCTGGAATATTTTTGCTAAAATGTTAGTATGCACATGATTTGGTCTTACACATAAAATGTTGAACCATATACACGAATCGAAAATTATACAAAAAATGAAACTAACTGACCTCTGCAAGACATCTTGCTTTTGTGTGAATATTGAAATTAACGTACTCTTGATGAAAATAAATTGCTAATAAGGGG
The DNA here is from genome assembly GCA_023531295.1 of Papaver armeniacum. Taxonomy (NCBI): domain Eukaryota; kingdom Viridiplantae; phylum Streptophyta; class Magnoliopsida; order Ranunculales; family Papaveraceae; genus Papaver; species Papaver armeniacum. The sequence continues at coordinate 143,525 of JAJJWW010011372.1, read as the reverse complement.
TTTCTGTTGTGTTTGATTCGATGAGAGTTTATCTCTCAATGGGTTTAAATAGGTTTCAAAATGTTGATTTGTATTCGTATATCCTCATTTTTCTTCTAGTCAGGCCGTGATATTTGATTGATGACTTTTCGAAGAAAACTACTACTGTTCACACTGGATCAACTTATCCATTTGCAGGCCAAGCATAATCCGAAGGAAAGAAGTGTTGTGTAGACCAAGTTTGGTGCATAATAATTTTAATTTTACGGGATAAGATAAGTTCAAAATGAACTGAATTTGTGGCTGCAAGATTTTCAAATTTGATGGCAATCAATTAAGTGATACTGGCATGTGTTAAATGTCGTGAAATTGGGTAGAGGATTAGAATGGCATTCTAATGACTGACATTTGGAACGTCCAACTCAAGAGGATTTGAGTGAAATCCTATAAAGGACATCAATGATAACCTTGAAAAGTCTGAAACGCCGCCTTGAAGTCAGAGTTATATAATTATAAAATTATAATTATATAGTGAAAGAATAATTAGAGATAAATTAAAGTATAATTTAGTTTAGATTTCAAAAGGTAAAGTTAGGGTTTATATTTTGATTTTGGGGAAGAAGTAGGATTGAGAAAATTAAAGATTGGTTTGCTAAATTTGATTTTTCGTTTTAACTTAAACTTTTTGGGCTATAGTTAATAAAAGTGTGGGCTATATTTAAGAGAAGCCGAAAGAAAATGATTGATTTGGATAAATCGGTATAAGCCGAAATGGAGTTTTCATCAACAGGCTGTGCAACGACATCCGGGGTGCTCGTGTAACTGATGAGATTCCTGTCATCAAAACACTAGTGGATTGCCCGTGCCATAATGGCACGGGGACAGAAGGGATGCTAGTGCTATGGCTAATGTCTTCGTCGGTGTATCGAGTCGACATTCACCAAAAAAAAAATAAAAAAATCTCATAATAAAGGAATATATTCATTTGTAATGAACGCCAAGGCGACAATACCAAATTTATAGCAGATAGTGAATGTTCTTGAACATAGAGAGATATATGAGGTTTTCTGGCACACAGGAACCACAGACATAAAAGCAAGACTTGTACCAATGCTTCCCTACCAAAGGAAAGCTGTACTGGATATCAATTCCCACTGCACCATGTTGAACATTTTTTGACTTGACAAACATATATTTCAAACCAATAGAAAAAGGATTACAATCAAATTGTAAAATCCAGACTGGGATGACTGTAATCCCTTCTCAATCGGTCTACCTTTTATAATGCCATCAAACAAATAACACTTTAAATCTAAACCGTCCCGAAATTCTCAAACTCATCTCGCCTGAAGTGGTATTAGACCTGCAACAGGTAAGCCATATGTTGCTAGTATCTTAACTGTTGAAGCCTTTGAAGCCATGGCATATTCGGAAAATCCACCCCACCTTGGTGAATTTAGTTATAGATAGATACGTCAAGAGTTCCAAATCAAGGAATCAAGAATTAGATGGCAGAAAACATAAATTATTACAGTAAATAAGAGGGATATCATATCCCTTCACATAAAACGCCTAAAACATTCTTAATCACACCTATATGGGTCAAGTTAAAAGGATGGTGTTTATCGATGAACGGATCATTCCCATACTAAAACCTCTTAATGCGAGCACCGAGGCCAGTCAAAGTATAATATAAATAGGACAAAACCACCACAAAACTTTAACAATAAGAGGACATAGAGTGAAACTGCGAAAACAAACCTTCATTTCCATGTTCATTAACTTCTCTACCATGTGAATCTAGACGTAGAACATGAGCTTTTGGTAGTTTCTGTCGAATAACAACCTCTCCTGGTATCTTCATATGGAACAAACTGAACATCAATTGACAACCAAATGAGCCTTGAATAGACACTGGGTTGATATTCCAACCTCTGTGGCAGTTACACAAACAGGTAATGATCACAAACGTAATCTTTCTTTTAGGTGTTTACATAAACATGTAAGATTTGTCTGTAAAATATGAGATTGTGAGTGAAAGTGAAGTTGGAAATATATGAGAGAATGCAGAAAAATATATGTAGCCGGCTGTACCCTGTAATGTGGTGAGCTTTATGAATTGTAATGTGGTGAGCTTTATGAACTGTTGTCCCATTATGAAAGTTACGGTAGTGATGGTGATGGAGAGGAGATGAAATCGACGGAGGTGGAGGAGGGTGGTGGTGGTGACAGTGAGTATCTACAACAATCATAGATTATCTCTGAACATTTTGTTCATCTGTTTAACGATTAGGCTCCTCAAATCGATCAATGGTCCTTCCCATTTTGTCAGGCCACAAATCATTATGCGGGAAATTCCTTAATTAGTTGGCTGCAAATGGGTGTTCAGGTTGAAGCAGAATCCAGATAGTACTACATCCAAGTATAAATCTAGACTTGTTTCTAAGGGGTTTCATCGGAAGAATGGATTGACTACACGAAACCTTGATCCGGTGGCTAAATCCACTACTATCGTGGGTTATTCTTGCACTTGCCGCATGTCAACTTTGATTGGCCAATAACTCAATTAGATGTTAGCAATGCCTTTCTTCATGGAGATTTGGTGAGGAAGTTTATATGCAAGAACCTCCTGGTTTTATTGATGCTTGATCATCCAAACTATGTTTGCAAGCTTCACAAGTCAATTTATGGGCTTAAACAGGCTCCCAGAGCTGGTATGAGAAATTGTTGAATATCTTACTCTCTCTGGATTTCAAACTATCTTGGTGACTCTTCTCTATTTGTGCAAAAGGTTGGTTCCGAATTACGCTTGTTCTCATTTATGTGGATGATATTCTATTAATCGGGAATTCTTCTACTTATTGCAAAGATCTTATCTCTCAAATTTGCAACAACATTTCCCACTTAAGGATTTGGGGAGTTACATTATTTTCTTGGTCTAGAAGCAAAAAGAAATGCAAATGGAATTTTTCTTTCACAAACCAAATATGCACTTGATCTTCTAGACAGGTTTGACATGGGAGGTGCTAAGTCTTGCTCTTCACCAGTACCTGTCAACTGCAAGCTTGTGGCAAACTCAGGTACTCCTCTGACTGATCCAACCTCTTACAGATCCCTTGTTGGTGCTCTACAATATTTAACCTGGACAAGGCCAGAAATCAGTTATGCGATGAACCAAGTATGTCAGTTCATGCATAGTCCAACTTCTGATCATCTCATTGCTTTAAGAGAATCTTCGATACATCAAGGGAACCATTGATTTTGGCATTTTATTAAGCAAGGGACTTATCATTGTGCATGGATTGATGATGCGAGATTGGGCGGGGATCCGGATACTAGGAAAAGTACGAGGGGTTATTGCATCTTTTTTGGCTCTAATTCTATATCTTGGTCAAGCAAAAGACAATCCACTTTGTTGCCGAAGCTCTCTGTAAGCCGAATTTCGTGATCTTGCCAATTCTGCAATGAGGTTATCTGGATATGCAAACTTGGAGAGACTTGCACATTTTCTTGCCTACTTGCTCCTTCACTTCTTTGTGACAATCTAAGTGCCATCTCTTACTCTTCCAATCTGTGTTTCATTCAAGAATGAAACATCTTGCCATTGATTACAATTTTGTCGTGGAGCTCATTCTGCCAAGGAGCTAAAGATCTCTTATATTTCAACAATTGATCGAGTGCTGAGATATTTTCACCAAAGGCTTTCTTTGGTCCCAGATTTGAACTATTGAGAGGCAAATTGTGTGTGCCCTAAGTCCGCCTCTACTCAATTTGAGGGGGCTAATAACAAAGAAGTCAGCCACTGTCCCACCAATGTATGCCACTGTCTGTCAATGTATAGCTGGCATCCACCTCATATCTTGATGTACATGTGTCCTCCTATCACTGGTTAAGCTGTGATCTTCTGACCAATCACTACACTTCATAAATAGTGTGTGTGTCTGTTTATTTCAAGTGTGTGAGAACCTTATCTTTTCCTTCTTCTGTAATAGCTAAGTTTTCTCCATTAATGGAAATACTGATTTCTTGATTCTACTACAATTTACTATCATCATGCCAGGAGCAAGATGATTGAAGAATCATGCAGATTCCTAACACGTTTGATGACTCAATAAGAAGTGTTCCGACGAATATAAATCCGATGTTCAAAATCTTATGTCATTAGGCACCATTTTGTGAGGAATTCGAGGATCAAAATACAACAACTCATTAAATAGCGAGTAAACTTGATCAACCTTTATGTATACAGTATTTATTAAATACAACAACTAGTATATTGCTATATGCACTCTTGTTTTCTTCCCTGAAGAAAAAGAAAGGCAGTACTACGTACGTACATAGTTATTACACCAACTATATGATGTAAAGCATCCTAGACAGGAAGGTCGTGATCAATTCACATTCTATTAATATTATCATGTAAAATATGAAGTTTCTTTAGCCAATTCTAGGTGTCTGGGAAACTCTTCCAGCTGAATTGACATAGACCCTAACCCTATCACACCTGAAATCCGTGGTTGCATTTGATCCTTCTGGCAGCAGAACTGCATCAACGTATGGATTTTCGCTTTCGATTGTCGCTGCAGCAGACACACCAGAGCTGCGTACCAACTCGGGCCATGAACTTTTACCTGGAATATTTTTGCTAAAATGTTAGTATGCACATGATTTGGTCTTACACATAAAATGTTGAACCATATACACGAATCGAAAATTATACAAAAAATGAAACTAACTGACCTCTGCAAGACATCTTGCTTTTGTGTGAATATTGAAATTAACGTACTCTTGATGAAAATAAATTGCTAATAAGGGGTTTCTGTTGTGTTTGATTCGATGAGAGTTTATCTCTCAATGGGTTTAAATAGGTTTCAAAATGTTGATTTGTATTCGTATATCCTCATTTTTCTTCTAGTCAGGCCGTGATATTTGATTGATGACTTTTCGAAGAAAACTACTACTGTTCACACTGGATCAACTTATCCATTTGCAGGCCAAGCATAATCCGAAGGAAAGAAGTGTTGTGTAGACCAAGTTTGGTGCATAATAATTTTAATTTTACGGGATAAGATAAGTTCAAAATGAACTGAATTTGTGGCTGCAAGATTTTCAAATTTGATGGCAATCAATTAAGTGATACTGGCATGTGTAAAATGTCGTGAAATTGGGTAGAGGATTAGAATGGCATTCTAATGACTGACATTTGGAACGTCCAACTCAAGAGGATTTGAGTGAAATCCTATAAAGGACATCAATGATAACCTTGAAAAGTCTGAAACGCCGCCTTGAAGTCAGAGTTATATAATTATAAAATTATAATTATATAGTGAAAGAATAATTAGAGATAAATTAAAGTATAATTTAGTTTAGATTTCAAAAGGTAAAGTTAGGGTTTATATTTTGATTTTGGGGAAGAAGTAGGATTGAGAAAATTAAAGATTGGTTTGGTAAATTTGATTTTTCGTTTTAACTTAAACTTTTTGGGCTATAGTTAATAAAAGTGTGGGCTATATTTAAGAGAAGCCGAAAGAAAATGATTGATTTGGATAAATCGGTATAAGCCGAAATGGAGTTTTCATCAACAGGCTGTGCAACGACATCCGGGGTGCTCGTGTAACTGATGAGATTCCTGTCATCAAAACATTTGTGAGTATTAAAAGTTCACTTTAAAAAATTAGTCTCGTTAGTGTTGTGCAGTACTACGTGAATGTCCTGCGATTAAGTTATTTGAGCTTTGGGTTCCAAGTATTATTTGATTTATAATGTATAGGTTCAGAAACAAACATGAAAACATGCTCAACTGTTGTGATATAGTTATTAGGCGGACTGTCAGATAGCATTGTCCATCCGTTAGGGCATTATAAGCTTTAGGAGTTCTACCAATCTATGTGATTTTCTTAGACCAGGAAGGATATTTGTCTGAAATGACAATATGAGAATGTCAATAAAGAAGAATTATTATTTGATTTTTGGGAATTGCCTTGTCGCAGGATGCAAGTGCGAAAAGGTCTTGGCCTGATATGTTGGATGTGCAGTCTTCTAGTGATGATATGTCTGGAGAGCTCAAATGTTGACTATGATCTGCAACTTCTTGACACCTCAACCACCAGCGGTGATGTGGGTTTGATTAAGAAGGACACTGTGAATTCCTCCATGGGGGATGCATCAATTTCTCTCTTTGATGGTTTAGCCAACCTGCCTGTTGGTACGGATGCTGTGTTGTTGCTTGTGGGTGATGCCACGTTGGTTATGGAAGAGAGTACTGCTCCTTTATTGAGCTCTAGCGTTCTTGATTATGTAGCTGGTGATGGGTCGCTCAACCATGGGTTCCCCTCCTCCCTCTTCCCCAGGTTTAGTCGATGTGGAGACTTGTGAATATGATAATGAGTCTGCCTTCTCCTCCGTAAGTGATCTTGAATGTGTCCGGAGACTTGTGAATATGATAATGAGTCTGCCTTCTCCTCCGTAAGTGATCTTGAATGTGTCCGACTAAGGCCTTGAATTCTTATATTATAGGTTACTTTGAAGTTGATCTTCGTGTATATGCTAATGTTTATTAAGAATCTGATCCAGAAAACAGTTTAAATTGTTTCAACCAAAATGTACTCTATTCAGGAGGGCCCTATCAAACAATGTTGCATCCGAGCTGTGTAGTATTTCGGATGCAATTGGATTTCCAACTGAATTTTACTTTGGTTACCTGCCGTTAGCACACTGTTTTTTTCTCATGAAAGCTGTTTGCATCTTCTTGAAATTGATCCACTAACTTAATATTATATGATGACTTTTATTTGGTGCAGAGATCCCAAAATCATGGACTGCAATAGCTTCAAAATACCTTGCAGATAATTCTTCCTAACATTGCGATGCTGAGAAGAAGCAAGTGACATGATGAGATCAAATTTTAGTTGAAAAGGCTTAAAGACAGTGCTTTTGACATTGCTGACATGATGGATGAGTTCTCTTATGAAACCTCTTGCGTCTAAGCCGATAAAGACGGTCTGAAGTTATGGGGTTTAACCCCATCCTCTGATTTCATTTCAAGGTGGCCAAATTTGCACATATATCAAATTTTAGAGGTTTCAATTTCCAGTATGACTTATCCTCTCCTTACTAAGTCTTATTTTTCTTATTTTCATCGATTTTTGATTAAATTTTAGCTGTTTACTTGATTCATGAGAAAGTAGTTTGAGTATTGTTCGATATACTTGATACACCAAGTCGAGTATGTGCTAATGTAACTAGTTTGAATTTACTGTCCACCATGTACACTAGGAAGTTCTTGATAATCTGGAACATAGAGCAGAGGCATGTTGACTTCCTTCCTGCTACATATGACTAGATTAGGAGATAGCAGAGAAACAAAGACTTCTTAGGATTTTCTCATTGCAATTTTCTTGCATTCTAGTATCCTGCTGATATACAATCACCCCAACATTCTTGCGTCAACTTGTTTGCTATTGAAATTATTAGTTTCCCTTGTGCTTGGATTACAAGATAAATACTTTGGACTCTTCGGTACTGAATTTATTGGCTTCTATTAGTAACAAATTTACCATACATTCAGAAGGCTTAGATTATAATGTTTTTATCTTTTAGTAGAAAATTTGTTGCCTGCACAATGAAACATTTGGAAACAGTGTTTGGATTCAAAACAGATTCATTAGTTAAGAATTCCGAAATTGTATTTGGATTTATTACAGATACATTAGTTAAGATTTCAGAATTGAAATTTCGAGCAATCTGGAATTTTAACAGTTACAGGGGAACATAAACCGAACATCCAAAAGAAAGGAAAAACTGAGGGTTTCACGTGTTATGTCCAGTGTATGTTAGACTATTAGTAATTGCTGACATGTTCTGACCACAAAAGGGCAAAAAGAAAAAAGATGTGTCGGCTATCTATCCCAGTTTCCTTACTATCCTAAATTCATGCATTAAGTCATCAACCACAGTTATACATGTATACAAGCACACTTACTCGAGATAAAAGTTATATGCTGGAACATCGTATATTTTGGTAGTCATATGCTTTTATTTGTTTGTTCAAGCATGTTTACTTTCAGTTTATTCAGCTTGATGCACAAACTTTCCATAGATGTTGGTCTTGACTGGAACATCATTGATTAAGATTTAGTCTGAAATGCATTATACATTATCTATGGTTCTGCATAAGTTGTTTCCTTAGTTTGATTCCAGTTTAATAGTGCTGCACATATATTCAGTGTAAACTGCAGCTTTACTCACTTAGTAGTTTTTCCAACAGGTGACTCTTTGAGGAGATGATCCAGTAGCTGCTTGGTCACGGGTTATTCCTGAACATGACCTTATTTCAGTGTTTATAACGGGTTGAAAGCAGTGCAACTCGGTGTTCAGCTTGCTCTCAAGTACAAAATCTGTTGGAAGAAATTTTAATTTCAGGTAAGCATTTACTGTAAAGTAAATTATGGTTGCTTTTAGCTTTCTTGTATAACTATTGATTTTTTTGAATAAAGAATTTGAGGTTTTTATGTTTTGAAATACTTCATAGTAATATTGACTGACAATTTGAAGGACCCATATTCTCCATCTCATTGGCATGTTTTTCCCTTTTATTTCCTTTTGTGGATTTGATACCACTAAGCCTTTTCAGTTCACAATCTTTGTCAAGGGTTCCATTCTATAAGACGTCCAGTAGGGTGATTGTACATAGTTCATGTTATATCCTTTTTCCTCTGATGACTAGAATGTCTAGTTATTTGAGCAATTTTCCGATCAACTGCGGCTTAGTAGTTTGAGAATATGAACACTACAGTAAGCATCGTTAGAAAGGTTTTGGCCTTTTACCTTGATTGCGTTTCTTACACACTCTTTTATTTAAACTATGTGGATTGTAGAGAAACTTCCTTGAATTTAACTTATATATGTAACTCCACGTACACCAGGAAGTTCTTGATAATCTGGAACATAGAGCAGAGCTATGTTGTCTTCCTTCCTGCTACATATAAATGGATTAGAAGAAATCGATGAAACAGAGACTTCTTAGGATTTTATCGATCACCTAGACATTCTCGCTTCAACTTGTTTGAGTTGAAATTATTAGTTTCGCTTATGCTTGGATTACAAGATAAATACTTTACACTTGTTCTCTGATGAATTTATTAGCTACTCTCCATAACAATTTTATCATACATTCAGAAGGCTTGGATTATAATGTTTTTGTTCTTTTAGTAGATAGTTTACTGTTTGCACAATGAAGTTTCAGTTCTGTGGAGCTTATTGAACAGAATCAGATTACTGGCGATACTCTTTTGACAATTATTTATGAAATTTGGTTACCCTGAAAGAAATCCCTGCATCTTTCTTTATTAGCACAAGTGGGTAAGTGTGGGAGCACTGCGAATTTTAATGCTTCCATAGATGTTGGAATTAAAAGTTGTCTAGTATTGAAGACTTTAGTCTGGTTGATGCCAACTCTGGTCTATCTTCCGTATACTACTATAGTTTGTTTCAATCAGGGGCTTGTACTCGTAATTTGTACACAAATTTGTAAAATTTATACATAGTTTATACCAACTCTTTTGTTGTACCTTCTCTACTAGTTTATAAGACCTACTAGTAGTGTACACTCTCTTTGGTTATAACTCAACTGTGCGTAGGATCTCATGTCTCCATAGAAGAGCCCAAACAGAACTTCTATAGTCTCCGTTTCTCCTCAAAACTATATCTAGATCTCTTGTCCTCATATTTTAAAGAAAAACCTCTTTCTATTGAATTTCTGTGTAGAAAAATGGTTCTGCGAATCAGGGTTATGAATGAAATATTGGCTGTGTATGGAAAACCTCACATACACATACTGCAATTATATGATAGTGATTCGCACTACGATTTCTCCTATCGATAGTAAAATCTCGTATTCGTTAATTTTATCATCTTCGTTTTCTTGTAAAATGAATGTTTATTAATATGCCTGTTCTGTTCTCAACAGGTGAACGACAGATAGCAAGAAACTTTATTGGATGCTACTCCTGAAGCAGACAATTTTGTGGTCATGATATGCAAATAATTGAAATATTCGTCTAGTAAATCTTGTAAAATTCCCCTTGTATTTCCTTTGGGTATGGTAAAGACGATTGAAAATTGTCTGAGAAGCATGTCTAATTTTAGCACTTACTCGAAGTCACTATCAACTTTGATAAATCAGGTATTGCCTTCAATCCTAAACTTGATAATTCTATAAAGGAAGGTATTTCTGTTTTGCTGAATATTAAAAAGCTTGCTCTTAGTGATAAGTATTTAGGGGTTCCCCTTCTTATTCAGAAGAACAAAAATGAAACTTTTAGCAATTTAGAAGAAAAATTCCATAGTAGGTTAGCTTTATGGAAAGGCAAATATGTCAATCAACCAAACTAGGACTTATTATGACACGCCGCCTAGGCTCTTTAGCCTCTCACCACTTAGTCAAGTTTCCCTATGCCAAAAAGATTAACTGATAGGCTGGATAGTATTCAGATGAACTTTTGGTGGAATAAAAGCAAGGAAAAAAAAGGAATCTACTTAAAAAAGTTTGACAATGTAACTAAACCAAAAGTTTTAGGTGGTTTGGGTCTTAAGAAAACTGCTGATATGAATGTTGCCTTGCTTGCTAGACTTGCTTGGAGGGTGATTCATGAACCAGATGCTAATTGGGTTAAAATTTTAGAGCATAAGTACTTTCATAAATCTAAACCTTTGCACTGTGTCTATGGAAATGGTTCCTATATTTGGAAAGGAATCTGTATAGGTCTTCAGGTCATAAGAGCAAACTGTTGTTGGGAAATAGGAGATGGTAAAAGTGTGTCTATATGGGATGATAAATGGGTGCCTGACCTGAACCAAAGAGTGAGTAATAGGTTTAGATCAAACAATATGGAAACTGTGGACCAATTAATGATGCAGGGACAAAAAGTTTGGAATCTAGATTTGCTAAATATTTTGTTTGATGCTGACACTGTTGAAAAAATCAAAAAGATTAGAATTCCAAGGTCAGGGAAAGATAAGCTAAGGTGGATTCCAACAAAAAATGGTCATTTCTCTGTAAAGTCTGCTTATAGAGTGGTTAATGACGCAGGTAATGATGTTGTTTACTGTGCTGAACAACTAAATTTTCCATGGTTAAAATTTTGGAAAGCAAAACTGTCACCTAAAATTTTACATTTTTTGTGGAAATGTGTGCATAATTGCTTGCCTGTTAATGAAAGATTGTCTAAGCATGCTCATAACATTGATGATCTATGCCCTTATGTAAATCTATGCCTGAATCTGTTGATCACCTACTCTTACATTGCCCTGTTTCAAGAGAAATCTGGGAAGCCATGGTAAGTAATTTTGCAGGTTTGATTGGTGATAATAATCTGAAAAATTGGATAGCCAGCTGGTTTAATAGTAATAATGATATGAACCAGTTAATAATTTCCGCAGGTATAACGTTATGGAACATCTGGAAAGCCAGATGTTCAACAGTGTTTGAAAGTACTGAACTGCATGTTATGAGAATAGTGAGGCGATTCGAAGAAAAGACCGAATGGAATGATCACTTAAGCAAACAAGTAGTGCAGAATGCTAATCTGACAGCCTCTAGAATAGAGACAAGATGGGAAATTCCAAAAGCTGGATTCCAAAAGATCAACTTTGATGCTTCCTTTCTTAAAATTGATAAATCTATGGGCATAGGACTGATTATGGTTGATGATGCGGTAATGTTGCGGAGCATGGAGCAAGAAGGGGAGTAGCTGGCGATGAGAGCAAGCCGAGGCAATCGCGATACTGAAGCTATCAAGCATGCAAGACTAGCCAATGTTCAAAGACTCCGCACTGGAGGGTGATTCGCTTAATGTAGTTAAGGCAATAAAAGGTGTTATAAAGCGTAGGATGGACAAATAATGCCATCATTTTAGATTGTTTAGATTTGCTTAAAAACTTTTCAAGTTGGGAATGCACTTATGTGCCAAGGAGTACTAATTCGGTGGCGATACTCTTGCCAAAGATGGTAGAGTTAGTAGCCATGATATAGATTGGGAACTGAGTTGCTGTTTGGCTAAGAGATCTCATTAATGAGAAACTTTGTACTCAAATTTTAATCTAAAGAAATAAAATTCTTCTTTCCTATTAAAAAAAAAAAAACTACGACCATTATGATTTTCCTGTCAAAAATTATTTGTTTTTTCCGTGGAAGACCTGTACAAATTTGCCACTTTTATAAGTTATCTTTTATACAGTTGAAAATCTTTTGTATATGTAAGATGACAAATTTGCAATTTCTATTAACAACATCTGCTGGAGGGATTAAAAAGAGGAAGGGTAAGTAACACTAGCAATGGCTTAGATGTTGATAGTTGACAAGATACAGTCATTGGTCTGGTCTTGACTCTACAGTATGCTCACTTTTTCCTCAAGGTAAAGGATAAATGAAGCAAAAACATAATTAAAATGGAAATGGAGATGCAGGGTATCGAACCCTGTACCTCTCGCATGCAAAGCGAGCGCTCTACCATTTGAGCTACATCCCCATTGATGGCCATATTTCTTGTTTGAATAATACAACTGGAACTTAGCAATATGTAGATAACCAATTTTAAGTGTTAAGATGTTTGTAAATTCCATGTTCAGAATCTTATACTTTGTGCTTTTCCTGGAAATTTGAGGATCACAGATGCAACAACTCGTTAAATAGAGAGTAAAATTGATCATCCTTTATTTAGTTACTGCAACTACTATATTGGTGGATGTACTCTTTGTTTTCTCCCACAAAGAAAAGAAAAGAAAAGCAGTTGTACACATATTATACTGACTACTGAGTATATATGATGATATAAAACATCCTAAATAATTCACATTTTATTACTCATGATATATTGTTAGGAACCTAAACCAAAATGATAAAAATCCTTTGAATCAATCGACAAACTTCAACCTCTAGAGTATATTTATTGGATACCAAAACTCTAGAACAAACTAAGATGCTTATAGAAAATAAACCTTGAAAAACAAGTAAATAAACCTAAACTAATTACTAAAAACACGTGTTGGTATCCCAATCTATATGATGTGATATAAATCATTAACCAATTGTAGGTATCTAACGCAAACTTTTCCAGCCTTATTGATCAAGACCCAAACCCTATCCCATCCGAACTCCATGGTTATATAGGATCCTTTCGGAACCCGTGCGTCAACATATGTATTTTCTCTTTTGATTATCTCTCGGCGGACTCTCCATAGTAGCCAACCAACTCAGGCCATGAACTTTTACCTGGAATTTTTCGCTAAAGTGTTAGTATGCACACGGTTTGGTACGTCTTACAAATTGGCTACAATTACAATACACTAAGAAGGATAAAACGTTGAACCATATACACGAATCGAAACTTATAAGCTGAAATTAACTCACCTTCGTATTGTAATGACATCTTGCTTTTTTCTGAATACTGAAACGTACTCTTGAAGAACTTAAATAGGTTTTTATTCTTAGCTTGGTTGTTTGATTCGTACTCGGAGTTCATCTTAAATTACAATGGGTTTAAATAGGATTCTTGCTGGATGGACCCTATATTAAGAATCATTTTTTGAGGACCATGGTTTTTTTGGGACCATGGTTTTATTTTCCTAGCGACGTGTTCGGTTGGGAAATATTTTTTGCGACGTAACCGAACTTTAATATTTTTTGCGACGTAACCGAACTATTGTTCGGTTGGGAAATGTTTTTTGCAACTAACCGAATTATTGTTCGGTTGGGAAATGTTTTTTGCGACATATTGTTCGGTTGGGAAATGTTTTTTTTTGCAATTAACCGAACTATTGTTCGGTTGGGAAATGTTTTTTTGCAACTAACCGAACTGACCAGTTCGGTTCGGAAATGTTTTTTGCAACTAACCGAACTTATTGTTCGGTTGGGAAATGTTTTTGTGACGTAACCGAACTGGGAACTAAAAAACCATGGTCCCAAAAAAACGATTATATATTAACTACTTACATGGGCCTAGGACCATTCAATAAATTTCCCATAACTACTGTTCAGGCCGAGGATAACCACCAAGGAAAGAATTGTTTTGTAGAATAAGTTTGGGGTATGAACCACCGTCCTTGGCTAAGTCACGGCTAAGTTAGCCCCGACTCATGGGACCAAACCACTGACTCACATATTTTTGAGTCAGTTGAGTCACATCTGACCCAAAACAAACATATTGAGTCAGATCCAGATAAGTCAGGTGATTTCACTCAGATCCAGATGATTCAGATCCAGACAACTCAAATGAGTCAGGAGTAAACAAACATGGTGTTAGAATGCCAACGTCATCTATACACGACCTTATCTTTATTTTGGATTTTCCATCCATTTTTGTAACTTTTTGTTCTAATGAGATAGGATTACATTTTGGCGCTACCCCTGATAACAAATGTTGCACTAACTTTACCCAATTTACAAACCTTACCAGCATAGTAAGATGGATGCAGGCCTATTATGATTACGAACACTAAACATATGTCGCCTAGTTCCAAATAGTAAGACTAAGTCCTATGAGCTAGATTTGGCTGCTAGATTAGCCAAAAAGTATTACAGATAAAAAAAGAAGTATTATCTATTTATTAACACTAGTTCTCTCTAGTTACATTTGCTTGCATGTGAAATGGTAGCGCCAAAATTAATTTTTATTAATATTCATGTTTTGTTCTCAACAAGTGGACGACATATAAAAAGAATGACTTTATTGGATGCCACTCTGGAAGTAGAAAATATTGTGGTCTTGTAAAATTTCCCCTTGTATTTCCTTTGGGTATGGTAAAGACGATTGAAAATCGTTTGAGAAGCGTATGTCTAATTTCTCCCATTAACTAGTACACCACCATTATGATTTTCCTCTCAAAAATTATGTCTCAACTTTTCTTTTTCTGTAAAGCCAGTAACACATGCTCCCTCCTAGGGTTAGAAGCAAATGTGGATTGTATGAATCCAATCGTCTCTTGTTTCTTTCCCGTGGAAGAATGTACAAATTTTCCACTTGAAAGCATATGCGCTTGCATTGCTGGAGGGATTAATCAAAGCTGATAGTGTTCTTCTCCCTTCACTTTAGAGTTGATAGTTTGGAGGATACAGTGTGTCCTGTGTTTCTAATCAAAGCTGTTACTTACAAGGGGTAGTCAAACAAGATTTCTATGAACTTTCACAGATTTTTTAATTTGAGTGACTCCAAGAGATTCTTTGAAAATCTAGTGATTTCTAGGAGAATTTTAGAGAGTCTTTGTGACTTGTAGAGACAAAAAATGAGATTTGTAGGGACAAAAAAAATGAGACTTGTATAAAATTTATGTGATTTGTAGAGACAAAATTGTATAATATCCCCTGATTAATTCCAAACATTACCGATTTTTTTATTATTCACGTTACTATAATAATAAAAGTACCATGAACACCTAATGAAATATGAGTCCATTGTCAAAATAAATCTCACTGCTGTCCTATGCCTAAATTTTCATTCACTTTATTCCACTCGTCCCACATTTTATTTTCTATGCTATCTCACCACTGATTTTCTATGCAGAGTTTTCCAACAACTTAAATCGGGAAAAAAACAAATCATAACTTCTAAATGTATATTTTAAAATCGATATATATCACAAAGACTCACATAGCCGATTTTAAAATATATATTCTCCAATTTAAAAAATCACTTTATTCCACATTTTTTCTCGATTACCCTTTTCCAAGTGGCCCTTAAGTGTATTAAGGCATAAGGAGATAAGAAAATGAGACTTGTATAAAGTTTATGTGATTTGTAGAGACAAAATTGTATAATATCCCCTGATTAATTCCAATCATTACCGATTTTTTTATTATTCACGTTACTATAATAAAATAACCTGGCTTGATTGGGTTATACCCAGATTAATTGGGGTATACCCATTTTGTTCCCATCCAAAGTAGTTTGCTAAGGGGTGTCTAAAAGGTGTTAAAAGACCAAATTGCCCATACTAAAAACCTTGCCGACCAAAACATATAAAAAAAAATCAAAATCTTTCTTCTACACTCTAACTATACATGTGAAATAAAAAAAAAAAAAAAAAAAACGAAGAATCAAAACGAACCAAAAGTCGGCAGGGTATTTTTTGTCGACCTTGCCGACCAAAATATAGTCGGCAGGGTATAAGGTTGAATAACATGCCGACTTTTCATCTCCGAATTTAGCAATTACAGGGTCGGCAAGATATCCATATCTATACCTTGCCGACTTTTCATAACATCCATGGCGACGATTGTAAATTTTTTTCTACGGCTCAGGGTATTTTGAAGACCTTGCAGACTTATACTGTATGGGTATTTTCTCAACAAAGAGGCGGGTTTTTTTGTAGACCTTGCCGACTAATATTTTTCAATAGCCCTCTTTGTGTGTCAAAAAATAAAGTCGGCATGTTCTTCATTTAAATACCTTGCTTGACTTATACCGCCGGCGGGTATTTTTCACTGCTCATGGGTTTTTTTTTGTAGACCTTAGATTAATATTTTTCAATATCCATCTCCTATGTGTCAAAAAAAAATAAAGTCGGCATGTTCTTCATTTAAAGACCATGCCGGCCATATATAGCCGGCACTTTATTCAAACGTATATCTTGCCGACCTTTGACATTTTTGAAAACCAAATTTTTTGATCGAAATCGAACTCATAAGACGGATTAAAGGTTTGCCTACTGGATTTTCATTTTCAAAATTTTAATCTAAACTCAATTAATTAACCTAATCAATTTTTTAGTGTTAATTAAACAAGGGCATATTAGCCATTTTGAAAATACAAGGTTAAGGGGTGGCTTAGCTTTACTTCAAAATGACCCTATTTTGTCTCATTGGGTATACCCCAATTAGTTTGGGTATACCCCAATCACGCCAGGAATAATAAAAGTACCATGAACACCTAATGAAATATGAGTCCATTGTCAAAATAAATCTCACTGCTGTCCTATGCCTAAATTTTCATTCACTTTATTCCACTCGTCCCACATTTTAGTTTCTATGCTATCTCACCACTGATTTTCTATGCAGAGTTTTCCAACAACTTAAATCGGAAAAAAAAAAAAAATCATAACTTCTAAAATGTATATTTTAAAATCGATATATATCACAAAGACTCACATAGCCGATTTTAAAATATATATTCCCCAATTTAAAAAATCACTTTATTCCACATTTTTTCTCGATTACCCTTTTCCAAGTGGCCCTTTAAATGTATTAAGGCATAAGGAGATAAGAAAATGGTTCACTCCCAAAACCAAAAAATCTTCAAATTTCACCTCTTGAGGAGAGATTTCTACCATGCAAAAACATAATTAGAAAGGAAATGGAGATGCAGGGTATTCGCATGCAAAGCGAGCGCTCTACCATTTGAGCTACATCCCCATGGTTGAACACATTTTTTGTTTAGGTCAATACACCTTTGAAATTAGCGATATGTAGATGACTAATTTGAAGTCTTATGATGTTTATAAATTCCATGTTCAGAATCTTATACTATGTCATTTGGCACCGTTTCCAGAAAATTTGAGGATCATAGATACAACAACTCATTAAATAGAGAATAAACTTGATCGACCTTTATTTATTTATGCAACTAATATGTTGGTGGATGTACTCTTTTTTTTCCCTCCCCGAAGAAAAGAAAAGCAGTCGTACACACTTATTACACTGGGCATATATGTATGATTAGAGGTGTAAAACGTGCCGGCCCGGCACAGCCCGGCACACGAAGTCGCGTGCTTCACGTGCCATGTGCCGTGCTGTGATGTGCCAACGATTTAAACGTCTTTGTCGTCTTTGTCTTTACTAGTCAAAAGCTAGGCACAAAGATGCCCACTTACCATGGTACGCAGACGAATAAACGTCTTAGTGTTGTCTTGTCTTGGCACACGTGTTATAAACAATTTGAAATCAATTAATGTATACATTAAGTCGGACATTATCACAAGAATTTAATTAGACAACATATCATTTGAAGTAAAATTAACAAGTTTATTCAATAAAAAGAAATATCCCATCAAATATAAAATTGGATTATTGTCATGTAAATTAATGTTCTAGTTAAATATAGGTGACGACATTATAACAACGATATTGAAATATATTTTCCAAATATTAAGGTATTATATGTGTTGTTATAAATAAGCCAACATAAAATGTTAAAAACTAGCTAGAATAGTGACTCTTTTGTGAAATATACAAAAAATGTGATGTATTATCCCTTGTTATATGGTGTATTTGTACATGTTATGACGTGCTCTCTTAACGTGTTGTCTTTGTCTTTGGGCCACGTGCTTATCCGTGCTGGTCTACCGTCGTGCAATCATCGCCAATTAGTCAAACCCAAAGACGTCCCATTTAACTAACGTGATGTGCCGTCTTTGGTCAATTTTGTGCTCAAATTTTAGCGTGTTGTGCTGGGATGTGCTCGTGCTGGCACAGCCCAATTTACACCTCTATGTATGATGATATAAAACGTCCTAGATAAGAAGGTCATGATCAATTCACATTTTATTATCATGATATATAATGTGATATAAATCATTAACCAATTCCAGGTATCTGGTAGACTTTTCCAGCCTTGTTGATCCAGGACCCAACCCTATCGCACCTAATATCTCATTGTTACTAAGGATCCTTTCGCACTTGGAAATGTTGTATTTTCTCTTTCGATTATCTCTCATGGCAGACTCTCCGCAGTAGCCTACCAACTCGAGCCATGGACTTTTACCCGAATTTTTCGCTAAAGTGTTAGTATGCACACGATTTGGTCTTACAAATTAGCTACAATTACAGTACACTAAGAAACTTATAACGTTGAACCATATACACGAATCGAAACTTTTAAGGTGAAATTAACTCACCTTCGCATTCTAATGACACCTTGCTTTTGTGTGAATATTGAAACGTACTCTTGAAGAAATTAAGGGTTTTTATTCTTAGCTTGGTTGTTTGATTCGTACTCGGATTCGAAGTTCATCTTACAATGGGATTAAATAGGTTTCAAAATGTTGATAAGATATTCGGATATTCTCATACTCCCTCCGTTCCTAATTAATAGGCTGATTTTGTTTTTAGAGAAAATTAAGGAAATTAAGAGAACTAATCATTGAAAGTGGTCCTCATGACACTTGTCAATAAAAGAAGTGAAGTGAAATGGTCCCCATGACACTTGTCAGCAAAAGAAGTAAAGTTAAATGGTCCACGTGACACTTGTCATCAAAAGAAGTTAAGAGCATCTCCAATGGTAACTTGGTGTGCATTTTTTGTGGAGTTGTTTTTTCCGATTTAAAGACCAAATTTTCCTTAATATGAGGTGATAAAAGAGAAACATCTCCAACCAGAAATTGTATTGCTTTAGTTTTGAACTTTTTTAACCATTCATTCAAATTATATATTTAATCATAACCATTGATAATGATGAGTAGGATGTTCACATCCTCTAAGAGAACCTCTAAAACTAGAGGATGGCTTTGAGGATGTCTACATAACTACCAGACACATCATCTTTACTTTCTCCTTTCACATTCCTATTGGAGAGGATTTTTCTAGTTAAATCATTGAAAATCCTATGTGGCCTTGTATTTAGGACATTTTTAATGTCTCATTAGAGATGCTCTAAGAGAAAAGTGGTCCCAGAAAACTAAAGTAACACTTTCCCAACTAAGAAATCAGCCTATTTTTTTGAAACATCTATTTATAGAAACCAACCTATTATTTAGGAATAGAGAGGGAGTATTTTTTATGTCATCAAGCTTATATATTTGCAGGCCGAGGATAATCACGAAGGAAAGAAGTATTGTGTAGAATTGTTGGCTTGGTAGATGAACCACCGTCCTTGGCCAAGTCAAGGCTAAGCAAAATATTTACTGATAAAATAAGTTCAGAATTATTGGTTGAATTTGTGGTTACAAGATTTTCCTAAACGGAACACTAGAAAAGCAGAAACGCACATTTAATATCATCTACGTTTCAATTGATTAGACAAACCCATATCTACATCAAAGGAATATCGGCATTTAGCAATTATACATGGGCAAGCGGACGATCTCGCCGATGTCTTCTAACAAGAACTCCTCTGTGATGTTATCCTTTATGCTCCGCATAACCTTCCTGTAAGTATTGATATCATTCGGGGTGGACTTATCTACCCTGACACGCATACAATTCCAGACTTGCTCCTCAGAACCCAGGAACACTCGATAATCTTTCCTGATAATTCTGATGGATCTTCTCCATTCTTAAAGTCAACATGATTCCCATCCATCAGCTTCTTCTTCCCTCGTTCATATAAATAAAGTAGTTGACGATTTTCATCAACTACCTCAAAGAGGAAATCGACAGAGTTCATCTCACGGTATTTCCACTTTAAAAGCCCTTCGTGTGTGCGAGGAACGTAAGGATCATGCCAACCCTGAAATATAAGACCATCAGCCTCGTGTGAAAGCTTGTTAGGAATGAATTCTTGTAGAAGTTTGGTAACCGTAGATAGCAACCAAAAATCCTTTCTTCTTACTCTAAACGGCTCCAGGTCATATCTGTAATCAGGATTTCTGCTTTGATGTATATAGTCGCGTTCGCGATTACGAGGTTCAATTACTTCTTTCTGAAGCATCTCCCACCTTTCGCTGAAAGGCCGCTCTACGATGGACACTGAATTAATTGCCATAAGATCGTAAACCAGGTATCTTCTTTGTTTCTTCTGTGTATCCGGCAAGGTATCAATTACCATCTCACCATCAAGTAGTGTTAAATGGTGACCCTCGTTCGTTTGTTTCATGGGAAATCGCATCTGAACCCTCCGGAAATTAAAGTTTCTATCTATCAAGAAGCACCCGTCAGAAGTTATAAGCATCATATATCGTGTACCATCTGCTTTCCATGTAGCATAGTAATACCTCTGCCTCAACAATTGTAAGTTCTCCTGTTGAGTGAAACTGGGTGTGATCCAGGAAACTGGGCGTTCCCTTTTGTCCCTGCTCCAAGCTTTAGACTATGATAGCAGATTTGTCTCATTGCCTCCTGTTGAGCCCACGGTATTGCATCTCCCAGAACATCATCATTCGTCAGCACTTCAGCTGGCACTTGGTTGTCCTCGGAAGTAGTAACAATACCACCATCATCTTCATCATCAGGCATAGCTTCACCATTCAGATCAGATGATCTTTTCCACTCCGGAGTGTTGGGGCAAGATGCTTTTTCGGGCTTCGTTTCATGATAGAATGCGTACAATGCATCAATGTAATCCTGTTTATATATTCCTGGCGGGCGTGCATCATGAAAAGTTTCAATTGCGTTAGTGACAGACAATGGCTGTGATCGCATAAGAAAATGAACAATCATGAAACCCGTACGGTTATGCCCATGAGTACAGTGAACAAGGATATACTTCTTGTTCTTGGATTGCTGCTGACGGAAATAGAATTGTAAAACCTCGTAAACAAATGTATTCACAGACTCGGGGTCAGGTACTGAATCCCTACCCTTGCATGCAATCTTAACATGCTTAATACCCTGTTTCTTCCAATCTGACGGCTGATAATAGCGGGTTGTATTGGTCAGATCAATGACTAAACCTATTTCTCTTCCTAAAACTTTTTGCTGGTGAATAACTTGCTTCAAAGAGTATCTTTTACCAGGAATAATGCAATCATTGAATGTTTCTCCAAGAGGAACTTTAGAAGGAATTATGTACCCTATGGGATGACCAGCAGCAGGGCAATCCAGCCAACCAGGTGGAAGCTTGGTTTTATCGTAAAATCTTGTGTTAATGACAGGTTCTCTCCTTGGTTGTTGTACAACCCGTTTTGGACCCTCATCTGGGAAATCTCTTTTCAATCGTTGCCGTCTTTCTTCACGCTCTCTGCGTAACGTCTCAACTGCAGTCTCTATATGTGCAATCTCCTCTTCGACTTGTGCTCCAAATATCTCTTCTTCATCATCTTCAGGTAACGGGAAAGCATTCAAATCCATAGAGATAGTCATCCAACATCAACAACTAAATAACTACAGAACCTAACTAGGGTTTGCTGCTACTGAACCTATAGGGTTATTGTGTTATAGGTGATAACCGATGCCTTTTATAGGCATCACAAACCTTAGACCAATTTCCTAAAACTCTACCAATCCTATATTAAGGATATTACTTCTCGTTATAATCAAATACCATAAATAAACTCTATTCTAACATAAGGAAACTCTAAAACTGTTAACCTTCAAACTTATCCTTTGAAAATCAGAAGTTACCAAAAGACAAGGATATCTTGAAAGCTTTTTGATCAGGGATGACGATGAGGTTATTGCTTGTTCTTACTCTCATTTGCTCTTTGTTGCATAAAGTTGTAATTGTAATTTGGGATCCTTTTCGTTTTTACACGGTGAATATGAGACAATTGGTTGAATATGATTTTATTCCAATTTAGGGAACTTATTTATACCAGACGTGAGGTTAACTTAACCTATAATGCAATGTGTAGACAGTAGATGATCTCTTCACTATTTTGTTTGAATAACCATGACAGTACACGAAAACCTGGATTAATAACACGCTGGATTCTTCAATCAGATCCACGTTGGGAGATTATGATGATGCGAGTCTTCTATGGACACACTTAAAGAAGAAATTTTGTGTTGTCAGTGGCACACGAATCTGTCAGCTGAAATCTTCGTTAAGTGAGTGTAAACAAGGGAAGTCTGAGAGTGTCGATGTCTATTAAGGGAGACTAAACAAAATATGGGATGAGCTGGTGACATATATGAAATACCACAATGCAAGTGTGGTCATTGTACCTGTAATATTGCGACTCAGGTGACTAATTTGCGAGAAGAAGATTATCTTCATTATTTTTTGATAGGTCTGGATAGTACGTATGGCTCACTGCATGAACAATTGTTAGCCACATATCCTCTACCAACTATTGATGTTGCGTACCAAACTGTAGTGAACTCTGAACGCTTAAGAATGGGAGATGTTCTTCTATCTAAAGAAGTGCAGGAGAATGTGATGGCCTTTAAGGTGCAACCTGATCAGGTAGCAACCACAAACACTTATGATGATGCAAAGTTTTGTAAACACTGCAATGAAAATGGACACTCAAGATGGGTGCTTTCAAATTATTGGTTACCCCGAATGGTGGGGTGACAGATCTCGGGGTGGTAGAGGATTTGGCGAGAGGTGGCAGAGCCGGGTGGTAGAGGTCGAGGAAGCTATGCGTCTGGAAGAGGTGGAAGAGGCTATGGCAGTACCAATCCGGTACGATCAAATAATTTGAATGTACCAGCAGCTCAGCAATACAGTGGTACTACATCTGCAGATGGAGTTGGGCTTGGTTGGCGTAACAACAACTCAGCTTCAACAAGTGCTTGATTATTTGATTTCAAACAAATTAAAACTTCAATTACAAGGTTAACAGAATCGTACTTCCTGGATTGTAGATACAGGTGCTACGAATCATGTCACATGTAATATTGATGACATGCTAGAAGTAAAAGAAATTAAGGACCGGTTGACGAGGAAGGCGATTGGAGTGGGTGAGAGACAAGGTGGACTATATTTGTTTCGTGGTGTACCTTCAGTACAAGTCACTACACGATATTCTGTGATTAGTAACTAAAAATTCGTAACCAACATGTTGTTACATTCTGAATCGTAACCAGAAATTTCAGTTACGAAAATTTAGTAACGGTCTTTGTTCGGTTACGAAAGTTTACTAATTTAGTGACGGCCCAGGTCGTGTTACTATTAGTAACTGCTAGAAAAAAAATCATGTGAAAAGAGCGTGTGCAGGGGTAACACTCCTGACTATCGTGTGAAAAGAGCGTGTAAGAGCCGAGATAACCTAAACTCCCTTCCCGGAATTTTTCCCCCTCTTCCCACACCACGGAAACCTTATCTTCTTCTTTTCTTTCTTCGCTCCCAAACTCCATCTCCATTTACTTCTCTCTTCTTCAGTCTCTTAACTCCATCTCAACTACTCTCTGCTGTGACATTATTTGCTGTCATTAATCTCAATCTAGATCTGCCATTAATTATTTGGTAAGATTGATAATTAAGTTATCTTTCTTTTAGGTTTTGATAATTAGATTTTAATTTTAATTAGGTTTTGATATCTCTCAAAGATTGATAATTAGGTCATCTTTCTTTTAGGGTTTTGATACCCTCTGCAAGATAATTAGGTCATCTTTCTTTTGGGGTTTTAAAAATTAGGTTTTGATTTTAATGATTTTCATTTATTTTATCAGCCTAGAAGCACTAATCAGGGATTTATTTTACCGTGCTTGTTTGAAAACAATAACTCGGTATTATCCCTTTTCATGCCCTTGTTTTATTATTGGGTTTAATTTTTAGGTCAGTTGGTTGTAACTGAGATTTGGGTTTTCAATTATTTTCGATTTTGACTTGTTTTCAGTGAGTGTCAAAGCTCAATTGTTTTCTATGCTAGATGTATAATTGTTGATGGTGGTTTTAGACAAAGGGTAAAATCGTAAAACCCCGAATAACCTAATGTCACCGGTGACACATTTATTAGAATATTCAATGCATGTAGTCAGTAATTAATAAGGGGTATTTTTTCAAATTAGGGTTACAACGAACAAAACCCTAATTCCCTCCGTGCAATGGCAAATCATGCCGACCACACCTAGCCCAAGCTAGCCAGCGCCATTCCAAACGCACTCTGCCTTGGCCCTAGCTATGCTAGTCACACCAAACGCGCCAAAGCATGCCAACCATGCTAGCCGCACCTCCATGCCAATGGCAAATCATGCCACCACACCTAGCCCAAGCTAGCCGCGCTATGCCAAACGCGCGCTCGCCTTGGCCCTAGCTATGCTAGTCACACCAAAACGCGCCAAAGCATGCCAACCATGCTAGCCGCACCTCCGTGCCAATGGAAAATCATGTCGCCCACACCTAGCCCAAGCTGGCGCGCCATGCCAAACGACTCTGCCTTGGCCCTAGCTATGCTAGTCACACCAAACGCTACAAAGCATGCCAACCATGCTAGCCGCACCTCCGTGACAATGGAAAATCATGCCGACCACACCTAGCCCAAGCTAGCCGCGCCATGACAAACGCACTCGCCTTGGCCCTAGCTATGCTAGTCACACCAAACGCGCCAAAGCATGCCAACCATGCTAGCCGCACCTCCGCGTAATGGCAAATCATGCCGACCACACCAAGCCCAAGCTATCCGCGCCATGCCAAACGCACTCGCCTTGGCCCTAGCTATGCTAGTCACACCAAACGCGCCAAAGCATGCCAACCATGCTAGCCGCACCTGCGTGCCAATGGCAAAACATGCCGCCCACACCTAGCCCAAACTAGCCGCGCCATGCCAAACGCACTGTCTTGGCCCTAGTTATGCTAGTCACACCAAACGCGCCAAAGCATGCCAACCATGATAGCCGCACCTCTGCCAATGGCAAATCATGCCGACCACACCTAGCCCAAGCTAGCCGCGCCATGCCAAACGCACTCGCCTTGGCCCTAGCTACGGGTCACACCACGCCAAGCTAAACACCCTTACCTTGGCCCTAGCTCGCGCCATGCCAAAGTAGCGCCCGCGCCTAGGCTTGCAAACCATGCAACCTAGGCCAAATTGGCCACGCATGCCATTGGCACATGCCAACACGCATCGCCGGTAGCTTTTCTTACCGCCAGTGGCCCTAATGGCCGAGGGTGCCATTGACACATGCCAACACGCTCGCCGGTAGCTTTTCTTACTAAGCCGTGGCCCTAATGGCCGAGCATGCCATTGGCACATGCCAACACGCATCGCCGGTAGCTTTTCTTACCGTGCCGTGGCCCAATGGCCGAGCATGCCATTGGCACATGCCAACACGCTCGCCGGTAGCTTTCATTACCTAGTCGTGGCCCTAATGGCCATGCGTGCCATTGACACATGCCAAACACGCACGCCGGGTAGCCTAACTTGCAAGCCGTGCAACCTAGCCCAACTTGGCCGTACGTGCCATTGGCACATGCCAAAACCCACGCGATAGCCTAACTTGCAAACCGTGCAACCTACCACCAAGGCATTCCGCACATGCCATTGGCACATGCCACACACGCCACTAGCGACTCTGGCATTGCCACTTACACTCAACGTGCAACCTACCACCCAGGAATTCCGCACATGCCATTGGCACATGCCACACACGCCACTAGCAGCTATGGCATTGCCACTTGCCCTCAAGGTGCAACCCGCAACAAAGGCATTCCGCACATGCCATTGGCACATGCCACACGCGCCACTAGCAGCCCACTTGCACTCAAGGTGCAACCAACACTCGAGACATCAACACAAACTGGGGATGCTTTCCAAGGTCTTGGTTTGGCGGTCACAACATGCAGCGTACACTACGCTCACATTAAGAAAGCGTGAATAGAATAAAGCGGTCAAATAAATGAGGAAATAATGGTAAAAATGTTTTCACTCATAAACACCATGCGGTTACCACCTCCTCCCATTATTTCACCCTTTACTCTCTTCCTTCATGAGGCTGGGTATGTTTCAATCTCGACTTGTATAAATAGGTCTTACCTATTTCCACCGACGACAAGTCTCGGTCGGAGAAAACACAACACTCTCGGAAAAGGCAACTTTGCAAGCTCTCCAAAAAAGCTTTCATCTCTTGCAAGCTTCCGAAGCTTTCACTTTCGATACAAGTCGAGACACTACTCTCCCAATCATTCTGGTCTCAACACCTTTCTTTGCTTCCTCCCCAAATCAACCCTTCTCCTCCACTTTGGACCGAAAGCAAGTCCGAACGGCCATTTCTTGGTTTAGGCCGGACTTGTACAGATTGATCTCTCGAATCTAGAAAGTGATCACGTGCAGCACATTTGTTTAGGGTTTAAACCAGTGTCTCACTCACCTACCGAATTTACCAAAATCGGCGGAAACGATTCTTACCCATAAATAATAATATCAAAATAAGTCAGGTGATCTATAAAATGATTTTTTGCCCTTATCTATTAAAATGATCGTTTTACCCTTAGTCGACCGTTTAAGTGTTGTGTGTTGAATGTATAAATGATGCAGAGGAATTCATGTAGTCTTGAACTCTCTTTGTTGATGAAATCTTTATACGAAGCTAGATTTTTGTTGAATCATACTTTGCCGACATTTTGGATTGATATTATTGATTGAATGAAGAGAACGCTTACACTGATCTACGCTTATCGCTAGATGAATGTCGGTTATGCTAAGGGAAACTTGCAAATACATATGTGCAAGTCCCCTGTGTAACCACGTCTTGATCATGGGAGCTTTCTTTGACCTGAGCTTGAACTTGAATAACATTTCTTTGGTGATTGTCTTTTGGTATAAGTCGTCCTGTCTTTAAGTTAGTAGTTATTGAGATTTTGAGGATATTGCTTTAATAGTATGGTTGATATAAAAATAGTATGGTTAAAATGGTTAGTACATTGTTGTGCTTTTTGATTCAATGGTTAGTACTTTGCGAATGTTAACATAGATATCATCATTTTTAGTTACAAATGTAGGGGTATTAAACACGTCATCTATGGTTGATAAGGACTGGATGAAATGTGCGCGTAATTTTGTTCAATACATAGAAGGTGTAAGATCATTCGTAGAGTTTGTTCGTAAAAATGGTGGTGGCAGAACGATGTTCTCATGTCCTTGTAAAAATTGTAAGAATGGTAAAGGACCTATGTCTCTAGGTGAAATTGATCATTTGCTCAAGAATGGTATTCAGTTGACCTATACAACGTGGCGTTTCCATGGGAAAAAGTCAAATAAAGATAAACCCAGAAATGATAATGTAGGAGTTGCAGTTGACAACGTAGGAATCGGAGTTGACAATCTAGGAAATTCAGCTGACAATGTGGAAGATTTTGCTGAGAACTTTAATGCTTCTTGTAGTGTAGATGAGACTGTTTGGCGCATACGTAGGGTTCACAATGATGATGGAACTAGTAGTAGCAAGGAAAAAATAGATTTTTATGAGCGTGCTAGACAACCTTTATATCCTACATGTTCTAAGGAAAATACACCATTGTATGCTGCTATTAAACTAAATAACATAAAGACCCAATATGGGTTTTCTGACAATGGTGTCACTACACTCTTAGAATTTTTTAAGGAGTTGATTCCTGATGTAAATACACTGCCGTGTAAGTTCCATGATGTAAAAAAGTTGATACAAGAACTGGGGATGGACTACTTAACTTATGATGCATGCATCAATGATTGTATTTTATACTGGAAGGATCATGCATCATTGGTTATGTGTCTTGTGTGTCAAGAACCTAGATATGAGAAGGTCTTTAATGACGAGAGGAAGCTTACGCAAGTTGCTCGCAAGACGTTAAGACATTTTCCATTGATAAAAGGGTTGCAAAGGTTCTATAGTATACCATGGATAGCAGAGGCAATGAACTGGCATTCCAGAGCACAGTCAGATGGAAATATTATGCGTCATCCAGTTGATTATTCAGCCTGGCGATCTGCGGATAATTTTTTACCGGAGTTTGCCAAGGAACCAAGGAATGTAACATTAGGGATATCAACTGATGGCTTCAACCCGAATGGGTGTTTCGGTCTTAGTCACAGTTGTTGGCCTGGAATTATGTGTCCGTACAACCTGCCTCCTTCATTGTGCATGAAACGAGAGTTCGCAATGTTATGTTTGCTCATAGAAGGACCAAAAGCACCAGGGAAAGACATATATGTATACTTGCAACCACTAATAGAGGAATTGATACAGTTATGGAATGAAGGTGTAATCACGTACGACTCTTTCACTAAAATTGAGTTTCTGATGAGAGCAAGATTATTGCGGGCTATTCATGATTTTACTAATTAGGTACTTTAGCTGGATGTGTCACTCATGGTTATTATGCTTGTCCAACTTGTGGAGAATGAACAGTTTCTGAACATCTTCCATTAACTAAGAAGATTTGTTATATGGGACACCGAAGATGGCTGCCATCAAAGCATAAGTATCGAGATGATAAAACCAATTTCCCGAGAGGGGTAGAGCAAGGTTCAGCACCATGGCCACTGATAGGGTTTCAGGTTCAAGAGATTGTAGCTAATATTAGAACCAAGGTTAGTAAGGGAAAACATCCATCGGTAGCAAGTCGACTGAAACGTAAAAGAATACCCGAAGGGGAAACTGATGCTGATGTAGAAGCTGAGGTTCATGACCGCTCCTTATTTTCTCGAATATCTATTATTTATGATCTGTCGAATTGGAGTCCAAATCTGGTGCGACATAATACAAATGTTATGCATACAGAGAAAAACATAACTGAGCATCTTGTTAACACGATCATGGGTGGAAACAAGCCAAAGGATGGTCCTAATGCGCGCAGAGATATGGAAGAAATGGGGTTTAAAAAGAAGCAATGGTCGAAAGTGGATGATGTGGCTGGTAAAACAACAATGGAAGATGCTCCTTTTGCAATGACGAAAAAAGAGAAACTTGCATTTTGTACTACATTGAAGAACTTAAATGTGTCATCTGGTTTTTGTTCCAATCTTCGCAATAGCGTCAGTGTTGATCCTCTTGAGCTAAAGAACTTCAAGTCTCATGATTATCATGTCCTTATGCAACATTTGTTTCCGTTACTGGTTCATGCATCACCTTCACTACCTAAAGATCTCAGATTTCTCTTCTTCGGATTAGTTTATTTTTCAAAATTTTGTGCGCGAAGGTTATCAACAGAGAACAACTTTTAAAAGCAAAAGCTATTCTAGTGGAAGCAATCTGTGTATTGGAAAGATACTTTCCTCCTTCCTTCTTGGTTATAAGTATCCACTTGATGGTGCATTTGGCTGACGAAGCTTTGATCTGCGGTCCTGTCAGATTTAGATGGATGTATCCCTTTGAATTACCAGAACTTACCTTATTGTTTAATGTGTAACTTGAGTGTTTTGTTGTCATTTCTGAACTTTTAACTTTTCTGAACGATATTTGTAGGTTGATGAAAGGTTACAAAGGTTTGGTGCGCAATAGAAGGTACATCAATGGCTGCATTGCAAGAGGATATGTATTGCGAGAAGCCAGCTTGTACAGTATAAAGGACATATCAAATGATGGTGGTGGGACTCATAAACATACTCGACAGGCCTTTGTAGATGATGATGATGAGTTTGCCGATGAGATGCCTTTGAGTACTGCCAAAACCTATTACCTTAACTCAAGTACAGTTTCAACAAGCTCGTAGGTGGCTTCTGTCTAAGTATGTGGAAATAGATGAATGGCAGAGGTACAACTTTTTAACTTCACAGTTGTTAGATATTTTTTCATTATTGGATTGTCGATCTAATTGTTGCTGGGATGTTCTTTGATTGTAGGAAGTATGATTTATATGTGAACATCGACAACTTTAATAGTCAAGAAAATCGTTCTTCCAAGAACGGGCCAAAAACCTTTCTCTTATGGTTATGCGACGAGGTACTATATATATGTTAGCTTCAGAGTTGATTTATTCCATACCATATTGTGGCTTTTGTTGTGCAACTGACACACATGTTCTCTTACAGATGATAGAAGCCAAAGAGACAAAATCAATACTTTGGCGACTAGTGCAAGGACCCATTTTCAAGGCGCAGTCGTATAAAAAGTACCAAGCCAATGGCTTTTCTTTCATCTCTCATGATTATGAGGAGGGTTTCATAACATAGAATAGTGGTGTGTCTATGAAAGGCATTACGAGACATAAAACAAAGTCCACGGACATAAATTTGGTTGAAGCAGAAATTACCTATTATGGTGTCATTAAACAGATTATCAAGTTGAACTATATGGAATTCGAGGAAGTTGTTTTTTACTGTGATTGGGTTAGATTTGAAGATAAGAGTAATGGGTGCAAACTTGATCCAATCTCAAACTCAATAAAGGTCAACTTGTCTAAGATGCAAAGCACTAAGAGAGTGATGGATGAGCGGTTTATTCGTGCATCCGAAGCGACTCAAGTGTTTTATTCAAAGGATCTGGATGAAGTGGGATGGTTTTTGGTATTGCATTCACAGTAGAGATTAACTTGAGAATTAGATCAGCTAGAAATCCCTACTAGTTATCGATCAACTCTTCATCGACAATGAGAGCTTGGAAAAACTTTTATGTGTCGATGCTCTAGTTTAGAATTATGTATGATGTATGTCATCGTTGCAAGTTGTGTGTTTGTATTTCGATTGTGATACTTTTTTTTTTTATCGATTCTGTAAGTTTTAGTAGGTTCTTTTTATTTAATAAGTTTGATTCTCTTTTATCATATCACTTGCGCTATCTTACTAAGTTGTATTTCTTCTACACATGGATGTTTGTTAAATGTTTTTTTACAGGTTACTATGGCAGCAGTGGAGGTAGATAAAAAATGGACTTCCCATTTCTACGAATACAACTAAGCTCGGCCACATGAAGGGAGGTTTGATTCGCGCTCATATCCCCGTCTCCTTCAAATCTTGTAGGGATGTGCCGGATAACTTCAAAGATGATGTCTGGACGGAATTGCAGGTAAAAACTTACCTTAGAACTGTCAAACTGTTGTTTAGAATTGAGGCTCTGTTTTTTTAGAAATCATATCTATTACCGGATATTTGTAAGATAAATTTGATAAAGGGGATGGCTCCTATATGGAGGAGATTTAAGTGGGAGCTCAGAGTAGCCTAGTATGATCCTTATAACACCTATGAAGAAAGGATCTCTCATGTTCCTCCAACTGTAAGAGAGGAGGATTGGATAAAATTCTGTAACAATGGAAAAGAGGAAGCCCAACATAAAAGTAGAGAAGAGCATAAGAAGAAAATGAAAAGATATGATTACGCTCATACTTCTGGTCGCAAACCTCATAGTATGGTAAAAGCTGAACTGGTATGTATATCACCATAAATATTTCTGTCTGTTATCTACTGCATGCTTGAACTTGTTTTGGGGATGTCATTTCTTGCTGTCCAATGAATTGCTTCATCTCGCAGCCTTAATGGAGTAGTCGCTGAACTTGTTAACTTGTAGTTTTTAAGATTCCAGTCAGCATTGGATACAAATCCCTCCTCAAACCCAGGGGTTATTAATACATTAGAATAACCTCCGTTTACTTTTGAAAAGATGGTGTAAATATACTCGATTGATTGATACTAATCACTTATCGTATTTGTAAATTTAGAAGAGCGAGAATCTAGAGTGGAGATCACCAACTCG
This sequence comes from Papaver armeniacum, assembly GCA_023531295.1. Classification (NCBI taxonomy): domain Eukaryota; kingdom Viridiplantae; phylum Streptophyta; class Magnoliopsida; order Ranunculales; family Papaveraceae; genus Papaver; species Papaver armeniacum. The sequence continues at coordinate 111,349 of JAJJWW010011372.1, read as the reverse complement.
ATGTGTGGATTAAAACTCATACACAAGAGGGTGGGAAAATTCTACCTAGTGCGCAACCCTACTATGTGAGTCGACTATGCTTTGTTTATGTTTATATATTGTTCTAATTTATTCAATCCATCTATGTTTAAAAATGTGCTCTACATTACGGGATGACCTTAAGAAGGCGCAAGAAGAGATCAAGGAAAAACTAGATGCTAGTGAACTCAGAGATGAAATGGATGCATTGATTAAAGCATTTGTAAAGGATTCTAGGGGACGAGTTCGTGCTGTTGGTCCTATTTCTCGTACACAATATGATTATTCTGCTCCTGCGCATGCCAAATTTGCTGAATTGAAGTGCAAGGATGGAGAACTTAAACATGAGGTGAAGCAGTTAAGTGGCAAGATGGAGGTTTTGCTTCAAAGATTTGGATCCTTATGTCACATTGTGCAGGACATCCAATCTGGGCAAGCATCATATATTGCCTCGAACCACTTCGATAATGCATATGGTCCCGCGTGTTCACCTGCTCAGACTGCTTCAGCTGGTCAAAATAGTTCACATTCTCAGTCACTTCCACAAGAAGTTGAGGCATCACCAGCTCGATCAGCAGTAGGCTCTGATGGGGTCAAATGTTCATTGGTGAACTTGAATAATGAGACCATTGTTGTTGGTCGATTTTGTGGCGGTGAATTTGGACGTACGGCTCACGGCTCACCTGTAGCTGATGATCATGCAAAGGTGTTGGTGGACCTCATACTATTTCCAGATGAACCAACCATTAAAGCTAACAAGTTTGTGAAGACCTTCAAAGAAATTGGAATTGGAGGCTATGTGGTTCATCCAAAAATCTGCATCCGATATGATTAGAAGGGTCTATATGTCTTTTTAGAAATGATGAGAATATCTCAGCCATCAGCCTATGCTTTTTTGCTATTATGTCGGCCATCTTTTTTGCTAATTTTGCTAATGTTCACACTTTTGTATGTATGCTGAACATACTGATATGTAATCATATGCTGTTTTGCATAAGTAAACTCTGATGCAGTTGTGCTTAAGGGAGATTCTCATGCAAATATGCATAAGAAAGTACTAATTTAAACTGAGAATGACTTTGATATATGTTCTTGTGAATTTTACTTTGTGTATGAGTATAGTTTTTGTTGTTGCGTATGTGTTTTTGGTTGTGCGGAGTGTCTGCCGGTTAAGGTTTGTCAAGCAATAGAGCCACTAGGGAAATATCAATCCCTGGTAATTACTTTATCTGTTTCTGCTTGTATATTGAAGTTGCAATGTGTGGATGTAGTATTACTTGATTTGTTTATGCTTGACTACAGTTAAGATTTTAACCTTCAGTTTTACAATTTCTTGCGAGGTACAACACTTAATGATCAAATTGTTGTTGGATTATGCTGTTGGTAACCTTCATCTGGTAAGTCTCTTTTGTGATCTTCTTGACATCGTACACAACCATGTCTATGTTAAAACCAAGCATCACTTTGACCTGTAGAATGAAGAATGTTTTACTACTCACTTTGACCTATAGAATGAAGAATGTTTTACTACTCATTTTGCTTCTTTTGAATGGAGAATGAATGTTTGAGCTGTAGAATGAAAGGCAGCTGATGCTCTTTTTTTTGCGAGCTAAACTTAGTAGTTTTACTACTCACTTTGACCCCTATTATATTATTTGCAATAGCGTAAAACTGAAACTACAGCTCATCTTTTTTATCAATCATAATCATGGCTAATTTTGTGTCATTGGTATTTTTATACATGCAGGTGACGTTAAAGGAACCAGAGTAAGTTAAGAATGCTTGTGAAGAAGCTACACCCATGATTAATAGCCGCAGAGCTAACTGCAACCTAGCTTCACAAGGTGCACATCGTCCTAGGGTGATTACTTCCAACTGCATCGAACCAATAAGGTACAAACATAGAAAGTAACGAAAGCAGCAAATTTTAGACATATTTTAATCCCTTTGGCTTGAATGTTTTTAATCTTAATTGTTAAGGAATCATGTCATGTAAAAACTTCCAGTACAAATAATTTTACAATGTTGAACCCTGAACCACATCACCATTACCAGCAACAAACCTTGATAGAATGAAAGGCAACTGTCAGGTTACACCAAATCTTGTAGAATGCATAATGTCTAGTTTTGCATAATCTTGTGTATTACTTGTTTCTTATCTTGTGAATCCAACATACTAAGTTCAAATGTTGTCTTGTGTCAATATGGTATGCGATCTAGGTTTGCGAAGCTCTATCTCTAAATGCATTGTTTACTTGCTTGCAGACGAAGCGGTTATAAAGAATGTTGGGGAAAAGCGGATATTGAATAAAGAAACAAGTGGATTCAGGTAAAAGAGTCATCTGCCTATATTTAGCAGTTATGAATCATCTGACAGTTGAACTCACCATGAACACAAGTGTCATATACTTAACAGTTATTTTTGCTTCTTTCCAATGTAGAACGAGTGAATGGTTGAATGTAGAAACAATGAATGTTTGAATAAATGTTTGAATGACTTCTTTTGAATGAATGTTTGAATTGGATTGTATTGGATTGGATGACAACATATTCCAGGGGATAGGGTACCTGCAGGGTAAAATAAAAGGTGTGGGAACTACTTTTGACCAGGTCAACGAAGACCGATTTTTTTTTCTGTTACCTAAAAAATAGTAACGGCAAAAAAGAGTTACTAAATTTTTACTAGGATAATAGGAGTCAGTCAAATTTGACCTGGTCAAACAATTAGTAACCCTAGTAAAATTTTTGTAACGGCAAGTATCAGGTTACTAAAATTTTACCAGGAAACTGAAGTCAGTCAACGTAGACTTAGTCAATATATTTGTAACCGTATTAAAAATTTAGAAACAGTCCTACTGTGGTTACTAATTTTCATTTCATAACCGTGATGTTTCGGTTACTAAAACAGTTACAACCCCAAATTAGTAACGGCGACATGTTGGTTACGAAAATTTGTTACACCTTCTTTTGTAACGGCTTAGGTGTGTTACAACCCCATTTCATGACTAAAATAAAGAGTTACTAAACGCGAAATATGGTGTAGTGAGTGCCTGCAGTTAGTGGAGATTCGTACGAGCTATGGCATCAAAGAATGGGACATCCTTCGGAGAAAGTATTACAAAAGATACCAGCTGTGAGTAGGTTATTTAGGAAGAATAATAATGCTTGTGATATTTGTCCACAAGCAAAACATCGTAGAAGTAGTTTTCTCAATAGTCAGAGTAAAGCTAGTTGCATATTTAAGTTAGTTCATTTGGATTTATGGGGGCCTTAGAAGACACCTTCGTCTCGTGGAGCTCATTATTTTTTAACAATATTTGATGATTTTTCAAGATGTGTGTGGATTTATTTGATCAAGAATAAAACTGAAGTTGAATTGATATTTCTTAACTTTATTGCTCTTATTAAACGTCACTTTGACAAGGAAATTATTTTTGACAGGTCTTGTGTTGGTACACCCCAACAAAATGGGAGAGTTGAGAGAAAACATCAAGATATAATGAATGTTGCAAGAGCTTTGAGATTTCAAGCTAATTTACAAATACAATTTTGGGGGAGTGTGCATTGGATCGCAAGATACTTGATTAATCGAACACCAACACCTTTGCTCAATAACAAGACTCCATATGAAATTATGTTTGGAAAGTTACCTCCATACGATCAGTTGAGAGTGTTTGGATGTTTGTGTTATATGCAAAATCAGAATAGTAAAGGAGACAAGTTTGCAAGTCGGGGAAGAAGGTGTGTATTTCTTGGTTATCCATTTGGTAAAAAGGCATGGCAAGTTTATGACTTAGACACAAAACAGTTTTTGGTGTCAAGAGATGTAGATTTTTATGAACACCAGCTTCCATATATGACAACCAATGTTGAGAAGTCAAATAATATTGCTCCATCAAGCATTGAAACATGTTGGAGTGATGATGAGGATAGAGAAGAAGCATAGTTGCCCAGAGAAGTTATTGAAACTCAACAGCCTGAGATGTAGCAACAACAAATATTTGATGAAACACACAGCTTGGTATTGAATGTGCAACAGAATAATTGGAAGGAAGTGTTCAAGAACATCCTGAGGAGACTGAACTGGATGCTTCATCTAATGACACTTCGGTGGAAGTTGTGGTAGATACTAACATCAAAGTGAGATGGGTAAAGGAAAACGTCGAAAATTCCTTCTAAAGAGTTCAAGGGCTTTGTTGCGCATACAAGACGTGAAAATAATCCACCTTACACTCAACCTACACAATCATCAGCCTCAGGTACACCTTATCCTTTGACATATTAAGTTAGTTGTGATCGTTTTTATGATGTACATAGGAAACATCTTGCAGCTATAACGATCGAAATGAGCCCAAGAGCTTCAAAGAAGCTATGAAGCATCCAGGATGTCAAAAAGCCATGGCTGAAGAAATAAGAGCTCTAGAGGAACAAGGAACATGGGAATTGGAGGAATTACCACCTGGTAAGAAGGCATTAGGAAGAAAATGGATTTATACAGAGAAGCGTGATGAAAATGGGAATTTGATACGTCTAAAAGCAAGATTGGTGATATTTGGGAATCATCAAGTTGAAGGATTGGATTATAATGAAACATTTGTAACGATTGGCAAAGATGACAACAGCTTAGTACTTTTCAGCCATTGTGGCGCTTAAGAATTGGGAAGTGCATCAAATGGATGTCCATAATGCATTTCGCATGGAGATTTGGAGGAAGAAGTGTATATGAAGATACCTCCATGGATTTGCCAAAGGAAATTCCAATTTGGTATGTCGAATAAAAAAATCATTATATGGTCTCAAACAGGCGCCTAGGTGTTGGTTTGCAAAGTTATCAACAGCCTTGAAGAAGTACGGTTTTAAACAATCATATTCAGATTACTCTCTTTTTACTATGACGAAGGGAAACATGCAAAATTTAATGTCTTAGTGTATGTTGATGATCCGATTGTATGTGCAATGATCTTGTTGAACTTCATAATTTTAAAACTTACTTGGGACAATGTTTCAAGATGAAGGATCTCGGGGAAAGTTGAAATATTTCTTAGATTGGAGGTGGCTCGTAGTAAACAAGGTTTCTACATATGCCAGAGAAAATATGCATTGGATATTATAATGGAGGCAGGATTATTGGGTGCAAAACCCGAATTTCCAATGGAGACGAATCATCAATTGGCATTGGCAAAAGGGAATATACTTGATGATGTGGAAAAATATAGAAGATTGGTCGGCCGTTTGATTTATCTGTCAGTTACAAGACCAGATCTAGCTTACTCAGTGCACATTTTATCACAATTTATGCAACAACCAAGAATGGAGCTGTGACGGACCGGAAAATTACGCCTTTGGCGCGTTGCCCCGCGGGCCGTAACTTCCCCGATGCGCCATGATGAAGCTACGATCCGAGCCTTAAAGTTAGGCAAATGCACGTTCATTTTCCCTAGCATGCATGCTCGTGGAGCATGATGCAGCTAACTTAGCTTCCACACCGTTCCAAAGTCACCCTCGTCCACAGAAGGGTATAAGGCCATAAGGCCAATGCCAATGCATTTTTTCATGCATCTCTGGCTTTGCCTTTACGTAGGGAATTCATCACTGAATTTCATAGCTAGCTGAGCAACCGTCATATTGCCATGTCTTGTCCAGGCATAAGCCTTGGACTTTGGCGTAGGCCGCACCAAGCCCTTGCCATTTCCTACGTTACCTCGCTTACCAACTCTTTATAACTTGATAGGAAGTATAAGCATCCACTTACTGGCATGCAACTAAGCCTCATCAAGTCTGTCCACAATCATCTCTTGCGCCGAGCTACCGAGCTTAGATGATATGAGGGGCCAACGATCGACCCGGCAATGCCGCAACTCATTGCGGCGCCTACGTACCCTTCCCTACTCTAAAGGGATCAAGCACGGACATCGTAGTTCATCCTCGAAGGGACAAGCAACTCATTCCAATTCGTTTGCTAGGCCGTGGCCAAGCAATAGTGGTAATGGCCTAGTCCGTATAGGCCGTTCCGTCAAAATGCATCCAAGTGATACAATTTCGGTCCGCAATATGGCATAACGATGCCTAAGCACCAAATGCCCTCTTCGCGAGGCTACGTAACTATAAATGAGCCTTAGGCATCATTTATACTCTTCCGGCTAAGCTATGAAGCTTACTTGGTACATAGTCCGCATATGCACCTTCAACCAACTACCCCTCCCTATATATGTCTTAATGGAATTTCTACAAGTATGGAAAAGGGGGGCATATTGACATGCTTGCTTCACTATTCATGGCCGTTGCCATGAATTTCTCGAATGACCGGCCAAGATGGTCTGTACATTCGATCCCGGCTCATGCCGGTTCCATTGTCCGCCATGTGGGCCGTCCACTGCCAACCCGATGCCCGGCCATGTTGGCCGTCCACTGCCAACCCGATGTCCGGCCATGTTGGCCGTCCACTTCCAACCCGATGTCCGGCCATTTGGCCGTCCACTGCCACCCGATGTCCGGCCATGTTGGCCGTCCACTTCCAATCCCGATGTCCGGCCATGTTGGTCGTACATTTTCAAGGTCATCTACCCAATTGACCTAATGCATCATTTGATGCAGGATTGGCTCTTGGACAATGTATCTTCCAACCAATGCCATATTGGCCTTAGCCAATATGCATATGCGATGTGCCTTACTTGGCACTGTGATATGGCCTGTGGCCAAATGCATCTCACCATGCAAAGGAAGCTTTGGATGAAGCTTCATCACAAAGAAATGGCGCATCTTTTAGCATGCGCCATGCTAAAAACACGGGGTGTTACATTATCACACCTTCAAATAATTTCACACCAAATTCAAAACCAAAACTATTGTGGACAATCTCTTCGAGTTGGATTTCCTGAGCAAAAGTCCCATACCAGATGCACAGAAATCACGGGCTTCTTCAAGTTGTCATGAACAACAATTTAGACCTTCCGAGCACATGTCCCATACCACCCGCCTAGGAATCCAAAAAGTGCCCACAACAAAACCAAGAATCGCAATTGGCCAAAGTGCCAAGAGGATATCTCGACAAGGTATCCCGTATAGCATCCCATACTACCACCCAGAATCCCTAAGTTTCACAAGTCAAAGATTTCATCGAAATGACAAGGCAAAACTCAACGCAACACCGTGAGGACCAATCTCTAATGCCGTCAAGGCTTGGATGCAAGCCACCGTCCCCGACGGATTTCGGTTGCCACTCAGAAGTGGGATGCTAGCCGGCCTCCGACAACGCATACCCTTGGCCGGCCAACGCTTGGGGATGATCACCCCATTGTCTATCCACCGTCCTGCACGGCCTTCCTGATGCTCGTAAGCGGGGTGCCACAGAGAGGCCTGGCAAACTCACAAAGACTTATACAAGCTCAACTCGATTCACAATGTAACTGGCATAGCAGTTAACAACTCTTTCCTCGCATAAGTTGGCCTACTCTCCAACTTAAAGTTTTCCGTTAAGGAAGATACTCGCTTGACGAGTCAACTCCGCACAGTCCAAGAGTTATCTCGGAACTTGCTCTGATACCAACTGTGACGGACCTGAAAATTACGCCTTTGGCGCGTTGCCCCGCGGGCCGTAACTTCCCTGATGGGCCATGATGAAGATACGATCCGAGCCTTAAAGTTAGGCAAATGCACGTTCATTTGCCCTGTCATGCATGCTCGTGGAGCATGATGCAGCTAACTTAGCTTCCACACCGTTCCAAAGTCACCCTCGTCCGCGCTGTAAGGGTTTAAGCCCATAAGGCCAATGCCAATGCATTTTTTCATGCATCTCTCGGCTTTGCCTTTACGTAGGGAATTCATCACTCGAATTTCCTAGCTAGCCGAAGCAACCGTCATATCACCGTGTCTTCTCTAGGCATAAGCCTTGGACTTTGGCGAGGGCCGCACCAAGCCCTTGCCATTTCCTACGTTACCTCGCTTACCAACTCTTTATAACTTGATAGGAAGTATGAGCATCCACTTACCGGCATGCAACTAAGCCTCATCAAGTCTCCGTCCACAATCATCTCTTGCGTCGAGCTACCGAGGTTAGATGATATGAGGGCCAACGTGGCCGGACCGGCAATGCCGCAACTCATTGCGCTGCCTACGACCTTCCCTACTCTAAAGGGATCAAGCACAGACCGTAGTTCATCCTCGAAGGGACAAGCAACTCATTCCACCTCGTTTGCTAGGCCGTGGCAAGCAATAGTGGTAATGGCCTAGTCCGTATAGGCCGTTCCGTCAAAATGCATCCAAGTGATACAAGTTCGGTCCGCATATGGCATAACGATGCCTAAGCACCAAATGCCCTCTTCATGAGGCTACGCAACTATAAATGAGCCTTAGGCATCATTTATACTCTTCCTGCTAAGCTTATGAAGCTTACTTGGTACATAGTCCGCATATGCACCTTCAACCAACTACCCCTCCCTATATATGTCTTAATGGAATTTCTACAAGTATGGAAAGGGGAGCATATTGACATGCTTGCTTCACTATTCATGGTCGTTGCCATGAATTTATGAATGACCGGCCAAGATGGTTGTACATTCACCCCGGCTCACATGTCAGCTTCCATTGTCCGGCCATGTGGCCGCCCACTCACCAACTGACGATGTCCCATTTACATGTTGGCCGTCCACCGCCACCCGATGTCCTGGCCATGTTGGCACCACTTCCAATCCCGATGTCCCAAGCCATGTTGGTCTGTACATTTTCAAGGTCATCTACCCAATCTGACCTAATGCATCATTTGATGCGTGATTGGCTCTGGCCCATGTAGCTTCCAACCAATGCCATATTGGCCTTAGCCAATATGCATATGCGATGTGCCTTACTTGGTACCAGATATGGCCCAGGGCCAAATGCATCTCACCATGCAAAGGAAGCTTTGGATGAAGCTTCATCACAAACAAATGGCGCATCTTTTAGCATGCGCCATGCTAAAAACACGGGGTGTTACAGGAGCATTGAGAAGTAGCACTTCGTGTGCTTAGATACTTGAAGAAGAGTCCAGGACAAGGAATTTTGTTGCGCTCTGATAATGGTCTTAGTTTAAAGGGATGGTGTGATTCTGATTGGGCAAGCTTTCCATTGACTAGACGTTCATTAACAGGATGGTTTGTTCTTATTGGTTTTTCTCCTGTTTCTTGGAAGACTAAGAAGCAAAGATACGCTTCGCTCAGCAGGCTAATATAGATCTATGGCAGCAGTGACGTGTGAATTGAAGTGGTTGAAATAGTTGTTTGGTGATTTAGGAGTTCATCATACTCATGGGATGAATCTCTTTTGTGATAGTCAATCCGCATTATAGATTGCTCAGAATCCAGTATTTCATGAACGAACAAAACATATAGAAGTGGATTGTCATCTTGTTAGAGATGCCATCGTAAGGAATATTATATCACCCTCCTACACTCCTACAACGGTGCAATTGGCTGATATCTTCACAAAAGCCTTAGGAAAAGCTCAGTTTAAGTTTCTTTTGTCCAAGATAGGCATTTGTGATCTGCATGCTCCATCTTGAGGGAGGGTATTAGGAAATAACCTATATTTGAGTCCTCAATTTAGGAAAGTCTAAGTACGTGCAGACACGTATCAGTGTCTTGATGACCAAGGCATATGAATTTATAAATATCTAAACAATATGAATTAGAAAACTAAGACTTTTCGAGAACTTGACAGACTTCCTCTATGATCATACGATATGACAAGACAACCATAGATCATTAGTTGGCAGATTTCCTCTCCTTGGTATGTTTTACCTCGTTTCGTCATTAATTGACTTTTGAACACCCAGTTTCTATGTTGTGTTAGGCGCTAGGCGCCAAAACGTGAGAAAATATTATTTTTTTCTGGGAGCCTAGGATGCCTTAGGAGCGCCTAGGCGCTAGGCGAGGCGAGAAATGAAGAGATGGCAAAGGATGTGATGGCATCCTACTTTCAGTAGATTTATGTTCAGTTAGAATGTTTGCAAGCAGTTTTGCCAATTTTAAATAATTTGTGCTGCTGCTACAGATACTATCCCAGAAATTTAGGTTTCTAGCAAGATTACTGAACGAGGCTATTGCACATAGCCTCTCCGAGGTTACACGAAATGACTATAAAAATTAAAAACTGGCAAAGACAACCACAACTCATCCAATAGAGAGTAAACTCGATCAGCCTTTATTTATTTATGAAATACCACAACTATATTGCTTTATGTACCTTCGTTTAAAGCAGTAGTACATACTTGTTACACTGAGCATAAATGATATAAAAAGGTCGTGATCAATTCACATTTTATTATCATGTAAAAAATACGAAGTTTTATTACCCAATTCTAGGTGTCTGGTAAACTCTTCCAGCTGAATTGACCCAGACCCTAACCCTATCGCACCTGAAATCCGTGGTTACAAATGATCCTTCCGGCACCAGAACTACGTCAACGTTTGGATTTTCTCTTTCGATTGTTGCTGCAGCAGATTCACCAGAGCTGCGTACCAACTCGGGCCATGAACTTTTACCTGTGAAATTTTTGCTCAAGTGTTAGTGTGCACATGATTTACTCCTACAAATTATATAGTACAATTAGGTAAAAAAGATAAAAGTTCAGCCATATACAGGAATCGAAACTTATAATATGAAACTAATGGACCTTTCACCTTTGCATTGTGTAGACATCTTGCTTGTTTGTGAATACTGAAACGTACTCTTGATGAAAATAAATTGCTAATGAAGGTTTTCTATTGTTTGTGTGGTTATGTTTGATTGATTCGCTGAGAGTTCGTCTTACAATGGGTTTAAATAGGTTTCAAAATGTTGATTAGAAATTCGGATATTCTCATATTTTTTATGTCATCTGGTTGTGACATTTGAACGATGACTTTGGCCATAAGAAGAAACTTACTACTGTTCACACTGGATCAGCTTGACCCATCTGCAGGCCAAGGATGATCAAGAAAAAAACAAGTGTCATGTGGAGTGGATGAACCACCGTCCTTGACCAAATCAATGGTAAGCAAATATTAGTTTTACCAAGTTTTTTTTTCATTTATTTTTGTTTTTTCTTTCTTGTTTACTCGATTTTTTCAGGATAAGCTCGGAACCCTAGTTAGCAATTCAGGATTCGGCAAACGTACGAGTATTATACGGTTTTGTGAAACCCAAATTCGGTCCAAAATTCGGTCAACGGGACGTGATTCACAAGAATTTTAACGGCATACGTACGTGTATAATTCGATTTATAAATGTGAGTTCGGCTCAAAATTCCTGATCTATATGTGACAAATAATTTGTATTTATAAGGTCATAGACCAATTTTTATGCATATGTGTGAGTTATTTAAAGAAAAAAATAAACTTAATATGATGATATTAATAATTTATACAACATTAGTCATCCAAGAGGACGTGGTATAGTTGTTTAGATGCTTGGTTAGTGAGTTAGAGATCTCTCTCACCTTCACCTTCAAATCTCTTCAGTCATTTTTGTTTCATAAAAATTACAACAACGTCTAATATTGGGTCGTGTATGCTCTCGGGAGGCGAAAGCCCAAATAGTGGGGCCTTTGAAAACGTAAAAGCTAAAGAATTTACTACGACTTAAGCGGACGTATCATTCGGGATACGTAAAATTCGTGAACGATTCGCGAATAATCCTAAATGCCACATAATACGCGACTTGGGTTCGAGTTACAAACGTACGCGAATAAGACGGTAAAATTCGTGATACCGAAAAATTCCGCAATGATTCGCGAATCATTCGCGAACTTACTAACTAGGCTCGGAACTATTAGTTGGACCTGTGGTTGCAAGATTTTTATTGAGAGGCAATTTATATAATTATGTTATGATTAAAATAATATTGCAATTGAAATTGTGCATTTAATGACTGTCACGGAATAGCTATCTAAGGCTTAGTCCTATGGGCTAGATATCTAGCTGCTAGGTTGGCCATCCACCTGGGCAACCTCCTAAATCCTATGGGCTAGATATCTAGCTGCTAGTTTGGCCATCCACGTCATCTGGTGAGCGCTTAGAACGGTTCTGGGCGTTTTGGTTACTTTTTGAGCGCCACCTGTTAGATTTTATGATTTTTGTGAGCGCCTAAACTAGTTCGGCGTTTTGGTCACTTTTTGAGCGCTGAACGGTTTGGCGCAACTCAATCTCAACGATAGTGCGATCTATGAGCAAATGCTAGGAGAGAGAAGTAGCCGAAAGAGTGTTAACTTTTTTCCCACATTTTTTTCATGATTTGCAACACTTTTTGTCCAATCTAGCCCATAGGACTTAGCCTTAGAAGAAGATATTAGTATTATTTTTCATACTTCCATTTGTGCTCCTATCATAACATTATCGTAAATTTCTGAAACATTTTGAGCTAACTTTCTGCTTGTTAATCGCATGGTAAAAGATGGGCTTTTGCTAATAAAACGCATCCCGCTAGCTCAATAGCGGTGCATAAAGCATATGAACTACATTTTCTGGACGAAAACTGGTTACAAAGACAAATGCGACCTACATGCATTGCAACATACCGAGAATGGAATGATGCATGGCATTTTTTTTTGATTGGTAAAGAATTTTGATGCAGGCGAGTTTCGAACTCAGGTCATTGGTATTATTACCCAATGACTTTGCCGTTGTACTACAGTGACAAGTAAGCATGACATTTGCTTAGTTGTCACCAATTATTTAGATGGTTTTTGGGAATCAGAAACATAAATCAAATCCAAACACCTTATACTAAGAATCTGGGTTGCACAGATGCGGACGCGTGGACGTGGACACGACACGACGCGGACACTACAAAATTATCAGAAAACTAGGACGCGGACACATATATACATATTTTATTTATATATTATTTATATATACAATCATGTATTTATATAGTAAAGTCAAGTGTTCCGATCCTAAAACTTAGAAAATAATGCTACATGTGTATAAATTTTATAAGAAAAGAAGAGATTGTATTTTTATACACGCCGAAGGTCAAACAATCAGTCACTATTAAAAACATGGCACAATCAAAATGCATTATTAGAACAACACATGCCCAAGCAAGGATATAGATGTCATTTCCAGTTACAAAACCCTAATAAATACCTAAATGATTGATCCAATGTTTATCCTTCTTCTTCTAGTTAATGATAGTAAAAATAAAAGAATAAATTTAAATGAAAATGAAAGAAAAAAAAACGCTTCAAACTCGAGTCATCAGTGCGTCCGCGCAGGGCACACACATTGGTGTGTCGAACACACATCGTGTCAGCGTCCCATGCGCACGAGTCAGACGCGGACACGGCTCGAAAAATGCAGCATCCATGCAACACAGCTAAGAACTCATCAAATCTCCCAAAAATCAAATACTAGTAGGAAGGTTTGAGCCATTGTTAACATTGGGTGGGAATATCCAATTATTGCATTTTTTTTCTTTTCTTTTCTTATTTTTGCCCCTAATTTCCTTTTGCTATCATTTTCTTCCAAATCTGTGGCACAGAAATGAGATAGGATTTCTGATAGCCTTCTTCTCCAACTCTCACTATGAACCTCTAAACACTAAACAGAAAGAAAAAAAATCCAAAAAACTGTGAGAAGGAGAAAACCAGAAACTGGTTTAATCACAGTGATGGCAAACATGATCATGGCTTCCTCATCCAAAACCCTAATCACATCTCCTTCAATCCAATCAACACCAAAAGCACTCAAATTCACCCAATTCACAACCCTAAAAATCCGAAGCCAAGCCAATCAAACCAGCAGCAGCAACAAAATCAAACTCCCAACTCTAAACCTAAACTCTCTCAAATCAACAGCAGCAATTGCAGCAGCAGTTCTAACAATGGCTCCACCATCACTAGCAGCAGAAATTGAAAAAGCAGCATTGTTTGATTTCAATCTTACTCTACCATTAATCATGGCAGAATTTCTCATACTTATGTTTGCTCTAGACAAGATTTACTACACTCCATTGGGTAACTTCATGGATGCAAGAGATGCAGATATTAGAGGGAAATTGAACAGTGTTAAAGATACATCTAGTGAAGTCAAGGAATTGGATGAACAAGCTGCTGCTATCATGAGAGCAGCTAGAGCTGAAATTGCAGCAGCTTTGAACCAGATGAAGAAAGAAACAACTGTGGAAGTTGAAGCACAGATGGCTGAAGGAAGGAAGAAATTGGAAGCTGAATTGGCTGAAGCTCTTGGTAATTTGGAGAACCAGAAGGAAGAAACTATTAAAGCTCTTGATTCTCAAATTGCGGCTCTTAGTGATGAAATCGTTAAGAAGGTTCTTCCTGTCTAAGTTACATTCTATCTCTCTCACTTTTCAATTAGTATATTATTGATTAATGTCTGTATGTCATAATCAAATACATTTTAGTCTCTGTAATAATGGATTCTTGCTTTTGAATTTCTTGTTTATATATCAATATATGTTTTTTGCTTCTTCTTTTTAGTGACTTTTGTGTATATTTTGGTTGAATTTGGTCTATGTTGTTGATTTCATCTAATGACATCAATGAATTCAGAAACTTTCCTGCATCACAGAATTTTCTTTTACATGTCCGATCTCAAACCAAGGGTACTTGGTGGATATATATTCTGAAGTTAGAATTTTTACTTGCACATGTTTGATGTATGCCACCAGTATGCTAGGTTAGTAATGCGTGTTCTGCGTAAGGTAATACACCATACCTTCATTTATTTATTTTGAGAGTCTTATTTGAGACATTTGATTACTGCCCAGACCGAAAATGAGCAGACTAAAGAGATAATCTGGGTGTAGAAGCTCTTTTATTTCTTGGGAGCTTGAAAGGGTATCGAATAACCATTGCCCACTTACACCCAGTTCTCAACAGATGAAAGAAAAACGTGAGCAGTTTTCTGTATCGTACAGGGTCATTGTTCGCCGATCCGGATATCAGTGTAATATCAGTACCTGCTGACACTCATAGAATGCTTCTATTTCAGTTGTGATACTAACTGAAACTGACCAGTGTACACTGCTAATTTCATAGTAGCCATTTTATTTGTCTCTTTTTATTTTTGTTTCGTAATCTGGCAAATTTGGTTGTTAAGTTATACACTAAGAACTTGTGTTAGTGCCTACTGATACAAATACGTACCGGTTGAAACGGCAAACCATGAACGGGTTACGGGGTACTTCGCGGAAATTCTCAATCCGTTGGGACAAGATGGAGAAATAATTATGTCATTTCCTTGTCTCACCGTCGGAGCCTTGAGGAAAAACAGAATAATATGAGAAGTCAACTGGGATCTGGTGAGGCATTTGCTTTTCTTGCGGCCCAAATTGTAAGCATCCTTATAAATCAATTAAAAATTAATGTTCATGGATTTTGAAGTAGAATCGCCTTATTTATTCTTCTCATCTCTTTTTTGTTTCACCACTTCTCTTTCATTTCTGTTTTACTGGTACCATTCTTATTTATTCTGTACTGTTCAAGAAATTTTGATTTTTACTGAGTGAAACAGAAATCTTTTTCTTTGATTTTGGTTATTTTGGCAGGGCCAGAAGTTCAGTAGTCCTTCAAATTTTTTGTAAAAGTATTCTCATCTTACTGAGTTTTCCTCCTATTCAAGTTTGTGTATCAGGTTCAGAGACCGATTAGAAGCCAAGGAATGGAAGTCATAGAAGAAAATTTAAAGATTGTACCATTAATTGATGGAAGTCATGGAACTGAAGGTGAATGTATATGCTTAGACGGGAATGCTTCTGAGATAACGAATCAAGAACCAGGAGTGGATGAGCCTATAGAATTTAGCTCCATTCTTATGAATGAGTCCATTGATTTATGCCCTAAACCAAAACTTGTTCGTTCTTTTTATTTCGTAAAGTGTGAACTATACGAAAGCCCAGAGCTACAATCCCAAGTTAATCAGGCTCAGAAGGAGATGCAGCAGAGCAGTCAAGCATGGCTTCAGCTTATTAAAGCCATTAAGACGAAAGAGGTACTCTAACTAACTAGTGCTATTATTGATGCGGAATTTGGTCGCCATTTATGAGAATATACAGTTTAAAGCACCTCAAACCTTGATTCTGTTCAAATAATCAGATTTCTAGTGATGTTTTTGAATATTAATCTCTTAATTGTTTTGTGTAGGTAGCTAAAAGCCAACTGATGGCATTGTTGATCTTCTAAATGTTCGAGAGGAGGTTTTACGGGAGATGGAGCATGAGAAGAGGTGGGTGGACCACTTGGACCAAGCTATGGTGAAGCTCCATAAAAAAATCTATGCAAGACCAGAGATGGGATTCACATGTTCATCGGAGGAAGAGCTTGACAATCTTGTAAGATAATTATTGACTAGATATAATAATGTTACGGTTTGACGTAGAGATGATAGGGAATCACTGAAAAATATTCCTGTCAATTTTATACAATCACGAATAATTATGCGAGAATTTTGCTATGAAGCAGGTTCGTAGCTTGCATTATCGGATGCAACATGGGAAGAGAACATTGGTTGAGGTGAAGTAGCTTCATAAGGAAATTAAACAACTTGAAGAAACTAGAGAGAAGGTTCGAGCTAATGACATTGAAATGAATCGCGATTTTTGTCAGCAGAGGGATGAAATTTATCAAACCTTTAAATTTGGGCTAGTTGAGCGTTTTCGGTACCAGGTTATGGTATGTCTTACTAAACTCTATTGGGATTTTATAGGTGTCTAGTACATGGAATCAAATGACTCGCTTTGTTTGGTTTTCACGGATCTTTTTGTCCTTACTTGTAGTACACGGGTTTGGATTTGGACACAATTAGAAAGAAAAAGCAATTACTTAGTCGGAGAATTGAATATGCGAGAAAACTTGAGAGATCCATAGACGACGAGATTGATTCATTGCGAGCACAAGTGGCTCAAAGTGAACTGAAGAAAAATGCAGCATATGAACGCTTGCTTGAGCTGAAAAGATTACATGACGACAGGGTACACTGCTTTCATCCTTGTTGGACCCGCACTTGTTTCTTTCCTAAGTTAAAATACTGCAACAGCTTAGTATATGGTCCTCCAACACAATTAGAGTGATTAACTTCTTGAATTTTCAATTTTACAGAATGCCAAGTATTACAAATTCGATAGACTACTGAATGATGCAAGAGCTATAACGTCCTATTTAACGAGCTTATGGTAATAATAAAGCGAAAGCTTATGGTAACGAGCTTATCACCTCCATAAACTTCTCCTTGGTCAAAGCGAAAGCTTTTTTTTTTTTTTTTTTTTTTGCTAAGAAACACACCAATGCATTACGAAAGAAAGGAATTACAAACAGCAGGCAAGTTCACCTTCCTAGCAATATTGTCCAAAAAAGAAGGAAGGGAATGCCAGAGACCTTTAAGAAGGTTTTTTCTAGCCCGACGTGCAAGTCGGTCAGCTAGAGAATTATTACACCGCTTTACATACAAAAGCTTAAAAGTTACATTACTAGCAAAGGAAATCCTACACCGATTCAGGAGGTCTATACTTCTCCAGCAAGTGTCTGAAGTAGCACCGTTTACAAAATTGACCAGCTGAAGACAGTCACTAATAAAGATAACTTTAGGAAGATTCATCTCTTCTTCTCAAGAGATCGCCAAAAGGAGAGCAGCAGCTTCAGCACCCACTGCATCTGGAATCCACCCAAAGTCCGCACGAGAACATATTACATTCCCTGAAAAATCACACCAAATAACACCCACACCCAGTTTAAAATTCTTGAAAGAGCCATCCACAAATAAAATACGATCCACATCAGAAAAATGAATTTTCACAGAACAAGTAGCAGGAGCAGAGCTTAAGGAAGAACCACTCTTAGGAGAAATATAGGAGTTCAACATTCTCTTAATATCCAGAATGGTTTTATTCAAGTTAAAGACGACATTTCTGAACAAGACTTCACATCTCAGCTTCCAAATGCTCCACAAAATCACAGAACCAATACTAGGCCAAGAAATATTGTAGGGAGAAGAACTAAGAGAAGTGTCATGCCAGAGGAGGAATAGATCATCTAGCCACTCAACATCCACAGATATCATATGTTGAAAAGAAATAACATACCAAATACGAGAAGCTACAAGACAGTTAATGAAGAGATGCATAATTGTTTCATCACGAGACTGACAGAGAGGGCAAGAAGCATTCACATTGGGGTTGTATAACAGCATTAAGGAATTAACCGGAAGCATATGCGCAAAAATTTTCCACATGAAGAATTTAATCTTCGGCAAGCAATCAATATTCCACACTTTTCTCCAGAAGGAAGAATCTTCCGAAGACGGACAGTCATTAATATAGATTCTATAAGCCGACTTAATAGTGAACTTCCCAGAATTGGTATGAGCCCACATGAGGGAGTCAGAGTAATTAAAATTCAAAGGGATAGATCTAATTCTATCAACTTCATCAGGCAAAAATAAATCATGTAAAAGATCAACATTCCAACAATAAAGAGAGTTATCAAAAAGTTCATTCACAAGAACATAGTTACTATGATTAGGATTCTGAGAAGTAGGAGGAACATTATACCCTAGGATCCAATTAGAACTCCAAATGTTCGTAGAAGCCCCATTATTAATTTTAATCACGGAGTTTGCTTTTAAGAATTTTAAGTCATTAACTATACCTTTCCAGATCCATGAAGAGGAGTCAGCAGCCTTGTCAATCTCTAAAAGATTCTGATTGGGAAAATATTTTTCTTTTAAAAAAGTAAATAGCAAAGTATTTGACTGTTTCAGTAATCTCCAACCTAGCTTGCAGATAAACACACTATTAATAGCATGAGAATTTCTAATTCCTAAACCCCCACTAGCCTTAGATTTTCCAATGTCCCCCCAAGAACGAAAATAGGCCGCATGCTTGGGATTTTGTTTAGACCACCAGAAGGTCCTCTGAATGGCATCAATCTTGCTAGTGACAGTTTTAGGAAGCGGAAAGCAAGCCATATGATAAATGGAAAGAGTATAAAGCACATGCTTAGTCACAACAGTTCTACCTGCTAAATTTAACTTCGATTTCCTAGAAGAATTTAATCTAGCATAAAAATTGTCAATCAGAAAACCTAAAGATTTGGTCTTGTCCTTACCAATGAACAAGGGGGTACCTAAATATTTTTCAGAGTTGCAGAGGAATTTCATGTGAAGAGTTTTGGAAAGAAGTTTAATATGCCTATGATCCATTTTACCACTAGAAATGAAACCCGATTTTTCAAGATTAATAGCTTGACCTGAAGCCTTTGCAAAGATATTTATGACCTTGAGAATATTTTTGGCATAGGTAATAGAAGCTTTGCAAAACAGCATGCAGTCGTTTGCAAAAAAAGGTGAGAGATAGAGGGACTGTTTTTTTTAAGCTTGTACCCCTGAAACAAATTCTCCTCCTCAGCTTTGACAAGGAGTTGAGACAACACTTCCATGCAGAGAATGAAAATATACGGAGACAAACAATCACCTTGACGAATACCACGCGTAGGTAAAAAGGTTTCCCCTGGTGAACCATTAACTAGCACTGCATAAGACACTGTACATATACATTGATGAATCATATTACACCAGACCTCCGAGAATCCTAATTTCTTGAACACTGCTAAGATGAATGACCATTCCACCTATCAAAGGCTTTCGAAAGATCCATTTTATAGCAATATGACCATTTTTAGCGAGACTTTTTCTTCTTCTTAACGTAATGAAGAATTTCATGAGTTATGACAATGTTGTCGTGAATCTGTCGATTCGCAACAAATGCAGACTGAAAGGGAGAAATAAGATAATCTAAGAGAGGTTTGAGCCTATTTGTCAGGATTTTAGAGATGATTTTATAGACATAATTAGCCAAACTAATAGGTCTAAAGTCATTAGGAGAAGACGGGTCATAGTCTTGGGAATTAAGGTAATAAATGTAAAGTTAGACTGTTTAAGAAGAAACCTTTTTGTGAAGAAATTTTGAACATGAGAGATTACCTCAGAATGCACTATATCCCAATTATCTCTGAAGAATCCAGGAGGAAAGCCATCCGGCCCTGGGGAACTCCAAGGAGCCATCATGTTGGCAGTATCAATGATTTCTTGAAATGAAGGAATGGCAATTAAAGAAGCATTAATGTCATCAGTAATAATTGGAGAAACATATCTAAGGGCTTCATCAATGTCAACCTTGTTCGGATTGGAGGAAGCATAGATCTTCTTGAAATGTTTTGAGAGTAGCTCAGCTATCTGATCTCTGTT
Organism: Papaver armeniacum; assembly: GCA_023531295.1. Lineage (NCBI taxonomy): Eukaryota > Viridiplantae > Streptophyta > Magnoliopsida > Ranunculales > Papaveraceae > Papaver > Papaver armeniacum. The sequence continues at coordinate 91,121 of JAJJWW010011372.1, read as the reverse complement.
TTCTAACCAATTCCCTTGTCCATCCTTAATCGTATGAATGGTACTAACCATATTCCTAAGCTTAACAGTATTATGAAAGAAATGAGTATTTCTGTCATATTGAGTGAAGTAGTTTATTCTAGATTTTTGTTTATAGAAACAATGTTCAATTTCATACCAGTAGTCAAGCTGTTTGGAATAGTTCAAAATATAGCCACCAATCTGAGGAGTATAAGGCAAGGCTTGAAGTTTTTCTATTTCAGAGTTGAGACGACCTATAGTTTGTTTTTATGTGACCAAAGGAATTTATGTTCCAATGTATCAATTCCTTCTTCACATTACTGAGTTTATTGACTACAACAAAATATGGAGAACCGACCACTTTCTGAGACCAAGAATTATGCAGAGTATCTTTAAACTTAGGACTAAGCTGCCAGCACTGAAAGAATTTATAAGGAATATTGACAAATTTTTCATAATGAAAACATTTAACCATAATGGGGCAGTGATCCAAAAAAACTCTCCCTAAGTTAGTGACCATGGTATGCGGCAAAGCCGAGACCCATTTGTCATTCATAAAGCTCCTATCAAGTTTTTCAAAAATCAAATCCACCGGATTTTTAAATCTACGATTACACCAGGTGAAAGGGTTACCATAAGATAAAACTTCATTCATATTCATTTTCAAAAGGTGTTCTCTAACAAAATTAGGAGGGAAAGAGTGTTCAGCATTACCTCCTTTTCTTTCAGAACTATGAAGAATGAAATTGAAATCACCAACTAGCAGCCAAGGATTATTGTTATTCTCAGACATATCATTCAAAAAATTCCACTGATTTCGCATACCAAAAGAAGTTAAGGAGCCATAAATAAACGAGACCACACAATTCTTGATTGTTGGCGTAAAATCGCATAATATATGGATCATTTTTAAGGAAGAACCTAGGACTTCTATATTTGATTTTTCAAAATACCCGAAAGCAAGACCTCCCGATTTACCAACAACAGGAATAAAAGACCAAGCATCAAATGGAAGATGATGTGTATATTTGCTTACTGTGCTCGCATCAACCATAGTTTCAAGAATACATACACAGTCAAGCTTATACTTTCTAACAAGGTTATATAAATGTCTCCACTTCTTATCTGAGAAACAACCATTAATGTTCCAACACAAGAATTTCATGTTGAAGAAAAAGAAACAACAAGCAGAAAAGTAACGAGAAAACAACCACAACAAGTAACAGCAAGATAAGGCAAGCAATAAAACACACAAGAGTTCTAAAAAAACGACAGGAATATCAAAGTCAAAAAAACAAGAAGAGGCAAATGAAGACTTACAAGATCATGAGCATTAGAGGCATCATCAGCCATAGAGTCTGAGTCCAACATCATAAGATCGATTTCCCTTTCAAATTCTTCATCGGAGACCACTGGTTCAGGAGGAAGAGAAGCTAAAGGCATCGGCTCAAGAATAATAGCATCATTAAAACCCTCATTAAGCCTATTTTCAGTCAAACTGTCATTGTCAGGTAAAATTGAGCCAAAGGTAGTAGAGGCGAAACTTAATTCAGAAGCAGAACTATAGGTGAAACCCGAAGACGACACCACAGTTTGCGAAAATGATGAACAAGAAGAGGACCAGATTACATTCCCATTTGAAGCACCCATAGTGGAAGATTCTCCAACAGACCCCACATTGAATGATATATCAGAAGGAGGAGTAAAAGGAGGCACAGAAGTCACATGGGGCCAATGTGGTGTAGGCATGAAAACAAAAGGATTAGTTTCAAATTCAGTCCTTGGCCTCTTCCCTTTTCTATCGAAAGGAGATAAGATTGGAAAATCAGGCGATGGAGCAGGATGAGGAGAAGGGCGACCAGTGCTAGAAGGTTCTCTAATAGTCAAAGCTGAGACAGAAGGCAAAGCTGAAGCAAAAGCATGAGAGGAGAGAGCCGAACTTCTATTACCTAAAGCCCCCGAAGGCTGAAGACTTACAGAGAAAGCAAAAGGTTTAGACTTTGCAAGGGAAGCATCAGCAGATGCATGAGAAAGTCTGACATTTGCAGCACCCGAACCACCAGGAAGATTCATTGTCGGATTTGTGACTGCAACATGTGTAGCTCTAGTAGTTGGAGCCGGAAGAGCTCTGACAAAGATCCTAGATTGAATCTCTCGACATCTAATTTCATCATGAATAAGCACAAAACAACGTTTGCAAGCACGGAAAGGGAGCCTTGGATAAAAAGCAGACATGTAAAAAGTCTTACTACTAGTATTGATAACAACCTTCCTTGTTAAGGGAGAGTTGAGTGGAACCATCAATTTGACTTCAAACCTGTTACCAACAGCAGATTCAGCAGCAACAAAGACTCCAATCTGATCCAAAACTTCTCGCGCCCTTCCTTTGTTGACCAGATCCGAAGGAATTGTAACTTGGACTGGCATAAGAGTATTTTCCCAAACCAAATCAAAGATAACTTCCTGCTTGTTTAAGGGTTGCACTGCAAAAAGCTGACCAAACAGTAAAGTAGGACGAGCAGAAAAAGCAATATCCTTATCCTTACTACTTTTAAACATGACAAAGAAATGTTACGATAAGGCATGCCTTGCATATACGGTTTAGCAAGTTTAAAATCTGCTGAGTTTATCGGCCAGATTCTATTAAGATGATGCTTAACAGAGGTTTTGTAGTAGCTGCGAGTGTTATCACATAGCAGTGTAGCAAACAGGTGAGGGAACTCTTCAACATCTTCATCTAAGTCTAAAACTTTAACTTGTTCAGCAGCATAAGCCATTTCAGAGAAATTAAATTAAGAGAAAGAAAGTACTTCAGAAACTTAAGAGTTGCATACTGAAAGAAATGAGGAACCATATCATATATAGATAAAAGACCAGAGACACTGCATGAAGAAAATTCTTGGAATTGAAAGATGAAAGGACTGCCATAATGACAGCCATCACACCCAACATGATTTAACCTCAGATAGCAGGAATTGAAGAGACGGTAATGCATATTCTCAAAGCAAAAGAGTATCAAAGAGTAACTGAACTGGATAACCAAATTTGCCAAGTGTAAACATTCATATGAGGCAGCCACCCAAACCTAGTGAGAATTAGTGCACAGATTAAAAAATAACTAATCTCTCTTAATAGAAAATTATCACTAATTGAGTAGATAAAGAATATCACAACTTTTGATGATTGTTACAGAACTTTTGATACTCACAAGAAAATACAGGGAATAACTGTAGAGAGAACTACTAAAAATCTATCCAACAAATCTCCCATACCATCATTAAGAAGATACTACACCATGTTAAAGCAGATTTAACCAAACAGAAAAGTTTACTAATTCATTATACTTTCATAGACAACATCACATCCCTACAAAAAGTAGGATCTCAGAAAACCCCAAATACTACGAATGAAATAACTTCAAAATTTACAGAAAAAATGACTTAACAGGATGCATCGAAATGAACCCAATTTAACAGACCCATCTTTGCCCATATCTCTTGAATAATCGAATCTTATGATGTTTTCCAGAAAACCCTATGGCTGCGCCTCAATTAGCTCATGACCTAATTAAGAAAAAGGAAGAAAAGAAAAAAAAAACTCGTGAAAAGGAACAATTTTGCAGTTATCTGAATAACAAAAAAGAGTCAATCAAATAATTATATGCATCACAATATAGATTAGAAGAATTTCTAAAGGGAATAAAAATTCCTGATTGAAAAAATTAGGTCAAATAGTATGTAAAGAAACCTAAAAAATAAAGAGGAACAAAAAAGAGAGGAAAGGGAGATTCAATCACCAGTAGAACATGAAACCAGAAGCATATTGACTCCCTGATCAAAGCGAAAGCTTACCAACACATATTTCGAGAAATAGATAAGCGAGATAAACTCGGCTCGAAATAGCAAATGTGTATAATCAAAGTCTACATAGCAAAACGACTTTTGTCTCAAGATAGGAGATAGAGTAGATAGACTTTTGAGTGATAGATAAGTTCAAGTCTCCACATACCTTTTAGTCGATGAAGTTCCGCCAGTTCCTTGAGTAGTTCTTCGTCTTGTATGATGATCGCCATGGAGTTCTTGAGCTCAGCTACACTGTCTATCCTAGTCCGAGACTTAGCTATAGTAGACTAGAAATCAAGACTTATAGTTTTGATCACTAACATTTATAAACATGCTTGAGATAGAAACGCATGCGATTTCGACCGAGCAGTACTCTAACAATCTCCCCCATTTTCAATTTTAGTGACAAAACTATCAATACATATGGAATACAAAAATAGATAAATAAACTTTTGTAGCTCTTCTTCCACATGCCTAATCTTCAACATTCCTCGAAATCTTCGTCACTTCCAAGTACTCCAATGATCCCAAAGGTTGTAAGTTTAGCATCATCGTTGTTGAAAATCCGTAGCCATAACAATGAGAAAACAAGAGTTCTCAATCATTGTTACACAGTGTCATAGTATTATTACACAACATCAAAGTTCAATTGTATCACAACTTCGACAATAATACTATGGTGATATGTATTACTCCCCCTTAGTCAATACTCCATCTCACATGGAAACCACTCCCCCTTACATAATGATCCAAAAACCATGTGTATTTGTAGTGTGAACTACACATTAACTCTCCCCCTTTATGTCAATAAAATTGGCAAAGATACGAAAACTAGTGGGATCCTAATAAAATTTCCATAGAGACATTTCATGATCAAAAGCAAGCACATATCAACTTATTTGGATGCAATCATACAGCCGAAGCTAAATGCTTTCATCAAGGAGTTTATAAAGATACAAGATAACCCCTATAATATTCCACAACCACACTCCCCACAAAGATTTGGCAATTAAGCACAAGTTCAATTAAGAACTCTCCCCCATAATATGTCATTCCCGAAAGAACAACAAGAGCGACCTTAATTTCATAAGAAAAGAAGGATTTCTTTGGACATAACAAATCACATACGAATATGAATTTGAATCCAAAAATACTCAATTAAATTAACCACAAGAAAACCCATGATTAATCTAATCGGAAATGCTCAACATAAGAGAACTTACGGAGCCTCACAGTATATACATAAATTATGGATCAGGGAAGATCAATATCTGCCGGAATAAACAAGGATTCATTCTATTTTCCATCACTATTTGCACAATGACATACAATACACACAATCCTTGTAAACAAAAGTTCACCCTATCTTCCATCAATATTTTCATAATGACATAATAGGTTTCAAACTTTTGTGATGTCAAAAGTTCATTCATTCTTTTATCAATACATGCATATCGACATACGAAAGATTTAACTTTTGATAATATATGGGACAATCATAGTTCGCGGACGTAAACACACATGTCCCATAACAAATTTCAATATATAAAACCATAAAGATTAATACTGCAAAAAATCATCTTCCAAACAATTTTTTAGAATTTAAACAATTAAACCTAAAAACATGAAGATGAAAACGTTGTACATAGATATGTGTAATCACAATAATGGCTATTCCAAACTCTAGTTATTCTTCCAAACAAATCAAGAAAAGAAGATCTACTAGACAAATAAAATCAACAAGCTAAAAAACAAAAACAGACTCCTACGCCAAAGTCGAACACGAAGTGAAGTCAATTAGACGGTTCACTATCCTCATGAGTCTTGAGGTATTTGTACTTGTGATCGACAGCATCTATTGCATCTTTAGAAAACATATCTTCATTGAGAAGGTCATTAAATTGTGCTTTTATGAGACCAAGGTCAGAAGTAACCTTTTCCAACTCAGTTCTTAACACATTAAAACTTTTTTAAGTATCAACAAGTTGCAGTTTTTCTTCCTTAAAGTATTTAAGAAAATCATGAACCACTTCAGCAGAGACCATATCCCCATTCTCAATATACTCATGTGTGTATGCATAGTAACATGAGGCATTGGGATGATCATCTTCAACTAGGGTTATTTTCTTCGTCCCTTTGGACTCAAAACCAATAACTTTATCAAGAAAGCCTGTCGCAAAACCACCAGAACGTGAAGATGAAGAGGAAGACATTCTTGACAAACTAAAAAATAACCTAGAGTATGCAAACGTGACTCATAGGTTTGGTATTTAAAGGTTTCTTAGGTAAGGTAGTTTTTAGGGTTTTCAAACAGTTGACTCGTAATGGTACACGGGTACACGTACGAATAAAATTTGACCCAAACAAGGTTTTATAACAAAAATCTGCTACATGAAATTTTTGTAAATGGCTGAATAAATTTCATAACTTCAGAGAAGCAATTTAGAGCACAAATGTAGCAGGCAACGAAGATGCAATAAGAATTGCATTTAAAATAGAGAAACGATACTAGACACAACAAATATTATTTAGGCAATATTGTCTGCAGACACTAGTTTGGCTATAAACGATAAGAAGATAGCCCAACTAAGCAGAACACAAAATTTCCACAGTATACCTGATTTTTACACCTCTTGCTCAACAGGATTTTTTTATGAGCAAGCGCTTAACCCTTGTGATTAATTATCACAAGTATGAGCTCTCAGCTCATTAAGAGGATTGTGTTTATGACCGAATCTCTTTTTCCTTTCGAATCTAGAAAGGGATCCCTTTTGATGTGAGAAATTATCATAAAACTTACTGTCATCAAAATACGAGACATAGTTTGAGTCCTTACCAGAAGATTTTTATCTTGAGATGATAGACAACCTGTTGATAGTTTCTTTATAACCCTTAATCATTTCCTTCAGGTTATCATTAATGTCACCATTTTTGCTCCTTTCTCCTAGAAATTTGTTCTCACCTAGGGTAACGTTATCTTCTCTGTCAACAGAAGACAAGATTTGATCTTTCCTTAGATGATTTTTGTTAAGACGTTTGTTGTGTTTCTGAGTGTTCGAGGAACTCATTGAACTGACCTTCCTAGTAGCATACACAGGGTAAATACGAAAACCAATTGGTTTAGACATACGAATGTCAGTTACACCTTTGAGAATTAAATCTAAGGTGTGTTGAAGTTGAACAAAGGAATATTTATTCAACCTAAAGTTTTCCTTTTGTTTAACAGAACCTTTTGCCTCACAAAAGAGACATACTTTCTGATCACAAGGGTGATTAGATAGTACAATCTTAACAGTCTCGTTAGGAGATTTCTTCCTTCCATGTGATGTGGAATATCCTTGATTAGAGGAGGTGATTAACACATCTTTCTTGATAGGAAGGGATTCTGATTTTACTTCTGAACAAGAAACTTCTTCAGTCGTAGCAGAAGTACTTGGTATATTAGACTGCTTAGAGCATCCTTGAATAGAGAGTTTACTCAAGCGATGTTCTATTTCCAAAGCATCCTTTTTGAGGATTGCCTCGAGAACCATATGTGAAGAATGATCTTTAGTATTTTCTTTGAAATTATAGTCTCTTACTACACCAAGGAGAACTTTGACATGATGTTTCAACCGATCAAATCTATCATCTTGGATTCTAAAAAGATTTAGAATCAATTCACTCTCTTCAGCTGTTTCCCGTTCATTAATAGAGATAGACTCTTTTGAAGGGTAATCGGAATAACACATGTCAGAGTCTGTCTGTCTTGTTTGAACACAAGGTTCGTCTATATTTGAGATTGAGGAATATTTCTCTTTAATATAAATAGACAAGACAAATCTTTTGTTTCTGGTCACGTGTTTATAAGAGATAGTACTCTTGTCCATAGAGTCAGATCGCTACAAACACAGACTTGTAAGGTCTTTAAACGTGTTTGCCTGCTCTGATACCAACTGAAAAAGCGGGGGTACAACAACCACACCCAATATTTCGCTTAGCAATCTGTATGGACTAACTTCAATATACTTTTAAGAGAATCAACTAGACAGTCAGACTCAATCTTAATAAAAAGTATATCAAAGAGTTATATCTCAATTCCTCGATTCAATACTTACCCAAGCAAATAGAAATCTGCGAGTCTAATTGAATACAAGAGAAATTAACTTGAACGGTACCAAAGACCAATGTTTAAGTGTCAATCAATGTAAATCAACAACCAAAGGTTGGATATTCTAATTGATTGATCTTTACGCACAACCTGTGATATTTCAATTATATAACAAAATATAACGCGGAATAGAAATAACATAGACACCAGAATTTTGTTAACGAGGAAACCGCAAATACAGAAAAACCCAAGGACCTAGTCCAGATTGAACACACACTGTATTAAGTCGCTACAGACACTAGCCTACTAAAAACTAACTTCGGTCTGAACTGTAGTTGAACCCCAATCAATCTCACACTGATCCAAGGTACAGTTGCACTCCTTATGTCTCTGATCCCATCAAGATACTACGCACTTGATTCCCTTATTTGATCTCACCCACAACTAAGAGTTGCTACGACCCAAAGTCGGAGACTTTAATAAATAAATCTGTATCACACAGAAAAGTCTACGGTAATAGATAAATCTGTCTCCCACAGAAATACCTACGATTTTTTTTTTCTGTCTTTTGATAAATCAAGGTAAACAAGAACCAATTGATAACCCAGACTTATATTCCCGAAGAACAGCCTAGTATTATCAATCACCTCACAATAAGATTAATCGACGAGACGAAAGAAGATATTTTGGAATCACAAACGATGAGATGAAGGTGTTTGTGATCACTTTTATATCTTGCCTATCGGAGATATCAATCACAAGCCAATCGTTACGATTGTACTCAATATGATAGAAATATCAAGATCAGATCACACAACTACAGGAAAGTAGTATCGGACTGGCTTCACAATCCCAATGAAGTCTTCAAGTCGTTAACCTACAGGGTCTCGGTAGAAACCTAAGGTTAAAGGAGAATCGACTCTAGCTTATACAACTAGTATCACACAGGAGGTGTGGGGATTAGGTTTCCAAGTTGCTAGAGTTCTCCTTTATATAGTCTTTCAAATCAGGTTTTGCAATCAATGATAGCTTAGTAACAAAGCATTCAATATTCACCGTTAGATGAAAACCTTATTAGATTCAAGATAATATCTTTCAACCGTTAGATCGAAAACTTAGCATGTTACACACAAATGAAATGCACGTTTTTAGGTTTGTGTAACCGTACCCAAACATGTACATTTGTTGGTTCAACAGTAGTTAACCAAATGGTTATCCATATGAGAACTTTCATATTAACTATATTCTTCTTCACCATAACTAGTTCAAATTACTCAAATGAACTAGTTAGAGAGTTGTTAAATTGCTTAGATCTCATAGAATTATACAATACACAATCGAAGCAAAAACGACTTGATTCACTCGAATCGATTCACGAACTTTATAGACACGGTTTGCAAACTTGCATTCCTTAGTTAAAATAAGTATAAGTTCACGAATAATCATTTTTAGATAATAACCAACCTAAATACGCGGACTTAAGTACCCGGAATAAGTTTGAAACAAGTTTACAAACTCCAGCAAATTTTCTCGGGAAGAGAACCTCCGACAGTACGCGGACTGGGTTCGCAGACTCTTGTTCCGGTTTCCTGAGCAGCAAAGTACACAGACTTCGGTTCAAGGAATAAGGAGTTATACATGTATGCGTTTCCACACAATGCTTATATCCAACAATGTTTATATAATCTAAACACTCATTCCAATCATTGAAACATTCTTTGAGGACGTTATATAGTTGTTATTCACAAACTAGTTTTCGTCAAAGCCATTTTCAAGTAATTGAAACATAACATGACTTTCGTCACTAGGTAAAGAAGATGAACTTGGTCAAAGCGAAAGCTTACCAACACATATTTCGAGAAATAGATAAGCGAGATAAACTCGGCTCGAAATAGCAAATGTGTATAATCAAAGTCTATATAGCAAAACGACTTTTGTCTCAAGATAGGAGATAGAGTAGATAGACTTTTGAATGATAGATAAGTTCAAGTCTCCACATACCTTTTAGTCGATGAAGTTCCACCAGTTCCTTGAGTAATTCTTCGTTTTGTATGATGATCGCCATGGAGTTCTTGAGCTCAACTACACTTTCTATCATAGTCCAAGACTTTAGCTATAGTAGACTAGAAATCAAGACTTATAGTTTTGATCACTAACATTGACAAACATGCTTGAGATAGCAACGCATGCGAGTTCGATAGATCAATGCTCTAATAGTAATGTGCATTTACTAGTTGGGATTTTTCAAAGAGATTTTCGGTCAATATTTTGGACAGAGCATTTCCAAGAATTATAGAAACCGAATTTGGAATATATTGCATATCTTGTGAATATTTTAGGTTTTGGAAATTCCTTGGTTTCCAAACTTCCTTGTCTATAAATACTTTAAATTTGCATTTCTAGCAAACTAATTCTTCATGATAACAAACTTCCTCGGTTGTGTTGTTACTGGTGAAGCCGCCTATTCGGAGAGGAGAGTAACCTAATTAGGAAAAATCTCTTACGGCCGCTCAGTTTAAAGTCTTCTTTGGGATTGGGAAGATCTATTAGTACTGTTGGTGGGAAACTAGATAATTGCGGTTTATCTTGTGTTTTCGATTGATTTGATTGACTAACGGTGGTTGAACTTTGATTGCACCTAGTTTGTTTATGCTTGAGAATCTTCTCTTCTGATATAAGATTCACTCAAACTAGATCGAAGTTTCGACAGGGATCTTTAGACTGTTTGTAGATCTAAAGATGTCTTGTGATAATCCATTGTTAACAGACTCTGTTCTGTGCGTGATTAATCAAAAGAGATTCAATTTGTTGTGTGTAGGCGTTTATTGAAGATCTAAGAAGATTTGAAGACAAAGAAGATATTGAAGATTTCTGATTTGGGGTTCATAATTTTTGGTGTGCACAATACTTGTTTCGGTATAGAGGATCCAACTATAATCGGTTTATCCTTGTGATAGATTAGATTGATTATTTGTGTAGATTGGCATCAATACAATTCTTGGTGATTAAAAGTATTGATTGCAAAATCTTAACAATTACCTTTGGTAGTTGAGAATAAGATAGATCTAAGAACCTGACGAAGGAGTTTATTGAGATAAACAGAAGAGCCTTTGTCGAACTCACATCACTTGGTTGAAGAGAGTTGCTACCAAACAGATTTTTTGTTCCTTTATTGTTTGGAATACGAACCAAAGAAATTGTTCCAAGTACGTGACTTATTCATAAGTTGGAGGCGTGGGAATATAGATGGAACACGGTGAACTATAGGTTTAGTTACTTGGTCTCAACTATACGAAGTTGGTTTAATTTTTTATAACGGCTTAATCCTGAGAGTATTCAATTCTGGTCAAGGTCCCGGGGTTTTTCTGCATTTGCAGTTTCTTCGTTAACAAAATCTTGCTGTGTCATTTACTTTTATTTTTCGCATTATAATTGTTTTATTATAATTAAAGTAAATTACACAAACGTTAATTCCTATTTACTTGATAAGTAATCCTATTGTGTTTGGTTAATTCCGAACCTTTTTTATCAAGTAAACATACTTCGTTGTTGTATTGTCTCGATCTCGTATCCATAGACGATCACACGAAGTGTGAAACAATTAGTTGTATTGTCTCGACTCAGTCCATAGACAATCACTTTCGGAGAAAGGACTTATGGGTAGCAAAGTTTTAGCTTGAGGTATATTTGGGTACCCTCGCTTTTCAATTGGTATCAGAGCTGGCAAACACGAAAAGATCTAACAATCCGTGTTTGGTGCGATCCAACCTATAAGAATGAACTCGAGTTCTCATGAATCGACTTCAATTAACGTACCACCAAGATTTGACGGAACAAACTATCTTTGGTGAAAATCTTCTATGAGATGGTTTCTTCAATCACGAGACTTTAATACATGTTTATTAGTTGTCGATGGTTAGTGGAGTTTTCGAACGAAGAAAAGGCTTTTGTTAAGCAAAATTCAAATGGTTTGAATGCCATTATACATGCTGTTTGTCATGATTTACAACATCATGTATCAACTTGTCAAACTTCAAAAGAAGCTTGGGATAATCTTCAGATCGTATTCGAAGGAAACACATCAGAGAAAGAAGCTAGACTTCAAACTCTTATGATCGATTGGGAAAACCTTCGAATGGATGACAATGATACGTTTGAAGAGTTTCATTTTAGACTCTATGAGATAATCAATGCCTCTTTCTCTCTTGGAAAGACTATTTCTGAAAAGGTTATAGTATGCAAAATTCTCAGATCGTTTCCATCTAGATACGATTCTAAAAAGCATGCAATCATTGAAGCTAATGATCTTTCATCTCTATCTAGAATTTCCTTAGTTGGAAAACTAAAGATATTTGATCAAGAGAATTTTTCTAAACAAAAAAACAATCTGGCCTACAAAGCCATAAAAATGGTTACAATTCAATATTCGGAAGATTCCGAAGATCAGCAAGATCAAACTGCTGAAGATGAAGTTGAACTAAATCATCATTTGTCTCTTATTACTCAACAATTCAAGAAATTATTGAGACATCAAAAAAGAGAATCATCTGTGTCAAAAGGAAAATCTGTTCCTTCACATAAACGTGAATACACCTGGGATGATGAATATATTATTCCTCAATGCTACAAGTGTAGAGGGTTCGGTCATATCTCTCCAGACTGTCCAACTAAGGACACACAGTGGAAAATAAATGCGTACACTGCCATACTTAATTATTATCCTAATGAGAATTATCAAGTAGACGAGATAGATCATACTGCAACAATTGCATAAGTCTATAACTCTGAAGTTCTTCCAACTCTAGATATTCAAGAAGAGTTTACTCCTTTGATTTTCAAAGAAATGTTTCCATGTAAAGATGAAAGAACTCACCCTCTTGAATCTGACATCATTGAAATAAAATCATCGCTTGATCAACCCAAACTGAGTCTTCTGAATGAAAAAAAATTTAACAAGCGAGTGAAGAAAATCGAGGTTACTCAATACTCTGAAAAGGTACAAGTATCTAAACTCATTCTCGATATTAAAGCTTGTCAAGATGAGATAAGGAAGTAAAAGCAGAAAATCAGAACATGAGAGATAGACTCAATTGCTTTGATAAATCATCACCTGGTATGAATGTATCAAGAGATAAGGAGGTAAGGCTAAATAAATTTGTGGAATCTAGATCCCAAAAACGCAACAATTCTGGTGTGTGCTTATTGTGCAAGCAAAAAGGGCATTTACAAAGGCAATGTCCCGATACTAAACAGAGAGAGAGAGACTGTATAAAACCGGAAAATCAAGATCTAAGTGTAGATCAAAGATCTCTCCAAAAAGGGAGAATAAGTTCCTCGATCATCATGATCTTACATCAAGGTTAGAAGTTGAACCTAAAAGTTCAAACGTGATGTCTCATCAACGATGTAAGAATGTTGAAACTGTCAAGGGAAGAATTTCGACAACCAAAAGGTGACTACCTAACTGGTTATCATGGATCCTTACTTGCTACCCTTAAAAGTATACAGTAAGGATATAGATGTAAATATTTTGGATAAAAATATTTCTAAAAATTGATTCTTCGGTTAAAAATTTAATTGAAATAATATTCTCAAATATTTTTGAGAAAAGGTTTTAGATAAGAAACTATAGGAAGACCTCTTACTTCATTTTCATAGAGATTTGATTACCACGGAGTCGAACACTCTTGTGGTGCTTAGTTGCAACTTTCGCAAAACCGAAAAAGTCTGGACTATATTATTTCCCAATAAGAAACTTCATCTCGAGTCTTCTGATGGCGATTCTGATTCATCTCCAGAACTTCAACAGGATGTTCCTAATGAAGAGATCTCTTCTCTCAATGATAATCTTCTCAAGAATCTTTCACTAAAATTAGATCTAATCTTATGTGAAGTAAGGAACATGGAAAAGGATTTGCGAAAGGAAGTTAAGGAAGTCAATAACAATGTTGTTAGTCTTGAATCAAGACTAGTGATTATAGAAGATGATTGGAATCCTAAAGCAGAAAAATCTTCCATCCAGGTTTCAACTTTGAAGGATGCTCTAAAAGGTCAAATTAGAGTTTCAAAAATGAAAAATAGACATCAATTTTTGATTTCTTTCAATGATTGCAATAAAGAGAGAAATACGTTGTAGGTAAGAGAAAAGGTTTTAGAACTTATAGGAAGAAGACCTCTTACTTCATTTTCATAGAGATTTGACAGTATGTCTACCTCTAGTTGCAACTTTCGCAAAACCGAAAAAGTCAAAATGAAAAATAGAAATGATTAAACGGACGGTCTATTATGAATAAAACTATTATGAATATAATTATCCTAGCATTTTTAGGGCGACCCCAAAAGAATTAGGGGCGACACAAAAGACAAAATAGGATGAAAATACTTATATGCCCATTCATAATCGGTAGTTTAGTTATCTACCGATTGCAAAATCTCATTTTTGGGACAACTCTATATTCGGTAGTTATATGAACTATTTTAACTACCGATTATAGGCTCAACCAAACTAGAAAAATAGAGGATTTTTGCAAAATCTCATTTTGGGGCAACTCTATATTCGGTAGTTATATGAACTATCTTTGACTACCGATTATGCTAGGATTTCTACGAGAAAATTGAATTTCAGTCCGTTTTGGATTTTTTTCCAGTTTTCAGTCCACTGCCGGCACAGTCATTTAATTCTCGAGAATAACTGAATCGGGAGTCAAGATAACTTTATTTACTACCGATTATAGGATAATCAAAATTCAGAAAAAAAGAGGATTTTGGCAAAATCTCATTTTAGGGCTACTCTACATTCGGTAGTTATATGAATTATTTTGACTACCGATTATGGTAGGATTTCAGCAAAAAGAGCTAATGTATAATCGGAAGTCAGGATAACTTCATTTACTACCGATTATAGGCTCAACCAAAATTCAAAAAAATAGGATTTTTGCAAAATCTCATTTTGGGGCTACTCTATATTCGGTAGTTATATGAACTATCTTGACTACCGATTATGGTAGGATATTTGCCAAAGGTCTACTTTAATCGGGAGTCAAGATAACTTTATTTACTACCGATTATAGGATAGTCAAAATTCAGAAGATAAACGATTTTATTTTGGGAATACTTTATATTCGGAAGTTAAATAAACTAAATTGACTCCCGATTGTGGATTAACTTCCGATTGTAAAGTTATCTACCGATTGTAAAGGGTAGTTTGGCCATTTAAAAAAACGCCCCGGAAGTTATCTACCGATTGTGAACTTGCCTACTGATTGTGTCGCCCCTAATTCTTTTGGGGTCGCCCCTAAAAATGCCAGGATAATTATTTGATTTATAATTTTTCTTGTGATAGTTTTTGATTTACATAGCCTGTGCTTGAATGCTTTATTATTGCTATGTATGTTTATGGGATGTTTGATTTCGGTTTATTACCTTGATATTCGATCTCATAATGTTGTGAACCCTTATGGTTTGGGTGACTTTTTGATTAGCAGGATTAAGTTCTATCCCATGTTGGTAGGCTTTATCAAAGGATCATGAGGGGTTCTGATAGAAACAATATGTGAAAAAGTCACAATATGTTGAATCGGTTTTGATTTAACATAAAAGCATATGTGTTTCGGGGTTTTCAACTTTTGGTTGCAATAGTTAAAAACCGATTTTCAACCTTTCTCTGGTAAAGGTTGGTTGTTGTTATTCTTTTGTTTTGCATAAGGATGACAACATAATGATATTTCGATATCAATTCTCCTGGAAGAAGATGCAAACATATTGGAGAAAAGGATGTGAAATTTGAGGTAACAATCTTGTTAGTTAATTGTTTTCCTGTTTAAGAAAAGCCTGATTTTATTTCATATATTTATTACTTTTTCTTAACAAAATTTCAATACAATTGATGTTTTATTCCATGTGTGTATGGATGTGTGTGTGATTCAATTGGTTCCGGTTAAGAAAAACTATTGTTATCTTGCTTTATTGTGTGATATCAATTGTCTAGACTTACAAAATTTTGGTGCTTTATTGTGTGGTATCAATTGCGGTGCTTTAATGTCTATGTTGTTTCAATTGCTTCCGGTTGAGGTGAATAATTATGCAAGTTGATTTATTTTGGTTTGTATGCATTGTTTATGGCTTAAAGAAAGAAAAGGTTTACGGGATGAATTGTTTAGTCCAATTCGATTCCGGATAAGAGAAACTAAGATAATTCTAATCTTAGCTAGACTTATCAAAGTGGAGGTTTCGGTTATTCAAGTCTAATCGAATGCCTTAACAAGAAATGCTAGTTAACTAACCTAGTACTTGTCTTTTTTAAAACTGAAAGGTCTAAGTTATATGGATAATTAGAACCTGATGAGAAAAATAGAGTTATCTTTATTTTGGTCTTATCGAATAAGCGATTGTATTTATACAATCGGTTTAGCAAAGGAACTAAGGTGCTTAGTTGATTTTTGGTTTGCTAAACTATTAGGGAAAATTGCTTCGGCAAATTGTTTCCTTGGTAACATATCAAAACAAAATTAATTTTTAGTTTCGGTTTTGATATTGGTTATCAAAAATGGTGTGTGGAACCCTCGTGCTTAACTCTATAGGTTGCAAGTCTACTTTGAGATTTGTAAGATTCTTTTCGGTTTGTCCTTTATTTTTTCTTTTCTTTGTCATTTTGTGACAAAAAGGGGGAGAAATATATGGAGTAAACAAGTGATACTGGCATTTATTTATATTGATTGGTATCACTAAGGAAAAGAACATTGGTGTTTAAATCTAACGAAAGAGTGAAAGCATAGACTAAGGGGGAGTAAAATATCATTACAAAGGAATAAAAAAGACGTGCGGATTGATAAAATCTACCTATCTTACCTTTAGGGGGAGTAATATTCTTTGTTATCATAATGTCAACAGCGGCATTTAAGGATTGAATGTATACAGGTTATTGTGTTGTTGAATTCGGGAATCAAGCGTATGTGTAATGAATTCTTGTAATTTTTTTTATCCATATGATGTAAGAGTTTTGTCACTAAAATTGACAAAGGGGAAGATTGTTAGAGCATAGCTCGGTTGAACCCATCAAGCGTTGGTATGTCAAGTTTGGTTGTCATATTTTAGTGAATCAAAACTCATTTAAAGAGTCGCTTGATTATGTACTAGAGTCAACTTCGTATAGGTTAGCTTGAAAGTATTAGGATATGAGACATTACAAGTATTGCGAAGACTTGAAGAAGTGAAGATGTAAGAAGCTACAACGACAACATCATCCTTCCACTTGATGTTAGTGATATTTGACTTGAACTGTTTCATTCCCTAACGTATCTTTCAAGTCGTGCATATTGAAAACAAAACTGTGAAGCATGAACACTCTAGATAGACATAGTATTAAGGAATACAATACGAGGTTTATTGTTTAACCATTAAACTTTGTAGATAAGACATCGACATAATCGTTTAAATGCTATTGTGATTATGTATGGGTATGAGGTGAGGATTTCATCCTAGGAAACAATGTTTTACATGTGCTTTAAGGAAGTAAATTCATGAACTTGTTTTGTGAATTGAAAAGGAAATCGCCAGGCGTTATTAGTATCGTTATTCATTGCATATCTTGTGAACAACCAATATGTGTGATTAGTATAACCGCTCATGACTTGTTTGTGTTCTTAGTAAAATTATTCACAAAGGCCTGACTTTTGTATTGGTATGACTTTATTAGTGAAACCGATCTTAAGTAATCACCTTAGATGATATGATCGAGTTTGTGATTTTGTGTAAGACTGACTCTGGATAAAGGGGAACCGATCCTAGTAAAAGGTGCAACACATCACAAAGGGGAATCGATCCTTGTATGAGGTGCAACATGTTTTAGCAGAAAGGGGAACCGATTATATGGACATGTGCAACACGTTTTTAGGCAAAGGGGAACCGATCCTACGGACATGTGCAACACATTCAAGTTAGATACCATATATATGTGGGGAACCGATCCTAGTACCTAGTCAACCGAATTTTGGAAAGCTAGTGTGACTATGCACAGTACTCACATGGAGGTAGAACCAAAACTTATTTTGGTAGAACCGTTAAACCCATCATGATTGTGATTGAGTGTTCTTGATCAATCACATAGTTCTTGAAAGTCAGATGAACCAATTCTAAACTTGTTTGGAAGCGTGGCAAATCGGTTTCAAGATTGTAAGTATGAAAGAGGACTTACAGAGTAAGGATGTCGACATACTTTGAACATGTCTTGATAACACTTATCTTTAATTGTTCAAAGTTATTCCTTAATAGCTAAAGGAAGAAAATCCAAAGATCGAAACATAAATAAGTAAAGAATCTTTTATTTAAGTTTTTTAATTTTATTTTTAGGAAAATGAGAATTAGTAATGTGCATTTACTAGTTGGAGATTTTCCAAAGAGATTTTCGGCCAATATTTTGGACAGAGCATTTCCAGGAATTATGGAAACCGAATTTGGAATATATTGCATATCTTGAGAATATTTTCGGTTTTGGAAATTCCTTGGTTTCCAAACTTCATTGTCTATAAATAATTGAAGTTTGAATTTCTAGCAAACGAATCCTTCATGACAGCAAACTTCCTCGGTTGTGTTGTTACTGGTGAAGCCGTCTATTCGGAGAGGAGAGTAACCTAATTAGGCGAAATCTCTTACGGCTGCTCGGTTTAAAGTCTTCTTTAGGATTGGGAAGCTCTATTAGTACCGTTGGTGGGAAACTAGATAATTGTGGTTGAACTTTGATTGCACCTAGTTTGTTTATGATTGAGAATCTTCTCTCCTGATATACGATTCACTCAAACTAGATCGAAGTTTCGACAGGGATCTTTAGACTGTTTGTAGATCTAAAGACGTCTTGTGATAATCCATTATTAACAGACTCCATTCTGTGCGTGATTGATCACAAGAGATTCAAGTTGTTGTGTGCAGGAGTTTATTGAAGATCTAATAAGATTTAAAGACAAAGAATATATTGAAGATTTCTGATTTGGGGTTCATAATATTTGGTGTGCACAATACTTGTTTCGGTATAGAGGATCCAACTATAATCGGTTTATCCTTGTGATAGATTAGATTGATTAGTTGTGTAGATCGGCATCAATACAATTCTTGGTGATTAAAAGTATTGATTGCAATATCTTAACAATTACCTTTGGTAGTTGAGAATAATATAGATCTAAGAACCTGACGAAGGAGTTTATTGAGATAAACAGAAGAGCCTTTGTCGAACTCACATCACTTGGTTGAAGAGAGTTGCTACCAAAGCAGATTTGTTGTTCCTTTACTGTTTGGAATACAAACCAAAGGAATTGTTCCAAGTACGTGACTTATTCATAAGTTGGAGGCGTGGGAATACAGACGGAATTAGGTGAACTATAGGTTTAGTTGCTTGGTCTCCACTATACAAAGTTGGTTTAATTTTGTATAGCGGTTTAATCCTGAGAGTATTCAATTTTGGACAAGGTCCCTGGTTTTTTCTCGCATTTGCGGTTTCCTCGTTAACAAAATCTTGCTTAATGTCATTTACTTTTATTTTCCGCATTATAATTATTTTATTATAATTAAAGTAAATTACACAAACGTTAATTCCTATTTACTTTATAAGTAATCCTATTGTGTTTGGTTAAGTCCGAACCTTTTTATCAAGTGAACATACTTCGTTATTGTATTGTCTCGATCTCGTATCCATAGACGATCACACGAAGTGTGAACCGATTAGTTGTATTGTCTCGACTTAGTCCATAGACAATCACTTTCGGAGAAAGGACTTCTAGGTAGGAAAAGATTTAACTTGAGGTATATTTGGGTACCCTCGCCTTTTCAAGTATCATCAACATATATTATGAAAGTGATTGATGATGATGCTTTCTACATTAACTAAGAAACCACTGAAAAGTTTTAGGTGTGCAGCTCTATCCATATAATAGAGAAACCCTCCATACGAATATTGAATAGTAAAGGAGAAACAAGGCATCCCTGTCTTACTCCTCTTGTGCTACTAAAATAACCAAATGGTGAGCCATTTATAAGAACTGAGAAATATGCAGTAGATTAGTTACACTATTTTGCTCCAAAACCAATTTTATACAACACAAACTCCATGTATGTCCACTTTATTCTGTCAAATACCTTTTTAAAGTCAATTTTGCAGACAATTCCATCCTGTCCAGACCTGGGTCTTTAATCAACAAGTTCATTTGCTATCAAAGTAGCATCAATAATTTTCCTACCCTCTATATTAACACATTGTACTGGAGAAATTATATCACAAACTTGAGTTTTATTGCTAGCACTTTGGATATAATTTTGTAAACACTTGTCAATAGACAAATGGGTCTACAATCCTTGATGGTCTCTATATAGTCCTTTTTTGGCACTAAGGTGATGGAAGTAGAGTTGTGCTTGATATATCTATAAAACATGTAGATCAAAACTCAACAACAATATCCATAATGTCAACTTTAATAAAAATACAACATTTGCTAAATAAAATGATAGGAAACCCATCAGGACCAGAGGCTTTATCATTGCCCAAGTCATGAGTTGCTGAAAATACCTCATCATCAGTGAAATTTTCCTCTAAGATTTCAGATTCCACATTGCTAATCTTGTCAAAATCTATTCCTTCAAGTCAAGTCTGATTATCCCATCTTCAGTGAACAAAGAAATGTAGTATGAAACAATATGATGTTAAAGTTTGGTTCTGTTAGAGACCAATTCACCATCTATGTAAAGTTGCTTTATTCTATTATGTCTTCTTCCAGTGGCCTTGATAATGATGAATGAAGTATTCATGTCACCTTTTTGTAGCCAATTTGTCCTTATTTTCAACTTGTATGAGATTTCCTCCATTTGAGTAATGTTCTCAAATTCAACCATGTGCATCATCTTTTGATTGACAGCTTCTTATGAAAGAATATTTTCCTCTGCAATGCTATCAATAGCTTGTATGTCACTAGAATTGTATTTAACTTGGTATTTGTATGCCCAAAAACTTCCTTATTTCATATCTTCCACTTTTCTTTGAGAGCCTTAAGCTTTAACCATAACACTGTACTAGGGGTACCTGCGAAACAGAAAGAAAGCCACCACTCCTTAAGTAAATTTTGGAAACCACTCTCCTTGAACCGCATTACTTCAAACCTAAAAGGGCTGGGACCCCAAGAGGGGTCATATATATCTATGATATAGGGCATATGATCAGAGGTTGGTATGGTTTTGGCTAGTTGAGAGATGAAAGGAAAATGGGTTTCATAGGTAGGTGAAATGAAAATTTTATCCTATCTACACATGACAGGATTTGATTGACCATTGGACCATGTATACCTAGTATCCTTAAGAGGTAAGTCAATAAGATCATGCTTCTCAATGAATTTATTGAATTGCTTCATGCTTCTGGTAATTTTGTTGTAATTTTTATCCTCACCACATTTCCTTATAGTTTTGAAATCACCTCCAATCTGCACATTATCCATCTCAACCCAAAATTCTGCTATATCTACAGGATTATTAGGCCTATAGACATTTGTGAGTAGCCACTGGAAGTTATCCATCTTGTCTGTGAATGAAATAGATAAAATGTATTCTCCCACAAGAGAATCATAAACTTCTACAAATTGTTTATCCCATAAAATAAGCATTCCACCTTAAATGCCCCTTGATTGTTGACATGTCCAACCAACATCTCTGTAACTACATATCTGTTTGATGTCATGTTGAGTACAATGCATCATTTTTGTTTCTTGTAGTATAATAATAGGTGCTTTGATCAACTGAATCATCTTATGGACTACCATCTTTCTAGTAGAGGAGTTAAGTCGCCTAACATTCCAATTCAAAATTTTGAGATTCATTTTGGACTGTTGTTTCCCTTTGTTTTGGTTCTTCTAGATGTTTTAGTAGGAGAACTAATAACTGTTATTGTGATACCAAGCCTTTTCCACTCTAATTTTAGTTTCTTGGGAATTATAGGTTGAGTTTCAGTGATATCATTACATTAGGTGGTTGCATCATATAATACTTTAAGTGGTGATGGTTCAATACCAGGAGGATAGATTGGTGTGCTGGAGGATGAAGACCAAGATTCTTCTTCAACCTCAATATTAACAATGAAAGAGTCTTCAAAGCCCAATACATTAGCATATATTTCTTTAGGTTCATGAATCGTAATATCGTCAGCTCCATCTATGTTTATCAGGGTTTGAAATCCAAAGTCTTCCATAGCGAGTATCTTGATGGGTAAGATATGCAAAGGTTTTAAATTGGGTCATCTGGTTGACACTTTTGATATATCAGAAATTTTATAGAAATGATTTGGCATCAAGTTGAAGTCAATTCCTAAGTTAACACCCATATTGAAAAGTCGATTAACTTATGTAACAATCCAGTTAGGTATAATAAATTTATAGGGCTATTGGAAGTTTATGGCTTTGAGTTTGAAGTTGATCACTATTGTAGGTATGGGTTTATGAACTGCAAGAGGAATTAGGTTGTGAACTGGAGGGTTGTGGATATTTGTGGTGATAGGTATAACGGAGTTGTTGGAAGATGGATTGCGAGTGAGGCTTGTTTGGGTGGTATAGTGATCTTCATAAGGTATATGGGTGATCGAAGCTGATGAAAGCCTATCATATGGTTCATCTCTGAAAAAGATACTATAAAAGTTGTTGCATAACTTGATTCAGGATCAATTTCCATGTCAGATGCCGTGTCATAAGATGGATCCACCGTGGAGGCAGAATCAACGCAATCTGATATTGGAAGATATTGAACTTTTTTCCATATTTGTTTAATCTCTTTCCTTTTGAATTTCCTTTTCTTACGCCGCTGTCTTCAATTTTTAAAACCATGATGACCAGATCTTCTCGAGTTATTCTCAAACGATTTGCCAGTATTGTAATTACCAGAATTTCCCGTTATAGAATAATTTTCATTAAACACCTGAATATTTTTAGTATGAACTGTTGATGGGTGGTAAGTTTGTTTAAGTCAATGACTTCTCTGAAATTTGAGAGAAATTTCCTCTTTTCCTGCAATTTTGTGCACACTCCTTTAAAGAGTGTGCACATAACAAATCAATTCTATTGGTCGACTTAACATAGCCGTCAACAATTTGTTTAATTTGTATTTATTCTTTTTTCATTAATTAAAATTAATCTAAAATAGGAAAATATATATATTCTACCCTAAAAAAGAGTAAGCGATAGTATCAAATAGGAAATTAATTAGGTTAAACAAATTAAAATAAAAAATAAACTTTTAAACCTGAAAAAAAATAGTTTAGGTTGCGATCATGTTGGCTTAATTTTTTGAATTAAAAGTACCGATTAATAAAGGATGATGATGGATTCATGAGTTGAATTCTAATGGAAGCTGTCTTAATCTCGAGAGAGGTAAAGAGAGTAAGGTGAATATAAAATAGTACTTTTTTTTTGAGCAATATATATAGTATTACTGATGATCAATTGATCATCTAGGTGAAATAAAATTTGAACAAGGAGCAATTAAAGTTATGACGAAGAAGTATAGACGGAAGAGATCCGAAAATGAAACTCAAAATTGTTGTTGAAGTATTTAGAATCAAGAAGTATTCTTTTATTTAGGGTAAGATATATATACTTACCGATTTTAAATTAAAATCAATATTAAAAAAAAATTAAATAAATCTAAATATTAGATAATTGTTAATTGTTAATGCCGCGCAACCAATAGAATTGATTTGTTATGTGCACACTCTTTAAAGGAGTGTGCACAAAATTGGACACTCTACTTACTTCCACTAGGTCCGGGTTTTTCGCTGGAAGATCCCAATTTACCGGTGGTCAAATGATAATACTCCATTCAATCGACGGAGACTTGCTGGTCACGGCAACATGAGCAATTAATGAACATCTGTTTACTAGAAATTTTTTGATGACTCTTGGAATTCCTGTTTCTGATCTTCATGCGTATAGCTCTTAGGTTCTTCAATCTTATAGTTGCGGGGTCAATAAGTGTTAGAGAACTGCTCGGTCGAACTTGCATGTGTTGCTATCTCAAGCATGTTTGTCAATATTAGTGATCAAAACTATGAGTCTTGGTTTCTAGTCTACTATTAGCTAAGTCTCGGACTAGGATAGAAAGTGTAGTTGTGATCAAGACTCCATGGCAATCATCATACAAAGACGAATAACTACTCAAGGAACTTGTGGAACTTCATCGACTAAAAGGTATGTGGAGACTTGAACTTATCTATCACTCAAAAGTATATCTACTCTATCTCCTATCTTGAGACAAAAGTCGTTTTGCTATATAAACTATGATTATACACATTTGTTATTTCGAGCCGAGTTTATCTCGCTTATCTATTTCTCGAAATATGTGTTGTGATAGGGTGTAGAATACGCCCTATTTACTATCTATTGTTTATGCTTTCTTTGCTATTTTTCTTGTAAATTATGTATTTTACGCTTGTTTTGAGTTTTATAGCTACTTTGGAGTCGCACGTAGGAAAAGAAGAATAAATGATCCAAATTGAGCAAAAAGGGCAGAATTGTCATTTCACAGAAAAACACTATTGGGAGACGAGCCATGATTAAAGGGCAACTCTTTCAGAGGAGTATTAAAAGTAGCCAGCTGATGTTAAGGGGCAACCACCTGTGTTATAGGGCACTCAATCTGGGATAACCCTTATCTTATGTAGAAGGGTATCCTTATCAATTCCCCAGCTCTCACTACCCAACCCTAAATCGACATATTCATCTATCTCAATCATTTAGTTTTACATTTCTCCGAAAATGAGAAGGAAGAACAACGACGTTACTACCGATTGAATTGACGCAACAGAAGATAAATACGAGACCGAGAAATTGAAAGTAAGGGAGATGAATAAGAGCGAGAAGATGTTCATAGATTGTAGCGAGGAAGAAGCGGAATGAGACTTGTTGCCGAGAGATTGAGATCGAGAGATTCAATGGAGATGAAGAAGATTTCAGCAGAGATTCAACTCAGCCGTGAGAAGAATAGAAATGGGTTTGAGATTGATGAGTGAACAGAGAAGAAGAAATTGAAATTTGAATTAGGGTTTACTGTGAAAAGGGGATCTGTGATGATTTGTAGTTGGATAGAGAAGAACAGACGAGAAGGGTTGCAATGGATGTATCCGCTGCTGTTAATATCAGGTCGAGAAAGTGTTGCTCAAAGCTCAGAGAAGAGTTAGATAAGTTCAGGGAGGAAGAAATTGAAATTTGGGTAATATTAAATTCAATCTCGAATGGTTCTCTCGAAGCTTGATTCAAGGAATTAATGGGGTTACTCATGATGAGTTGAAGATTTTGTGTTGCTGCTGTTGGAATGGTTTTGCTGTGAGAACTGAGATCGGTGAATTACAGGGAGGATTTCTGTTGAAACAAAGAAAATGGGTATGAGTCTAAAGAGGCTGAGTTGTCGGGTGAAGTTGGAGCCTTGATGAAGTTAAAATTGAGAGAAATTGAAGAAACAGACGAGAAGAGGAAAGATGGGTTAGTGGTCTTCAAGAAAGCCGGAAAGTGAAGTGATGTGTGCCAGCGTTTTAGGAGAAGAATTTTGCTCCTGAGATTGTTACAGATATGGGTTTGTGCTGGTCTGAGGTGTTGATGCTCCTAGCATTCGATTGAGCTGATGCTGCAATGTGCAGATGTTGATGGCAGTTGCCAGTGAAGGCTGATCTCAGGATTGAATGGTTTTGCGGATGCAACTTGGTTGTGGAGTTATGTCAGTGAGATGGCTTGTAGTGGTGCTGATTGCAGGTTGGCTTGAGCTGTGAACTGTTTGGCATTGCAGCTGTTAGAAATGGAGTTAGTCGATGATGTTAAACTGCACGTGATAGTGTTGCTCAAGTAGATGAATGTTAGGGTGCAGCTGTAATAAGACAAGGATGACTCAAAGCGGTTGCTGGTGATTTTCAAGGCTCTGATGGTGTTTGAGTTGTGAAGAAAATGTTGCAGTCAATTGTGCTTTCTTTGGTGGTATGAGAAAGTGATAGAGCCGTCTTCTTTGTTGTACTGAGGTTGTGATGGAGTTGGAAATGCGGAATAATGTTGAATGAGCTAAAGAAATAGATGTATGTGCTAGGACTCTTAACGGAATGAAGGAAAGAATGGCTCTGAACTCGGCTGGAAATGCCGGAAAACAAACGAACTGCAGTCGGTTCTCTATTCCTACGAGTCGACTCGATTATGCGAAATGACCGATCCAACCGATGCAACTCGGTGAGTAAGATCCAAGAAGCTTCAGAAGACCGACTTCGAGCCGACTCACCATCCTGGTTTGACCCGATTGACTAACAGCTTGACCCGACATTGACCGTTTGGCCGTTAGTCATAACGGTGGATCGATTAATATTCCGTCGAATATTCCCTCGACAGACGGAAATTTTCGTGTGGTCGGCGATCCGTTTTTCCGCCGGATTCCGGCCATAATACCGATTTTTCCGGCGAGCCAAAAATTCCAGAATTTTCTATGGACTTCTCTCATGGGTGTGAAGACTATGACTAGGAATTGGATGGAAAATTGGGCTCAAATTTGGAAAGAGAAGATGAAGAGTTGAGAAAGGCTTGGATTTGGAAATTGAATTGCTAAAGGAAAAGGATTCTATTCCTTGGAAGATTTGGAGAATATTGAAGCCTATAAATAGAGAAGTTTTCTACATCTTTTACACACCTCTTTACACACACAACACTTGTGTTTTTGCTAGCTTTTGAAAATTCTTCTTCTTAATTATTTGTGTGAACTTGAAAATTCTTCTTTTAATTATTATTTGTGTGAATTTCAAAAACATGAGTAGCTAATTTTATTATTGATTGAGGATGAATTCCTAGTTCTTAATATATGATTTGATTTTTGTTTCAATTTTATCTTGAGGTTTTTCACATGATTATCGTTTGTTTTTACTAATAGGAATGATCTTAATGACATTCATGATTGATTGATAGATTGTTTAGAGTGCACGCTAAATTGATTTGTTAATTTGATCTAAAGCTAGTGAAAGTTAGGGGATAAGTAATCGTTTCTTGACTCTTTACATAAGTAGCAAACACGAGACCTTGCGGAGGGATTCCGTGGAGCAATTGTGTGTGAAAACAACGTTAGCAAGTAGACCTTGATCTAAGAGTCTAACTACTAATATTAACCTAATAAGTTCATAAATCTTAATGCGTTTATTTAAATTACATCTAGAGTGATCTACTACTAGGTGGTTTGGTAAATAGAATCCCAGAAGTCGAGAACTTCCCGTATCCCAAGTGATACAAGGGATTTAGGGGTTTAGACGATCTAGTTGCTTTACCTACGGTTGGTGATAATTTGTGACTAATAACAAGTAGAAAAGAACATAACTTTGAATCATTGTTTTGCAACGAAGAAGGATTCCTTGATCTTGTCTCTCTTATTGCTTTCAACTTTATCTTTTAATTGCTTTGTTTATTTTCTTTTGCTTTATACATCCCCCCTTTTGTGACAATTTTTACAACTAAGATCTCTTGCTCCTCGTGGGAACGAACTTGACTTCCATTATATTATTTTTAATTAAGTGGAAATATTAATTAATTTGATTGCACCTACGACACGCATCAAATTTTGGCGCCGTGTCGGAGCAACGGCGATTTTTAGTTGTTTTTGTTTTTCTTTTGCTTTATTCTTGCTTTGTTAGATTCTATACCGTATCTAACTTAGTTTTTGAGAATCTTGTTTCGTGTGTGTTATACCTTTGGTGAATGCTTAAAGAGGGCGAGACCGAGTCCAATACGTCTTCGATCCGGACTCAACTAAAGGATTTCATTCGAAAGGTTAACACTCCACTTACTCCTTCTTCATCAAGTGAATTCACGGATTCGGACAAAGAGGAAGAAACAATGGCTGAACGTACACTCAAGGACCTAGCTTCTCACAAGCTTGATACACAACAATGGTGTATCCAAACTAACTCAACCTTCGAGATCAAGCCAGGGTTGATTAGAGAGTTACCAAAGTTCCATGGCATGGTGAATGAGGACCCAAACAAACATCTTATGGACTTCTATACCATAGTTATGGCTATGCTTCCACCGGAGACTAATGCGGATGGAGCAATGTTGAAAGCTTTCCGTTTTCTTTGGCGGGTAATGCTAAGGAATGGTTATATTATTTGCCTTCCTAAGTATCACAACATGGAATGGTATGAAGAAACTTTTCCTCGAGAGATATTTTCCCGCATCCAAAGCTACTCAAATTCGCAAGGATATTTGTGGATTGAAACAACAAGTGGGAGAATCATTGTATGAATGTTGGGAGCGATACAAGAGGTTGGTGGCAAGATGTCCACACCATCAATTTAGTGATGTTATGATACTCCAATACTTCTACGAAGCTCTCCACCCAAGTGATAGGTCTCTTCTTGACGCCTTGGGTGGTGGTGCACTAATGAACAAGACTTTGACCGAAGCTAGAGAGTTGATTGAAAGTATGGCGGCAAACTCGCAACAATTCTACACAAGAGATGAACCCATGGTTAGGCAAGTGCATGAAGTTAGTGATTCATCATCACATCTTGATCAAAGGATGAGTAACATGGAGATAATGATGCAAAGGATGGCCGCGGTAATTATTCCGGATGGTGAGACCGAACAAGTGAATGCTTTATATCCAAATCAAAGGCCAAGGTACGATCCATACTCCAATACCTATAATCCCGGTTGGAAGGATCATCCTAACTTTAGTTATGCAAACAAGCAAGCGGCGGCTCCTAATCTGTATGCACAAGAAGGTGGTTTCCAACAATCACGCTTCCAATCTCAACAACAAGGTGGTTCTCAACAATTCCAACCACAACGAGTCAAGGAGCGTGATTCTTTGAATGATGACAAGCTCAATGCATTAATGCAAGGTGTGCAAGGTCTTACTTCTATGTTCCAACAAAGCCAACAAAAAGACCGATTCGGCCATCAAGGATTTACAAACTCAAATGGGACAATTGGCGACCGATGTGAACCTATTGAAATCTCAAGCATCCACAAAACTTCCTTCACAACCATTTGTGAATCCAAGAGAGAATGTTAATGTGGTTACTTTAAGAAGTGGAAGACAAGTGGAGAGTCCAAGTCATCAAGAAGAAGCTATTGAAGAGGTAGTCAAAGACAAGGAGGAAACCGCACCAAAGGAGAATTCCACACCAACCGACCAATCCAAGGAACCGGTTTCTACTTTCACTACTCCACCTCCTTTTCCTAGTCGTTTTGCTAAATCCAAGAAAGAAGCTCAAGACAAGGCACTTATGGACATCTTCAAGAAGATTGAAATCAACATCCCATTTATTGAGGCCATTAAGACAATTCCAAGGTATGCCAAGTTCATGAAGGAATTATGCATCAAGAAGGATAGGTTGCTTGATAATGAAATTACTAAAGTTGGCGAGAGTGCGTCGGCTATGCTATTGAAGAAGATGCCTACAAAGTGCACGGATCCCGGTGGTTTCACGGTGCCAATTACTATTGGTAAGAAAAGGTTTGAACATGCTTTACTTGATTTGGGAGCTTCCATTAGTGTGATGTCGGCCGAAATATATGACTCCTTGAATCTTGGACCTTTGAAAGAGACAAGAGTTATTATTCAATTAGCAAACAAGTCTAACATATATCCAAAGGGGCTTGTAGAAGACGTGCTAGTGCAAGTAAATGAGCTTATTTTTCCGGTGGACTTCTTTATGGTGGATATGGATAACAATGAGAACCGATCATCTACTTCTTTACTTCTTGGGAGGCCATTCATGAAGACCGCAAAGACGAAGATTGATGTTGATAAGGGTACACTCACTATGGAATTCGACAAAGAGATAATACACTTTAATATATTTGAAGCCATGCGCTACCCAAGTGATGTGCATTCCGTTTACTCCATTGATGTGGTTGATTCATTATCGCAACAAATGGTGGAATTGAACCAAGAGGATGAACTTGATGTGGTGTTGCAAAAGAGCATTGAATTGGACGTCCATGGCTTGTCTACCTTGGATGTTGAAATCTCCAAGGAATTGGTGGAGATGTGTGGTGCTTTGGCGACATTGCAAGAAGCTAAAAAGGGTAATGTTTCATATATTTCTTTACCCGTGAATGATGAAATACTTGTACCATCGATTGTGAAGGCGCCCAAGCTAGAATTGAAGCCACTTCCACCATTTGAAGTATGCTTTCTTGGGAGATGGAGATGAGCTTCCGGTGATTATTTCAAAGAACCTCACACCGGTACAAGAAGACCGTTTTGCTTAGAGTCTTGAAAGAGCACAAAAACGGCTATTGGGTGGACAATTGCGGACATCAAAGGTATTAGTCCATCCATGTGCATGCATAGGATTCTAATGGAAGAAAACATGAAGCCGACGTGATGCTCAACGTCGGCTTAATCCTCCCATGATGGAGGTCGTGAAGAAAGAGATACTCAAATTGCTAAGTGTGGGGGTAATCTACCCAATTTCCGATAGCAAGTGGGTTAGTCCGTACAAGTGGTACCAAAGAAGTCCTGAGTCACGGTTGTTCGAAATCAAGACGATGAACTTGTTCCTACAAGAGTTCAAACCGGTTGAGAGTGTGCATTGACTATAGAAAGCTTAATTCCGCAACCCGAAAGGATCACTTTCCTTTACCTTTCATTGATCAAATGTTGGAGCGGTTAATGGGCATTCTTATTATTGCTTCTTGGATGGTTATTCGGTTACAACCAAATTGTTATTGCACCGAGGACCAAGAGAAGACCACTTTCACTTGTCCATTTGGAACGCTTGCATATAGACGGATGCCGTTTGGCCTTTGCAATGCGCCGGCTACTTTTCAAAGATGCATGGTAAGTATATTCTCGGATTATGTGGAGCGTATCATCGAGGTATTTATGGATGACTTTAGTGTTTATGGCAATTCTTTTGATGGATGTTTAAACAACCTTGAACTAGTTCTTAAACGATGCATAGACACAAACCTTGTCCTTAATTGGGAGAAATGTCACTTTATGGTAAACCACGGCATAGTACTTGGTCACATTGTGTCCTCTCGAGGGCTCGAAGTGGACAAGTCAAAGATAGATTTAATAAGAAACTTACAATATCCCACTTCGGTGAGGGAGATCCGTTCTTTTCTTGGTCATGCGGGTTTCTAAAGTGCGGTTTATCAAGGATTTCTCCAAAATCTCCATGCCGATGTGCAAGTTATTACAAAAGGAGGTACCTTTTGACTTCAACAAGGAATGCAAGGATGCTTTTGACAAATTGAAGGAAATGTTGACAAGTGCGCCAATTATCAAGTCACCGGATTGGAATCTTCCATTTGAATTAATGTGTGATGCTAGTGATTATGCGGTTGGAGCCGTTTTGGGTCAAAGAGTGGACAAGTTGTCCCATGTTATCTATTATGCATCTAGAACCCTTAATGATGCACAAATCAATTATTCTACCACGGAAAAGGAGTTATTGGCTATAGTTTTTGCATTGGAAAAATTTCGTTCATACTTGGTGGGTACAAAGGTTATTGTGTATTCCGATCATGCCGCACTAAGACACTTAATAAAGAAGAAAGAAGCTAAGCCAAGATTAATCCGATGGATCCTATTGTTACAAGAGTTCGACATAGAAATTCGTGATAAGAGGGGTGTGGAGAATACCGTTGCGGATCATCTTAGTAGACTTGTTATGTCTCAAGAGGAACTTCCATTACAAGACCGCTTTCCGGATGAACAACTTTTCTCCATGGAAGAATCAACACCTTGGTATGCGGATATAGTGAATTACTTGGTGACAAGGAAAGTACCTAGTACAATGTCTAATTTCCAAAAGATGAAACTTAAGAAGGTCGCTAAGCAATATGTGTGGGATGAACCATACTTATGGAAATATGGCGTTGATCAAATAATGTGAAGGTGCGTGCCTAACTCCGAATTTCAATCCATTCTCTCCTTTTGCCACACTTTTGCTTGTGGTGGCCACTTTGGTTCGAAACGTACCGCTCTCAAAGTTCTCGAGAGTGGATTTTATTGGCCCACCTTGTTTGAAGATTCATATGTTTTTTGTAAATCGTGTGATAGATGTCAACGAACGGGCAATCTAGGTGCTCGAAATCAAATGCCACTCACACCAATTCTCGCCATTGAGATTTTTGATGTGTGGGGTATCGATTTTATGGGCCCTTTTCTCAATTCGAATGGAAACTTTTATATACTTCTTGCCGTAGATTATGTTTCGAAATGGGTGGAAGCTAGAGCCACCAAAACTAATGACTCTCAAGTTGTTTGTGATTTTGTAAGGGAAAACATATTCAATAGGCATGGTACACCAAGAGTGGTGATAAGCGATGGAGGCTCACATTTCAAGAAGGCTTTCCACGCTCTCCTCAAGAAGTACAACATAACACACAAAATTGGTACGCCTTACCATCCACAAACTAGTGGACAAGGTAAATTTCAAATCGTGAGATCAAGTCCATTCTTGAGAAAACGGTGAATACCACAAGGAAAGATTGGATCTTTAAGCTCAATGATGCACTTTGGGCGTATAGAACGGGCGTATAAGACACCGATTGGTATGTCTCCATATCGGTTGGTTTATGGTAAGGCTTGTCATCTTCCTATTGAACTTGAACATAAGGCTTATTGGGCGATAAAGAAATTCAACATGGAGTATGATGAAGCGGGGAAACAACGGAAGTTACAACTACATGAGTTAGAGGAGATACGTAATGATGCTTACGAGAGTGCCCGGATTTACAAGGAAAAGACCAAGCTTTTTCATGACAAGATGATTTCTCGTAAAACTTCATCGTGGGACAAAAAGTCCTTTTATATCATTCTCGCCTTAAACTATTTCCTGGAAAGTTAAGGTCCCGTTGGATTGGACCATATGTTGTTACTAATGTTTTTCCTCATGGTGCTTTGAAATTACTAGTCTTAGAGACAATTCGGTTTCCAAAGTCAACGGCCATAGATCGAAGCCATACTATGAGAACATCGCTTATGTGAATTTTGATGAACTTTCATTTGGAGATGCACTCTCCTCGGAGGAGTAATGTGCCGCAAGAGCTAAGTCGGGCCGTCGACTTTAAAACAAGCGCTTAATGGGAGGCAACCCATAGGTTTTGTATTTCTTATCCTTTTGCTTTTATTTTTGTTATTTCTTTTTCTTGTTTCTTATCATGTTAAAATCTCCTACCTTGACTTTACTAGGAGGATTCAATTACATTGAGGACAATGTAAGGTTTAAGTGTGGGGGAGTGGTTAAGCATGTTTATTAAAAAAAAATTACAAAAAAATTAAAAATTTAAAAAAAAAAAAAAAAAGTTTTACCTAAAACTTCAACTTTTTAGAGATTTTAGAGTCACTAGCATACTTCTAGGTATGTTTACATAGAGATTTTGACCGACATAATTGAACTTGGAAATGTTAGAAAACTACATTCGGATTTCTTGCTTGTTAGAGTGTTAAATAATGGATTTAATCATGTCGGTGATGCGAATTTGGTGCAGGGAGAAATGCATTATTAGAGTTGCTGATCAATCATTAGTGGAGACTACCCGTATTCATATCATGTGAGGCACCAACCAGAAATTTTCCATCTACTAAAGAGCTTTCTTTTGAGTGTGTGTCACCGTAAGTAAATTCCGGGTAGAATGGTGAGCTACCCAACCTCCCACCAATAGAAGCACTACTCTTTGATCTCTTGAGTGCTAATTTTGTCAATCATAAGGGTGACGTCTATAAATGAAAGCCTCCTTCTTATAGTTCGATTTGCAGTTAGCACCATTCTCTCTCTCGACAACAACGGATCCATAGAAACACATTCATCATCAACAAGGAGCGACATCAAAATATACAAGGAAAGTTGGAAAAAGTTCACGGTTTACAAGCAACGGAATGAGAAAAAGAGCAAATTTCAAATTCAAGTAAAAGCAACATACAAAGAGCAGATTTTTACATATATGTTGAAGACTTACAATACAATGAGGTAATTTTATATCCAAGTATGAAGACTTATTTATAAGAGCGAAGGAAATCAAAAGGTGAGAATTGTTGAAGTTTATGATTTTGAGGCGATACAAGTTGTGAAGAATCAAGCGGTAAAATACTTCTCCCACGGCCATGGTTTATTTTGTATTTAATTTCTCTTGTTTAAAAAAAAAATTGAAAATTTCATAAAAAAAAAGAAGATAAAAAGAAGATAAAAAGATTAAAAAAAAAAAAAAAAAAAAAACAAGAGAAATATTTGTTCTTATTTTTATTTAATGAGCCGTGGGGAAGGAAAATCTATAAGGAAGTTTCAAGCGACAAGGATTTAAGGTAAAAGAGTTACAAATTGTTAAGGATTTATGAAATTCGAGAGTTTGTCATCAATAGTTGAAACCGAAGACGAAGATCAAGACGAGGAGCGAAGACGTTTCTATTGGATGCCGTGAGAGTGGTGTTATCATAATTGGCAATCGGATGCGAAGGTGAGTAAGTAATCTCATCCTCAATAATAAATGGTTGATTTCCTTTCTTAGAGATCGTCGTAAAAATGGTTTTTCAAAATATTAAAAGATGTGGGTTTTAAAAATATTTCGGAAGTTGTCCTTCCCACCATTCAACGTGTTGCAGAATTCTCTCTTCATTCCTACCGCACACATGTGAGAACCATAAAAAAGCCGTCTTTTGAGTGCAATTATCATAAATCCTTTTGGTGAGGCGTAGTCGAGGCGAAATGCTTATTGATCGTTTCTCAAACACGCGTTCTCTCATTATGGTGTGGTTATTTCTCACTCAACATTTAAGAATGAGAATATGTTCTTTAGTATTTCTAACTTCTTATTACTAGCATGCAAAAAACTCTATGTCCTCATAGCTTTTTGGATGCTTCGGACGCTTGAACGCTTTGAAGTTGTGAGTTTTTAGTTTGATTTGCTAGAGGACTAGCAAAGTCTAAGTGTGGGGGAATTTGATAGGGTGTAGAATACGCCTATTTACTATCTATTGTTTATGCTTTCTTTGCTATTTTTCTTGTAAATTATGTATTTTACGCTTGTTTTGAGTTTTATAGCTACTTTGGAGTCGCACGAGAAAAAGAAGAATAAATGATCCAAATTGAGCAAAAAGGGCAGGATTGTCATTTCACAGGAAAACACTATTGGGAGACGAGCCATGGTTAAAGGGCACTCTTTCAGAGGAGTATTAAAAGTAGTCAGCTGATGTTAAGGGGCAACCACCTGTGTTATAGGGCACTCAATCTGGGATAACCCTTATCTTATGTAGAAGGGTATCCTTATCAATTCCCCATCTCTCACTACCCAACCCTAAATCGACATATTCATCTCTCTCAATCATTTAGTTTCATTACATTTCTCTGAAAATGAGAAGGAAGAACAAGAAATTACTCTCGATTGAATTGACGCTGCTGAGAAGATAAATACGAGACCGAGAAATTGAAAGTAAGGGAGATGAATAAGAGCAGAGAAGATGTTCATAGATCGTAGCGAGGAAGAAGCAGCGAGACTTGTTGCCGAGAGATTGAGATCGAGAGATTCAATGGAGATGAAGAAGATTTCAGCAGAGATTCAACTCAGCCGTGAGAAGAATAGAAATGGGTTTGAGATTGATGAGTGAACAGAGAAGAAGAAATTGAAATTTGAATTAGGGTTTACCGTGAAAAGGGATCTCGTGATGATTTGTAGTTGGATAGAGAAGAACAGACGAGAAGGGTTGCAATGGATGTATCCGCTGCTGTTAATATCAGGTCGAGAAAGTGCTGCTCAAAGCTCAGAGAAGAGTTAGATAAGTTCAGGGAGGAAGAAATTGAAATTTGGGTAATATTAAATTCAATCTCGAATGGTTCTCTGAAGCCAGTTCAAGGGAATTAATGGGGTTCTGGTGATGAGTTGAAGATTTTGTGTTGCTGCTGTTGGAATGGTTTTGCTGTGAGAACTGAGATCGGTGAATTACAGGGAGGATTTCTGTTGAAACAAAGAAAATGGGTATGAGTCTAAAGAGGCTGAGTTCTTTGGTGAAGTTGAGCACGATGAAGCCGAAATTGAGAGAAATTGAAGAATGATCGAGAAGAGGAAAGATGGGTTAGTGGTGTCACAAGAAAGCTGTGGAAGTGAAGTGATGTGTGCCAGCGTTTTAGGAGAAGAATTTTGCTCCACGAGATTGTTACAGAGATATGGGTTTGTCTTGGTCTCGAGGTGTTGATGCTCCTAGCATTCGATTGGCCGATGTCTTTGCAATGTGCAGATGTTGATGGCGCTGCCAGTGAAGTCGGGTCCGGGATTGAATGGTTTTGGCAGATGCACCGGTTGTGGAGTTATGTCGGTGAGATGGCTTGTAGTGGTGCTGATTGCGGAGTTGGCTTGAGCTGTGAACTGCTTGGCATTGCAAGTGTTAGAAATGGAGTTAATGATCTTTATAAACCGCACGTGATAGTGTTGCTCAAGTAGATGAATGTTAGGTGCAAAATGTAATAAGACAAGGATGACTCAAAGCGGTTGCTGGTGATTTTCAAGGCTCTGATGGTGTTTGAGTTGTGAAGAAAATGTTGTAGGCTGAACTGTGCTGCTGGTGGTATGAGAAAGTGATAGAGCCGTGCTGCTGTTGTACAGGGTTGTGATGGAGTTGGAAATGCAGGGAATAATGTTGAATGAGCTAAAGAAATAGATGTATGTGCTAGGACTCTTAACAGGAATGAAGGAAAGAATGGCCTGAACTCGGCCTGGGAAATGCCAGAAAACAAACAGAACTCTGGTCGGTTCTCTATTCCGGCGAGTCGACTCAGTGTCTGAAATGACCGATCCAACCGATGCAACTCAGCTGAGTAAGATCCGGTAAGCTCAGCAAGACTGACTCAGAAGCTGACTCACCATCTGGGTTGACCCGATTGACTAACAGTTGACTGACAGTTGACCGTTAGTCCTAACGGTGGACTGACGGAATATTCCGTCGAATATTCCCTCGACGGACAGAATTTTCAGGTGGTCGGCGATGACGTTTTCCCCGGATTCCGCCATAATACCAGCTTTTTCAAGCGAGCCAAAAATTCCAGAATTTTCTATGGACTTCTCATGGGTGTGAAGACTTGGACTAGAATTGGATGGAAAATTGGGCTCTAATTTGGAAAGAGAAGATGAAGAGTTGAGAAAGGCTTGGATTTGGAAATTGAATTGCTAAAGGAAAAGGATTCTATTCCTTGGAAGATTTGGAGAATATTGAAGCCTATAAATAGAGAAGTTTTCTACATATTTTTACACACCTCTTACACACACAACACTTGTGTTTTTGCTAGCTTTTGAAAATTCTTCTTCTTAATTATTTGTGTGAACTTGAAAATTCTTCTTTTAATTATTATTTGTGTGAATTTCAAAAACATGAGTAGCTAATTTTATTATTGATTGAGGATGAATTCCTAGTTCTTAATATATGATTTGAGTTTTGTTTCAATTCTATCTTGAGGTTTTTCACATGATTATCGCTTTGTTTTTACTAATAGGAATGATCTTAATGACATTCATGATTGATTGATAGATTGTTTAGAGTGCACGCTAAATTGATTTGTTAATTTGATCTAAAGCTAGTGAAAGTTAGGGGATAAGTAATCGCTTCTTGACTCTTTACATAAGTAGCAAACACGAGACCTGCGGAGAGGGATTCCGTGGAGCAATTTTGTGTGAAAACAACGTTAGCAAGTAGACCTTGATCTAAGAGTCTAACTACTAATATTAACCTAATAAGTTCATAAATCTTAATGCGTTTATTTAAATTACATCTAGAGTGATCTACTACTAGGTGGTTTGGTAAATAGAATCCGGTAGTCGAGAACTTCCGTATCCTATGATACAAGGGATTTAGGGGTTTAACACTGATCTAGCCGCTTTACCTACGGTTGGTGATAATTTGTGACTAATAACAAGTAGAAAAGAAAATAACTTTGAATCATTGTTTTGCAACGAAGAAGGATTCCTTGATCTTGTCTCTCTTATTGCTTTCAACTTTATCTTTTAATTGCTTTGTTTATTTTCTTTTGCTTTATACATCCCCCCTTTGTGACAATTTTTACAACTAAGATCTCTTGCTCTCGTGGGAACGAACTTGACTTCCATTATATTATTTTTAATTAAGTGGAAATATTAATTAATTTGATTGCACCTACGACACGCATCATGTTGGTAAGCTTTCGCTTTGGCCAAGTTTATCTTTACTAGTGACGAAAGTCATATTAAGTTTCAATCACTTGAAAATGGCTTTGACGAAAAATGGTTTGTGAATAACAACTATATAACGTCCTCTAAGAATGTTTCAATGACATGGAAGGATATAAACATTGTGCGGTAACACATATGTGTGTAAGTCCTTATTCCTTGAACCAAAGTATGCGTACTTTGCTGCTCAGGAAAACCGGAACTAGAGTCCGCGTACCAAGTCCGCGTATCGTCGGAAGTTCTCATCCCGAGAAATTCTGCTGAAGTTTGTAAACTAAAAACAAACTTATTCCGAGTACTTAAGTCCGCGTACCAGTTCGCGTACTTAAGTTGGTTATTTTCTAAAAATGATTATTTGTGAACTTAAACTTATACAAACTAAGGAATGCATAATTGCAAACCGTGGCTATAAAGTTCATGAATCGATTCGAGTGA
Organism: Papaver armeniacum; assembly: GCA_023531295.1. Lineage (NCBI taxonomy): Eukaryota > Viridiplantae > Streptophyta > Magnoliopsida > Ranunculales > Papaveraceae > Papaver > Papaver armeniacum. The sequence goes on along the minus strand of JAJJWW010011372.1, from coordinate 52,575 downwards.
ATCAAATCGTTTTTGTTTCAATTGTGTCTATTATAAAGATCTAAGCAATTGAACAACTCTCCAACTAGTTCATTTGAGTAATTTGAACTATTTATGGTAAAGAAGAATATGGTCGATATAAAAGTGCTCATATGGCTAACCATTTGGTTAACTACTGTTGAACCAACTAAATGTACATGTTTGGGTATGGTTACACAAACCTATAAATGTGCATTTCATTTGTGTGTAACAAGCTAAGTTTCGATCTAACGGTTGAAAGATATTATTAGCTTGAATCTAGTCAGGTTTCCATCTAACGGTGAATATTGAATACTTTGTTACTAAGATAACATTGATTGCAAACCCTGATTTGAAAGACTATATAAGGGAGAACTCTAGCAACTGGGAAACCTAATCCCCACACCTCCTGTGTGATACTAGTTGTATAAGCTAGAGTCGATTCTCCTTTAACCTTAGGTTTCTATCGAGACCTTGTAGGTTAACGACTTGAAGACATCATTGGGATTGTGAAGCCAGACCGATACTACTTTCTTGTAGTTGTGTGATCTGATCTTGCAGTTTCTATCGTACTAAGTACAATCGTAAATATTAACTTGAGATTGATTTCTCCGATAGGCAAGGTATAAAAGAAGTCACAAACATCTTGTCTCATCGTTTGTGATTCCGCAATATCTTCTTTCGCTAGTCGATTAAGATTATTTTGAGGAGATTGATAATACTAGGCTGTTCTTCGGGAATATAAGTCCGGGTTATCAATTGGTTCATGTTCACCTTGATTTATCAAAATACGAAACAAAACTTGTAGGTATTTTTTTGGGAGACAGATTTATCTATTACCGTAGACCTTTCTGTGTGATACAGATTTGTTTATTAAATTCTTCGACTTTGGGTCGTAGCAACTCTTAGTTGTGGGTGAGATCAGCTAAGGGAATCAAGTGCGTAGTATCCTCCGCGGGATCGAGACGTAAGGAGCGAATCTGTACCTTGGATCAGTGTGAGATTGATTTGGGTTCAACTACAAATCCAGACTCGAAGTTAGTTTGTAGTAGGCTAGTGTCGAACGGCTTAATACAAAGCAAGTGTGTTCAATATGGACTAGGTCCCGGTATTCTCGTATTTGCGGTTTCCTCGTTAACAAAACTTCTGGTATCTGTGTTATTTCTTTTCCGTAATATATTTTGTTATATAATTGAAATATCACAGGTTGTGCGTTTGAATCGATCAGTTGGGAAATCCAACCTTTGGTTGTAGATTAAAATTGATTGATCCTTGAACATTGGTCTTTGGTACCGTTTAAGTGATTTCTCTTGTATTCAATTAGACTCGTTGATTTCTATTTTCTTGAGTAAGTATTGAATCAAGAAAGTGAGATATAGCTCTTTAATATACTTTGATTAAGATTGAGTCTGACTGTCTAGTTGATTCTCTTAAAAGTATATTGGAGTTAGTCCATACAGATTGCTAATCGAAATATTGGGTGTGGTTGTTGTACCCCAGCTTTTTCAATAAGCATAATATCTCATAGATGTTGCCGATTACATGCAGAACATCAAGTGACCAAAACTGAAAAGAGACACCGTATATTTTAATATAAAATTCATAATGATGTACTACTGGGAATTTCCAGATTTTATTGTGCCATGTAAACAATAAACAAAGAAAATTATTGGAATATAATGTGAACTCCTGATTTGCATGACATAAATCCTTGTCTGCATGAAATATAACTTGAATTGAATTGATAGGGAATAACTCAAAATGTGAGTGAATTTATAATTCTTTGCAAAGATCTTGTCCAATGTTTTGCCATGAGTGCACCACGACAGGAGTAGAGATCAGAAAAGCATCATCCCAAGCTCCGGGATGATGTTTTCCATATAGAATGTGCAAATAAGCACCATATTTTGATCGCTTGGATGAAATCAAACGAGAAGATGATGCTGCCAAACGATCACAAAGAAAGGGTGGTAGGTTTTGCTTAGCTAAGGTATTAGAATGGGAAGGTTTATGGGTGGTATTGCTTAAAACACTTTGAGCATAGGTTTTCAAGGGCAATGTGGGTTTGATAGGTGTTGATGGTATGAAAGAGGTGAATGGAATGAGTTAGGAGACTGATGTTGAATAAGTGATGATGGATTCTAATGCAGAAGCGAAAACAAACCAACCTTCAAAGTGATTGCCCGAGGGGATGTAGATGGAGACTATATAAGCCTTAGGATTAGGCCTAGCTAGAATAATATGGATGTAAAATCTATTCTCATTATATTGTTTTGTAGCGCAGAACCAGATTGTGTTGTCCTAACACTTCCAAACACTTTTACCGGAATCACCATTTTTAGCAGCTTTGAACATCATGGTATGTAGATTTGATGCAAGTGATGAAGAGAATGTTGCTTTTATAGATCCATGAGTGTAGAACTCTGTAAGGGTAATGGAAGAACGGGTGCTTGTTTTACTGCAAGAGAGTCTAAAATATTTCTTATCAATTTGAACATACCTATTTTCAAAGGCCATGGTAGATGGAGAATAATTTAGGATGTAGAATAAGGGAGATAGGGGAAACTAAAGGATCTAAGGTTTGAAATCCTAGGGATCTAGAGACTAATAGGGATGAAGTAACACGCTTGTAGAAGAGGGGAGGAGAGATAAGCTCCCATTTTTCTTAGTCCTATTTCTTTGTCCTGCATGAACAATTAATTGTTCTTAACCAAGATTGTTAAGGATCTAAGAACATTCATTGCTTGAATCATATTTCGAGAGATTTATCAAGACAAGCTCGACTCGAAATTTCTTATTTGAACTATTAAATCACCTAAAATCATACGACACAGTCTCATAAGATAGAATAGTAAATTTCGTGAGTAAACAAAATGGTTTAGTCTTCACATACCTCTTTGTCGATGAGGTTCTACAAATGTATTCATTTTTCTTTAGTCTTCAATCTTCGAGGTTATTCCGTGATGCCTGATACTCAACTACCATTCTCTAATCCTAGTCCGAGCTTGACTTCAGTAGATTAGAAATCAAGATATAGTTTTGTGCAACTAACATTGATAACAAACTTGAGATAGCAAAACTTGCGAGTTCGACCGAGCAGTGTTCTACCAAAGTTATTAATCAATAACTTGGTCGATATTGGGCACAATTATTTATATGTGAAGATTCTGGGTAAAATTTTTCAAATTTGAAGACCTCCCGTATAAATCGGTTAGGTTTTGTTTTTTAATCGATTCTGGCTAAAAATTCTTCTTCATATGAGAAAAAAACACCATATAAAATTGGCTAAATTCGCTGATTCTAGTTAAAAAATTTCATCTGCGAAGAACATCATAAAAATCAGCTACATTTTTGATCAAAAACTTATAGGAATTTTAAATAGAAATATTATTAGTTAGTTAGTATAATAAGAATTCCAATTTTAATTATGTTGTTAATGGGTGTGTCTAATATGAACCCTTTCAAATATCTTTTTATTTATGAGGAGGGATCCCCTCACACTTTTATTATCACACTATCTCACATGTTGGAAGTCATTTTTGAGAATAAAAACCAAATCATAATGGATTTGAAGCTAATATTTTAGGAATATGTTACTATTACATAGCTCTACGTTCCCACCGAAAATGAGCGTTTTCTGAGACGTATAACACCACCATCTATTACTTTGAAAATGAGCCGTTGAAAATTAACGGATTTCTGGCAGTCGAAATCATAACCGGTAGATTGTGATGTTTTATATCTCGGAATGTGCTCATATTTTGTAGGTATGTAGAACTTCGTATGAGGAACATATCCTCAAAATATTAGTTTCAAATCCATTACGGTTTGGTTTTTATTCACAAAAGTAACGCCTAACGTGTGAGATAGTGTGAGAATAAAAGTGTGAAGAGATCATTCCTCTTTATCCAAAGGATGTGGCTTTGGCATTTTTATCTAAAGGATGTGGCTCTTCATGAAAAGATTTGTCCGAGATCTAAATAAATCTATATAATCCTTCTCCTCCACTGAAGAACAATTTTCTATAAACATCTTGCACACATTTAGAGCATCTCCAATGAGACATTGTGATGTCCCTAGTTTAACGGATTAAGTTACTTTTCTTAAAAATTTATCTCCAATGGGAACCTGAAGGGAGAATGTGAAGATTAGGTGGCAAGCAGTTATATCTACATCCTCTAACCCATCCTCTTGTTTGAGATGATCACTTAGAGGATGTGAATCATCCATATCATCATTTAATTATAAAAAAATCTAAATAGTTTTTATGTTCTAGAATTAGGTTTTAACAATAGTTTTTATGTTCTAGATCATCCCTGATCTTCCGTTCTTCATGTATATGATATGAGTCTTCTCTTTAGTGATAGGTTTTAACAATGAAAATAAGAATTAGGTTATTTTAGCGATCAAAAAATTTAACAAAAATAGGTTATTTTGTAAAAAAAAGAAGAGAAATCAATGATCAACGGAACATTACTATACTCACTGTTTCAGAGAATCATTAACGTTTGTGTATATTTCTTTCTTTTTAATCAACAATGGAGGCGGGTACTAAGTGCGAAGGTTGTATCCCCACTTATACAGTTGGAGATGATTTCGATGAACTTCCTATAATCAAGGGAAAACTCATGACATATCAGCAGAGGATCTTTTCTTTGCACATCCGAATATTGAGGACACGGATGTCCCGTTGGAGATGCTCTTGGCGATTACTGCTTGCTTGGTACAACATATTTAATATTTTCCGTGTTCCATTTTGTTTCGCTAGGCGGCCGATTTGACGGTTCTAAATGCAGATGCTCTTGCTTTCCCTCGTGGGCTCCCGACATAATATTCATCATGAAAGTCGTCATTTTGATAACATTGGATCGTCATGAAAGTCGTATGGATCGTCATTTTGATAACATTGGATCCTGATGGGACTGTAAACCATCTGATGGCCACGTATGGATCGTCATGAAAGTCGTCATTTTGATAACATTGGATCGTCATGGATACCGTCATAATAATTTAGCACATGGATCGAGCTCAAGTTCCATGTTCCGCTCACTCTCCTGAGTAACTTGATAATTTTACAAAACAACGAAAACAACTAATGAAGAATATAGCCTGCCAATACACAGTGGTTGTCGACAATTTTTAATTTAATCGCCAAACTTGGTCGACAAGTACCAGAAATGGAAAAAACTTGGTCGACAAGTTTTAAGACATGACATTAGATCAAATGATATCCAATTGAATAAGATAACTTTATTTTAATTTTTGACCTATAGGGAGGATTTGATAGTGTTTTGATGGAAAATGATTTGTATCTCGCGAGTTGAATCCGACAGGTTTTTCCAACTGAGAAAGAGGGGTGGGACCCACACTAAACCCACCCCAATAAACCAGCGGGTCAGGAGAGACCACTCCATTCTCTCTTAGGATATACTCCCTCCGTTCCACTTTAGACGATATTTTAGGGTTTTTTGTATGTTCCAAAATAGATGAGAGTTTAGCTATTTTCTCTAAATTCTCACTGATTTACCCCTACTTTGGAATTACAACATAACATTCATTTCCCTTGTTATTAGTGAAAGATAATTAATCTATTTTAAAATTTTAAATCTATTCTCTATTATCTTAGGATATTTGGTTATCCCAAGTAGAATTACATGGGGATTCATATTTTATACTAGAATCTAGAAACAAAAAACTAGGAGGTTTAAATTTTTAGGAAAGTATTAATATGGACAGACTTGGAAAAAAATTACTCTCATTGATGTTTCTTAATCTGCGTGAAAAACTCCACAATATCATCTAAATTGGAACGGAGGGAGTACATCACGGGATCCAAAGTGTGTCAGTTTGGGTTTTTTAACTAGTTTCAAACTCACGTGATTGACATCATCTTCTAATAAATGCTTTATACCAGTGGGGATTTAATGGTAACGGATTTTCATTCACCAAGATTTAAGGCGGATGTTAAAATCACTTCTTGTAAATTATTAGCTTTTGAAATAAAATTGGAGATGGCCAGATGGGTGAGGGTGGTGAACTCACTTTTGGTGAAAATTTCCCTATCCAATTTCTAAAATGAGGTAAATGTCGCATATGTGGACCAATAGTTTGTATGCTTAAAGTGAATCGGAGGCCTCCCTCCGCCAAAAAAGTAGTATCAACTTATTATATGTTTTATGCAAGTAAGACCTCGATTAAAAAAATGGTTAAAGTTAGGTGTGTATAGACAGACACTTGTTGTACTTAGGAGTGTTGGACTTGGCTAGACGACACTTATTTCTTAGTCCGTGTCTCCGTGACACTGTGTTCACCAATCAAATAATTGTGGTTTACACTTCGGCCTATAAATATATGAGCAATCCACAAGCTTCTTCCATAGACTGATCAAATAAACAAATAGAAAAAAATCTTCTTCCATAGTCTACACCCTACAAGTAGCTTAGAGATTTGAGTGTTTGTTCAAGAGAATAGAAATGGAGAAGATGATGATGGAAAAGAGAGGTCATGTTCTTATGATTCCGTTTCCAAGTCAAGGGCATATAAACCCATGTCTACAGTTCCTAAAAAGATTAGTCTCGAAAGGTCTCAAAACCTCGCTAGTCATAACCAAATTCATATCCAAATCAACAAAACCAGTACTTGGTCATAACATCGGTATCGAATTCATATCGGATGGATACGATAACGGTGGTTTCGCGGAATCAGATAGTATAGAGTCATATCTACAACGGTTACAAACAGTGGGTTCAGCTGAACTAACCCAACTTATCAAGAAGCTGAATAGCTCTCCTGAGATGGAAAATCCTGTGAACTGCATAATTTACGATGCATTCTTGCCGTGGGCTTTGGACGTGGCGAGACAATTTGGGTTAGTAGGAGGATCATTTTTTACTCAACCTTGTGCTGTTAATAATATATATTACCAGTTTGGGAAGGGTCTGTTAAATATCGACGAAAATACGGTGGTCAGTAATGGTAATGTTACGGTTCCCGGAATTCTATACCTCTTCAGGTGTCAGATTTACCATCTTTCTTGGGTGTGCCTGGAACATACCCAGCTTACTTGGAGCTTGTTTTGAATCAGTTTGTAAACGTAGAAGAAGCTGACTGGATTTTTATCAATAGCTTCGACATGTTGGAAGTTCAGGTTTGCTCTATAATTCTATCTGTATCTCCCCGCTTGTTATTTTACCTTATTGATCAAGAAGTTCTTTATGCTCCGATTTTTCACTATCACATGCTAACCACATTTTTTAGAAAGATAAATACAGATGAGTGATTTCGACTATATACCCATCCTAGAGACTTCAAACGAAATCGTTTTCATTTTTTAAGATGTGTACTGTTTTGCGTACCAAAATCACTCACGAAATTCTTTCTGTCGGGAATTTCTAAAAAATCATACGGTACCCATCCATAGAAAGATGAACGTGTCAATCTCTTTTTTTGATGGAATGAGACATTAACGAGCAGTAAACCTTTCATTTTCACTCCATAAACTAGCTTAGTAAATGATCCATTTTAGTGTGTGAATTATGTAAAAGTTGCTCCGGGTTATGAGATTGAAATGATTAAATGTGTATACAGGTTGTGGATTGGATGACAAAGACATTTCCAAAATTAAGAACGATTGGACCGACGATACCATCAGCGTACTTGGACAATAGAATCGAAGGCGACAATGATTACGGACTCGACCTTTTCAAACCAGATAGTAGCATCTGCATGAACTGGTTAAACTCAAGAGCTAATGGCACGGTAGTTTATGTATCTTTTGGGAGCATGGCTGAACAGAACAAAAAACAGATGGAGGAACTAGCAATGGGTTTGATTGGAAGCGATTTTTATTTCTTGTGGGTAGTCAGGGGGTCAGAAGAACACAAACTATCCAGTAAAATTTTGACAGGAATCGAAAGCGGAAACAAAGGTTTGGTTGTGAAATGGAGTCCTCAATTGGAAGTACTCTCACATGTAGCAGTTGGATGTTTTGTGACACATTGTGGATGGAATTCTACCCTGGAGGCGTTATCTTTGGGAGTGCCGATGGTGGGAATACCTCAGTGGACAGATCAACCAACAAATGCAAAGTTTATTGCAGATGAGTGGAGAGTGGCCGTACGAGTACTTAAGTTTACTGATGACGAGACAGGGATTTGGACAAGGAAGGATTTGGAGGTAGCCATTAGGGAAGTTATGGAGGGAGACGGAGGAAAGGAGATGAAGAGAAATTCAAGTAAGTGGAGGCAGCTGGCTCAACAGGCAGTGAGTGTAGGTGGAAGTTCTGATCAAAATCTCGACGAGTTTGTAGCTACACTAACATGCTAGCTCTTGAGTGCTGATGCGGCTGAATACGTAATGAAGATTATTTTTATGTCTTTCTGTACTAGAATGAGTCCCCAATAAATGAGCAAGTGAAATGTGCTGGGCCTATTTGTCCGGACGCATTTGCTAAACCCCCGAACTTATGTTTACCCTCTAGTTTACTCAAATTCATAATGTTGTGATTTTTTATTTTTTATTTTTTATTTTTTAGTTTTTATTTTTTTTTGCCTAACAAACACACCATGAAATTAACTAAGGAGAGAATTACAAACAGTATTCAAGTTTTCTTTCCCAAACAGAGAGTTCAAAAAAGAGGGAAAGGAGACCCAGATATCCTTTAAACTATCTTTTCTGGCTCGACGTGCAAGTCGATCAGCAAAAGAGTTATTAAGACGCTTAATATGCACTGACTTAAAGGAAGTAAACTTAGATAACAAACTACGACATTGTTCAAGAAGATCACCACTCCGCCAATCTAGAATACCACTGACTCCATTTACAACCGCATTAATTGAGACAAATACTAACGAAAATGACTTTGCAAAGGTTCAACTCTTCTGCCCAAGAGATTGCCAAAATCGAGCAGCAGCTTTCAGACCCACCGCATCCGGAACTGCACCAAAATCAGCTCGAACTTCTTACATTTCCTGCAGAATCACACCATATTACACCAAGACCCATGTTAAAATCTTTGAAAGAACCATCCACAAACATGAAATGATCCACTTCAGCAGAAGAGGTTTTAGTAACCATAAAAGGAACAAAAGTATTTTTCAGAGGATCAATATAGGAGTGAATCATTCTCTTAATATCCAAAATAACTCGAGGCATGTCAATCGAGATTTGTTTAAAGAGAACATTGCATCGCAGTTTCCAAATGCACCACAACACATTGCAGCAACAGATGGCCAAGGAACATTATAAGGAGAAACAGGCAAGTCAGGATTATGCCGATACAGAAACAAGTCATCAATCCAATCCTGATTGTTTTTCTGTTAGCATCTAAAATCCATTGATTTTACTCAACTTGTAGTATGCGTGCATTTCATTAGGCCTTAAACTTTTATTCATCTCGGTTATTCCTAATCATTTCCTCTAATCTACTTTCCCTTTTACTCGTAGCTTTTTTTTTTTTTTTAAGCTAGGCATAGGCCCTTCCTGCCCCCTGACAGCGTAACCCCTCTTTTACTCATAGCTTCCTAGCTTCTCTGGTATGTTTTTTCTAAATTAATGTTTATTGAAGTTGTACTCTTGTCATTTGTTGGTTTTTGTTCTAAGACTATTTTGAGGCATACTCATAGCGCGTTTGATACACCGCCGTTTCTCCAAACATAAGTTAGAAGTCCAGATATTTTGCTTCAAAAAAGTCGACTTTTTCGCTTCTAGAAGCCATTCTGAAATTCTACACCCAAAATGACTTCTTGCTTTTTGACTTCTAGAAGTCAAAAAGTTACTTCTAAATGAGTATCCAAACGCGCTATCAATAGAGACACTAGGTAGTAAAACCAATAAATTTTATCCAACATATTTTATAGTGACAGTAATGCCCTTATAATTTATACATTCTAAATTATTATTTTTTTCAGTTTTTATAAAAAAAATTTTTATAACTTTTTTATAAAAAAAGTATAAAAAATTTCAACTTTAAAAAAAAAATTCTTAGGTTTTGAAAAAAATAGAAGGTTTTCTTTTAAAGTTTTTCGTTGTTTAAAAAATTTCAAAAAACAATAAAGCTATTTTTAAAAAAATTAAAAAATTACAATATTGAAAAATTTAATTTCAGAGGCAGGGTAAAGGTTGGAAGCCGAGCAACAACATGAGCTCCCACCCCCCTCTGAATCGCAACACCTAGCTTGATTGCCTACTTTGGAATTAGAATCATGCCTAGCTAAATAACTCTTAAGCCGTTTCAAGAAAACCAGAGTCTCCTCACCAAGTTCGCCCAATATCGTGAAAGCCAAAGCGCCAAAGCTATATCCATGAGAGGAACAAACATCAAGATATTTATTACGCTGGCGTTCCAAAACACATGGGAAATAGCCTCACTGGGTGCAAATTTCTGCACCCCATTGCCAGTAAAAAAAATAAAATTATAATAAAGATATTACAAAAATTACAAAAACGGGTACCTAGCTCAGCTGGTCATCCACGTTCCCCAAAGTTTCATACGTTCCAGGAGGTCCCAGGTTCGGCTCGGATCAAATAACACAAATAACTCTGAGATTGTGTCCCAATCCGCTTCGCCTCCCTTGGCTAGGTTCCAGGAGGTCCCATGTTCGAGCCTCAAATGGTGTAATATTACAGAAATTAACATGGAAGATAGAGTTAGTTGCCCCCTTGTGACACAATCTCCCCCCCCCATCAAGATATTTATTACGCTGGCGTTCCAAAACACATGGGAAATAGCCTCACTGGGTGCAAATTTCTGCACCCCATTGCCAGTAAAAAAAATAAAATTATAATAAAGATATTACAAAAATTACAAAAACGGGTACCTAGCTCAGCTGGTCATCCACGTTCCCCAAAGTTTCATACGTTCCAGGAGGTCCCAGGTTCGGCTCGGCTCAAATGACACAAATAACGCTGAGATTGTGTCCCAATCCGCTTCGCCTCCCTTGGCTAGGTTCCAGGAGGTCCCATGTTCGAGCCTCAAATGGTGTAATATTACAGAAATTAACATGGAAGATAGAGTTAGTTGCCCCCTTGTGACACAATCCCCCCCCCCCCATCCGCTTCGGCTCCATTTAAATGGTGTAATATTACGAAATTAACATGGAAGATAGAGTTAGTTGCCCCTTGTGACACAATCCCCCCCCCCCCTCCCCCACCCCCATCCGCTTCGGCTCCCTTGGCTAGGTTACCCATAAGGCTTGCTGGTAGGCTAGCACAACAACCAGTTCTATCCTAAACTAGTTCGTTGAAAACATTTAATATAGATATTTTAAAAAAAAATAAAGATAAATTAAAAATAATAAATTAATCAGGGTTATCTAAGTAATTTAACTAGCCTTAGACATCCCATATCAGGTTACACTAGTTTGGATAATCATTTTGTATGCCTCAAAAGTTTTGAATATGCCTCAAACCAACCTTCTTTCTTCTCGACTTCTCATTTCGTTTAGGCCTTTTATTCCCACTAGGGCCTGGCTTGTTTTCCCAACCTAGCAGCTCAATTCTCAGTTATGCTTTAAGGAGGCGAGCTTTTTTAGAACTGTTTTTTTTTTTTTTTTTGGGACTATTCAAAAATGGAGGGGGACTACTTTGTGATAGGAATGTCCACCCTATATACTTATATGGGGTGTCCTAAAGTGTGGAAATTACTAACGTATCCTTAACCTAATCAACAACCTAAACACCCAATCACATCTCTCACACCACGTCGAGAGTTGCGGTAACCTCCCCTCCCATTGGCCGGTCAAAAAAAACCTCGCTTCTGATAGGCTGAAATCAAAGTTAGCCCCCTTACATTTTGTGGCCGTTAATTTTTGATGGAATTGTTTCGATCTGATGCTCTATATTAGTCGATAGGTTTAACATTTTCTTATGGGAATATGTTTTACACGGTATAGGAATATTTTTTACAGGGTATAGTTATGTTATTTAAGTTATTTTGATGATTTATATGGAATTTATACGGAAATGTTTGAAATAATCTGATTAGTTTCCATGTTGAGCCAAAGTTACCTACCATAATTTTTTTCGGCGGACATAAAAACCATATATTTCCTGTTAAATTTAATTTGAGAAACAAATCTGAGATTCCTAAGCTATTACGGAATAGTTACCATTCTTATTACTATTGGATGACGATGATCTCCAATTTAGGATTTTATGCCAAAAAGTTTTGACCCTATGCTTTTTTCTACCGCTTCTTCTTTTTCTTCTTGCGTTTTCTATATATAGTACTAGTTTCTTCTTCTAAGGTTTGGGTTTTGATGCATTACAATTTCATAGGTCAAAATATGTGTTCTGTTTTGATTTTTTTTGTGCGGTTTCAATTTAATTTTTTCCCCTAATGTGATGTTCAGGGTTTTTGTTTGCAGAATATGTATACCAACGCTGATGAATTCCCAACTTCGATCACGGCAAGGTAATACTCTTTTTATTATTATTTGTTTGGTTAGGATTTGTTTGTTTTATCGTGTTTTTTCTGATTTTTGGGGTTTACTGATTTCCTTTGTTGTTATTTTTCATTGATTTTTGCTGTGTTTTGACGATTGTAGGTGTTAATAGACGTCTGGTATGTTCTTCATGATGATTTATTTTCTGTTTAATTTGAATTTATTCGTAATTATTATCTCTTTTAACTTATGTTCTGATTTTTTATTCACAGGATGCGATTTTTTTCCGAACATGTCAGTTAATTTACATTGGTTTGAGATATTACTGCCAGGATTCTTAATTTTATGGGTTCTACTATTACTGCATAAGTTTTTGGGCGCATTACAAATACAGTCTGTGCAACTAGCAGGTCATGGATACAGGAAAACAATGATCATGAGATATTAGTGTTAGTGCTATTATTTTTCTCCAACATGTCAGTTAATTTACTTTGGTTTGAGTATCTTTAAATTAGTTTTAGTGATGCTGGCATGCTGCTATTTTACCATTTTTTGGCTTGAATATTTTAGATAATGACTACGTAGCAAGGTTGTCATGGATATAAATTTATATAGGAAGTATCAACGTAGTACTGTTATTTCCGTCCTTAGTTTAAAATATACGAGGGTAATAATTCACCTTGTTGCATACCCTTCCTTGATATTCTTTAATTTGTCCCCTAGCGGACAACAATATGAAGCAAGACATGATTTTTAATTTGTTATTTCCATCTAAGATGTAAGAACTTCCAGATTTCGTTTTACTGAACTAAAAAAACATGACCATTTCACAACGGCTCTTCATCCATGCTGCCCAGGACAAACACCATTTTGTTGATTATTCAACTGCTTCACCTTTTTAATTACAAGAATTATTTTTCTTTAATATGTGGGTACTTTCTTTCAAACCCACCAAGGAAGTTTTAGCTTTTCCGGAGATAAATTAGGTCAAATTACTCCTTGATGTTTATAGAATAGCGATCTCCTGTTAGGTGTGTCATCTGGAATGATTATGATGTAAACTTATCATCTGGACAAATTACTAACTTCTTTCTTAGTTTGTTTTTCATTTAGGTTTTTACACATATAGCATTTCAGCGGTTATTTGTTTGATTGATTCTATTATGTTCTTTGTGTAAACTTATCATTCTGACTCTGGTTATTTTGAAAATCATTAGGCATGTATTCTCCCTGGGAAGGTCGACATTTTAATGCAGTGGTCTTCTTATTTGTTCATTATTTTGTTGGTTATGTAATTTTCAGGAAAAGCCTATTTGATAGGAGCAAGCGATGGGGAGATTTGGAGGAGGTAAATATCATTGAACTACGAGAGCAACAGAGAAAAGAACCCGAGAGACATTTGTACCAAGTGAGTAAATATCCGTGTCAAAAATTGTTCATGGGGGAATTGCTCGAAACAACACACACGTATTATGTATATATCATAATTTACTGTTTCAGAAAAGGCAATGAAAATCATCTTTCGTAATTTTCTTGAATTGATACATCATAGCTCCAGGAGCGTACATAGATAATTTATTAAAAGTCAAAACATTTGATCCTGGTCCAGGTATGTGGTTGGTGCTGGAACGCAAGACAAAACAGCAGCTGGCAAAAGGGTATTGATTTGTTAAATAGGAAGTTCATTGTTAGATATAAGCATGTTAGATATTTAGCTTCGTGCAATGCTAAATAGTAGCCTAGCTAATAATAATATTGATTGCACTAAGCATCTGAAGGTTCTCTACACTACTACATTTGTTGGAGATGTTTTTGGGGTACATTCTTTATTGATTGACTGCTCCAGGACAGTTTGTACTCAAGCTGATTTAATTGAATTCATGATTTTTACATTACAGTGATAGGAATTCTTAGCCTTTAATTAGTCGTTTAGGTCCTGGTGACAATGGTAATGTTTTTTATTTATCGTAGTTGGGCTTATTAATTATTTAGAATTGAATCTTGCAGGTGTAACTGGTGAATAATATGGAAAGACAGAATTGTATTTTAGCATCAAAATGAGCGTTGAAATTTAATTACTAAAGTTATTATCAAAAACAAATTTGGCCGAGATCTGCAAATGACGTGGATGATTGGTTACATTCGGGCTTATGTTGATGCTCATGGTATTAGCTGAATTTGTTTTGGGTGATCATTTTAACGTAGAAAGTACAAGATAAATTATTACCTTTAAGTAGAAAGGAGAAGAAGATGGGCTACCTAAATTTTTTCGCAAACTCTCCCCACCAGGGAAGTACAACAGAAACTGCTGAATGCACGTTAAGGTAATTCATGGAATTTTAGATTTTTATTCAATCAAAACCTTCCCAAAAGGTACAAGCTTCTTTCAAAGCATAGACTTTCTGGAATGAGCATGATGTCTTCATTATAATTATCGGTCACCAAAGTAATTTTATACCATCAGTTTATACTTATATTAACAGAAAATGCGATTTTGACGGTGAATTTTTATCAAATATGTTTATGGTAATTTTGTAGGGACTGTTCAAGTTGGGAGCATTTGGTTAAAAGATGATCACCAAATATCTTCTAAAAGATGATTCAATCTAATGCAAGCTCTTTGATTGTATGTACATATTCATGGCTGCAACTGTGTATAATTATTGGATTTCATTGTTGATTCATCGTTTTGTTCTTTGATTGTGTAGCAGTACGTGAGAAAAGAGTAAGTCATAGATCGTGGTTTACTTATCTTCCTGCGTAGAAAAATGGTATCCTTTGCATTAATATTCGGCATCTTCTTTAATTTGTAAGTTTACCCTTTTTCTAATACATGGAAATATGAGACACAAAATTGTTTGGTTTCCACTGATAACGACTTTGAACCAAATGTACTACTAATAGAAGTCAACAATTTAAATATGAAAGATTCAAATCAAGCAAATAGGGCAGCAGATCTTTCTGCAGGTCTATTGCCTGTTGGACAGTGTGTGGAGATCCGTCATGATGAATTCTTGACTGATTTCAGAGAGATTCTTGCAGCTGATGACACGTCGCGATGTACTAGGTTTGTTTTGTTTTATTTGTTTTGTTTTGTTTTTTTGTTTTCTGGCTGTAGTTTTTTTGTTTTGGTTTGTTTGGGCTTCTAGCTCACGGCATGTGTCAAACCAAAAAGAAAGATTCAAATGAAGCAACAAAAAAGAAAATAGGAAATCTCATTTCTTTGTCTTTTAACGATGGATGTTGGCCGTGTTGGCTCATACAAGACTTATGCTCTTTGGCTCATCTCTTCCATCCTGCCTCTCTTACATCCTCTTCCACATGAAATGAGTTGAGGATGGTGTTATAATAAAAGTATGTTTTAAAGGCTTGATATCTTTGCATGCCTGGACAAACGAAGTTTTATGGCCAACCATATGTAGCACTGATTTGGTAGTCTGGTATTTTGTGTAGGATTCATTTGAAGGTGAGGTAGAGCGTGCGTACTGTGCAAAAGCTTCTAAGAGGTGTCTTTGGCCGGATTTAGTCACGAGATACTATGTTTTGTTATTTTTTTTTATTTTTATTTTGGTTTAATGATAAGAAACTATATTTTGTCAAGATTTTGTTAGTTAAGATGTGGCTCCTTATTTTGTTAAGACAAAGATCCAGATAGTGGACATTTGCTTGGATACATATTCAACGGTGGGAGGTTGCTTATGAAGTTTCCTCCACCCTCACTTTGTTGCAGGTGAAACTTCATCGCCGGATCAAAGGCTTATTTGCGTTCCCCAACATATCTGATCGGCGGACAAAGTGTGGTAGTAATTTCTTTTTCTTTTTATTTTTTTTATGAAGATGACTACTTACGTGTTATGAGAAGTGTTATGAGAAACCTGAAGGTACGTTCCTAATGCTTACGAAGGCTTATGAAGCATTTGCACTCAAGTACTATTGATATGAAAGCTTTCTTACATTAGGAAATGGTACTTGCTATCTTAACTCAAATGGCAGAGCACATGATTCTTAACCATGTAGTTGTGGGTTCGACTCCCACAGATGGCATTGTTTTTTGATTAGATAGAAACCTTACATGCTTCCAATGTTAATACCGAAAAAATGTGTCATATATCATCTTGGTTGCATCTGGAGCAAAGGAATGCCAGCAATCCTATTAGTTAGATATAAATTGATATTGAAGACGTGATTCCTTTACCCATACCCAGGAAATATGAGTCGAAAAGCAAGAAATATGGATGACTTTTTCCCCTCGGTATATGGGTGTTTTGATTTCCTTTTTCGTCGTCTTACAATAAGTATTTAGTACTTCACTGGAGTTTTCTTTGATTTGTTTACAAATAATGACCATTTTATTTTTCCTGCATACAATTTTGATATTAATAATACTAAATTGAAGCCTTTTACATTGTTAAACCTTTCAGCAATAATGATCATTTCACCTTCATCTTTTGATTTTTATAAATTCCTTGATTTTTTTCTATTTATCAGATACATATGTTTACTTTTCTTTGATCTATTCTTTGTAGCAGTAACAAAGATTATTTGTCGTGGACCCTTAAAAGCCCAACTTTGGAAGTAAATGATTCTTCAGAATCATTTGTTGGGGAACCTTGAAAAGAAGCTTGACTTTGGCGGGAAATGATGGCCAAGCATAACCCACAATACTAGAAATTTTGTAAACAAGTTACTGGTGATATATCTCCTGCACTACTGAAGCTTCATGTAAGTATCTTTTGATTTTATGCTTCCATCTTTTTTCCCTGTTTGCATTGATTTTTTAACTTACCTCATCACTTTCACATGATGAGATTATTCTGATTAGCACGCCCTTGAAATCAGAAAGGAGGAGATAAATCATAATGGTATGTTTTGAGGAAATGGGTCGATCGATCTCAAGGATCAACCGAATAAAAAATTGGTGATCATTTCTTGAGGAAATGAAAGAAGAAAGTTTCCACTCACACCATTGGGGCATTTACTGTTAATTCAAATTAGTAACCACATGTGTCGGTATATATGTCATGTGTATGGTTTTTGTTTCGGGATACAGGCCCGTGGTAAGGTTGAGCATTTTTAGGCATGAATCAATTCGGCATGAATCAATTATTGTTGACTATGGAACATATGCTCTAACTGTAACTCATTGTTTGACTAAAATAGCTTTACCCCTACATCTTATCTGGATTTTAAGACCTTTGTGCACAAGGAGAATGGCCGGTAGTGTCACCATATGCGGTCTTTCCATATTTCTCCCTTGCTTCACCATATTCATAATTCAAAAGACTTATGATAGGCTGCACGTCGGTTTTGGTACATGAGAACACGAGTTCATTCTATACTTCGTTGACACCCATAAATAAGACACCCATAAATAAAAAAGGTTGGTGCTATTTCTTATTTCAGTTTTTATAGTGGGCTGAGCTCAGTTGGTGCTATTTTTGTAGGCAGTATACAATGGCTATATGATTTTTTTCTTAATTAGTCCTATGTACCAAAGATTTGTATGCCCTTAGACACGTGAGCAAGGACCCATCTATGAGTTTAGGAAGTTTGATGCTTTTTGGCATGGGATATTAACAAATTATCAATCCCAGCACAGGTCACATGTAAAGTCAAAGTCTTACCGTAGGTTTTAAGTGATTTTCTTATTCAAGTTATTTGTCATTGGTTATCAAATGGGACCGAGGCTGCGGGTTCACTGGCTACCTTTCGTACTGGAGAAAGTATAGAAAGACAATTAAATATGCACAAATAGATCATCAAGTAACTCATTTGAAGCTACACAAACTATTGTCCGTCATTAGATATCCGATCTCCTAGCAAATTGACTATCTGATCTCCTAGAAAATTGACTCATTGATTAGGCATCACCAATGCTATAATAATTGACAATATTGACTTATTTGAATGAAAAGCTTACATGTTGATGGTGCTGAATGGTCAAAGAAGTTGATGGAGTATATGCTAAATGTTTTTATCTTATTGTCGACAAATTTTGGGTCTTATGTTAATTTAGCTTAATGAATTTGAATGTGTTCTTTTTTTCAAACATATGGAATAGTTTCAAGCATTTTTGCCTACAAGATTGACGAGAAAATGAACAAAGAAACTTATAAGTATGTGGTGGAGAAAATATTTGGATTAGGTTGAGAATAATTTACCTCCTTAGAAGACAACATATATTTCTTTGAGAAGTACGGAAAATTTACGCGCAACATCATCCAAGGAGATAATTATTTGCTAAACTGGCCCAATTGTCTCTGATCTCCTTAAACTTTTCTTTCATATATCATGAAAATATCTTATGGGTATCTTTTTGTGCATATATGCAGAAATTGTAGGTGTTTTAATCATGCAGTGTTCGAGCAAGGTATATCAGATGAGATTGTTGGTGGAGCATAAACCCGTGAAGAGGGACGTCCGGTCATGTAACTGTTTTTTTTTATTTTCTTCTTTTTTTTTAGCTATGTAGTTCAATTAGGTTGGCGTTGTTTCTGAGCATCACCACATCATATTAAAATTTATATATATGAAAATAAACTTATTATACTCAAATGAATAAAAATCAATTTTTTTAAACTTTTATTTAGCCGCGCCCCTCATTTGGAAGTTAATCTAAGAAAGTGAAAGTTGTATGCATTTGCGCTCCATGTCTTTTTATATTATCTATTTATCTTTGTTGGTTAATATATGGGATTTTGATGTTTCTTTTCTTTTTAGGCAATAATAAAAATCACTCATAAATATTAATTGTGGAATAAAAAACACAAAGAAGAAGTGTTGATTAATCCAGAAAGAAATTATCACACAAAAGGAAAAATTGCACACATATATATATAAATATGAAATTTTATATCTAGGCTTCAAGGACTATAATTAAATTTATGTTTAAGTCGTGCCAATTTTGAATTAACTGAATTCCATTGTAATTATTGAAGGACGATAATCAAATCTAGGCTTAAGTCGTGATAATTTTTAATTATATGGATTCCATTACAGTTATTAATCTATTAGATGATATTGATTTATCCTTTGTGCAGTTTCTAATTTACGATAACTATTTGTTTTCATGTTTATTTAAACCAGGACCAAACAATTTAAAATAAATTAGGTCAGTTTAATTCCTATTCCTTGATGGTGCTGGATGAACAATGGTGAACAAGTTGGTAATTGATTATCCAACCATGTTTGAAAATCCTTTTCATCTTGGCTACAATTCAAAAGAAAGAAATTAGGCTATTGCATTATATAAAGGATTTAGTGGATGCTTTTAGTTGTTATTGTCGAAGGTGTACATGATAGACGTATCTGGAATTCATACTTTCGATGTAAGCAAATCATTTCAAACAATACATATAACATCTTAATTAATAGAAAAATGGTTTGGGGTATCAAACTTTATATAGCTTTTTAAAAATAGTCGGACTAATCAAGAATTTTCTGAAAATGTTTTAATGCATCTGGGCAACAGGCGCGGGCGAAGCTCCTCTTAATATTAGTTCATCTATTCAAATGTCCATCTTAATATCCATTCATATACACCGTCTTTCTTTTGATAGCAATAGAGAAAGTAGATTTTAGAATTTGTTCCCAAATAACTGGTGAATTTGACCATTGTGAGTACCATCTAAACTGGTATGAAACTTTTGATTTTATTAGCAATATTGTCCCCGAGAATCTTTTAATGGTTTCGTTCTAAAGTTAATATAAGGTTATGATAGTTCTTAGAGATATCGATATTTATCAAGGACTAACTGAAAAAATTGCATGATGTTTTAATAAAACAGTTAGTTATCCTACACCAATTCCGTAGTCAACCAAGCTTCATGTCACCATATAAAGATTTTGAGTATTTAGTGGTCTTTTCATCGGCAGCTAATGTTAAATTTAGCAAACGAGTGATTCTTTTGTCGGCAATTAACGAAAATTTCGTGGATTCTAAGTTTTGTCGATTCTACACGAAGGAATAAATAAAAATTAAAATATTTATGGATTTCACGTGTGAAATGTATTAACTGGAAAAAGCAAAAACCCGTGGAAATCTCTCGCAAATACTTGCCTGAGTAGAATTTAAGTTTTTCCTTGGATATACATATTATTTGGGAATTATTACTTTTAAATTCCAAAGACAACAAGTAGAGACTACGTGGTAAAAGAATACATATGTTCTGGATTTGTTTTACGTCTATTTTTTATTTAAATTTTCTATGCACCTAGGTGTTAATTTTTTCATATAAGTTTATCATAAGTCAATGAAAATGCTATTAAAGTTTTGTAAGTACATGTTAATGCCTTTAGGAGAGGGACGATCAATAAAAAAAAAACCCAAGCAAAATCACATATTCTCAATGATAGGAGAAGGAATATGAATGGTTAAGATTAGTTCTGGTTCAGATAGAGAAAATATGGAATTAAGTTAATTAACAATAAGATGGGATAAGGGTACGATTTTGAGACTATTCTTATTATTCCGTAGCTAATTAGAACAATGTAAAAAAAATTTGCATAACAGAACAATAAATGCACGCTAAGTTAACTGAAATATATTCTATACTTCAAGGACAAAGACAGGGATAAGCAAATCATTTGAATCCAACCTTTTAGGCAAAAGTCATACAATAGAGATTCTCGACCGGTACTTGGTACAAAAAAAAAATTAGGTGCAAGCACTCACGGGGCATAACTCATTTGCTTGAAAAGGATCTACACAAGATACAAATTCGCACTATCGAATTTTTCCTCATTTAGATATATACAAGATTTAATAGGTAATATCAAACAATACATCAATAATATTGTTTTTATGAGCTCCATATGATAGTGTATGTATATATATGATAGTTAGGATATCTATATGAGTGATTCTTTTCTTTAAATGTTGTTGGAATATTGAGGGGCCTTCTAAGAAGCTAAATGAAGCGAGAGACAAATTGAACCGACACTCGTGGATGTTTTATTAGAAAGTCGCAATGAAAATTTTCACGAGACCAAGTGAGATTTGACCACCCAACTAAGCGATTATGTAGTATAATACGACGGGGTGATTTGAACAATAACAATATAAGAATACGTTTTCCATGCTTTCTGTTTTAGAAGACAATATAATGGGACTTAATGACCCAAAAATCATACACAAATAATAGACATAAATACTGTGTGGGATATAAGAACAAGCGAAAAACATGGATTCATTCAAATCACTAAGATGCGGTCTCTACAAAAAACTGAAAGTACACATGCAATATCTATTCCTTACAAAGAATATCTCCAGATACTATCTAAGAAAACCCGGTAAACAATAGAAATGAAATAAAAAAGTATAGAGAGCCATAATGACATGCCATTGTTGGCCGAGATGGGTGAAGAAGCCAAAGATTTTGTTGTAATTATTAATCTATTAGCTGGTAATTATACCTCAGTTACAGGTGTGAGATGATTCCCTGTTTCAATGAACATATACCTTTGATAAAAACCTGTACAAGCCGAATTTAAATAAAGCTTTGTTTTTACTTTCCATGTTGATTTGGACCATATCCTGATAATTTACAAAAAATTAGGTGATTTTTTAATTCTCATGCCCTGATGGTTTAGTATGACTGATGATTGATCAACCACCACATTTGGAAATTAATTCCTCTTGGTAACACTTTGAACAAAATTTTTGCTATAACGTGCAATATAAGAATACTTTGTCGATACTTTTAATTAGTTACATCTTAATATTTTAGCCGTATGGCATAGTTTGATCACCAAAGAAATCAACCTTAACTAACTATTAAAAATTAATGACCAAACAAAAAAAGAATTTTTAAAGAAGTTCTAATGCATTTAGGCAACGGAGAGGGGCGAAACCCCGCTACCCCAAATCATAAATTCCAACTGTACCCGGTGCGTAGCACGGGTTAGATACTAGTTTAATTTAAAACTAATCTAATATATATATATATATATATATAACCACCACCTCCTCGCCACCACCGTCGCCCTCCACCACCGACCATCACCTACCACCTCTGACTACCACCACCACCAACCACCGCCACCTCTATATATAAAACTTAATTTAAATCATTAACAAATATATTCTCACAAACCCATTACTTGTCATTCGTTTTTGGCTGAAAAAATGAGAAGTAATCATCAAAATGAGTGGAAAATGGAAGTTGCAGAGAGAAGTTTGGCTAGGAATTACGTGAAAAACTTTGTCGAAGTAGCCGAACTCAACTTTAATGGAGGTTTTTTCTTTCAGAGAAAAGTTCGGTTACGTCGTAAAAAGTTCGGTTACGTCGCAAAAATTCGGTTACGTCGTAAAAAAGTTCGGTTTCGTCGTAAAAATGTTCGGTTATGTCGTAAAAAGTTCGGTTACGCCGCAATTTTTTTCTCCTAACCGAACTTTTCTCTGAAAAACCTATATATTGAGTTCGGTTACGTCGCAAATTTTTTTCCTACCCGAACTCCTAGTTCGGTTACGTCGCAATTTTTTCTCCTAACCGAAATTTTCTCTGAAACAAAAAAACTCCATTAAAGCTGAGTTCGGTACCTGTGTTTTCAGAAACGTTAGCCGAACTACTGTTGCAGATGAGTTCGACTACCTGTTCTTCGGATGTCGTAGCCAAACTTTTTTATCCAAAACGAAATCAATTTGTAAATTGTTCATTTTTAGGAATGTTTTGGTCAATTCAAGCACCATTAACTAAATTTGAAGTATCCGTAAGTACCCAAAACATCATAGTCTTGTTGTGGCTCTTAAAGAAAAAGATCTAACTTTTTTTCTTCCAAAACCCTTATCTTCATTTTTCATCTTTATCTTCTTCTTCTCCCTCTCAATAATTCTTCTTTTGAGAAAAAATCAACTTATTAATTTAATCTCACTAACCATTAATTAACTCACTAATCATCACCATAACTTAATTAAAAAGGGTAATTTTGGTACTAAAATAAATATATAGATAAGGGGTGACTCAATATTACTTCTAATATCCACCCCAAAAGTTGAAGAGTAGTCCTCCTCCATTTTTGAGTAGTCCCCAAAAAACGGTTCCTTTTTTAATTTGCTTCTTGGGCTTCATTCATAGTGCAAACTCTTTTGTGTTTCCTCCCTTCCCAAGATCGCTAATAAGCGTTTCCTCCCAAAAAAGATTAAAATTAGTGTTTCCTCATATCGTTAGGAATTCCGTCCATTGCACGGTTAGCTGAATCAGCACCTGTTCACGCGTGGCAGAAACTGTACACGTGTTTCGTCACCTTCCCAAAATACCCTCTAAGGATATTGTTTTCCTCCTCCTCCGGCACCCGTGCCCAATTGCCATTACCGCCACCTCGTTTAGTTTTTCTCTATAGAGGGCTCGTTTAGTTTTTCTCGGTAGAGGGCAATAAAATTTAAGAGGAGAAAGAACAGATTGAAAAAAACCAGAAAAGGAAGCTGAAAAGTCTAAACCAAAATCCTTATATTGTTGTGCCTGAAATTTCTAAAATCATAACACTAATTAATCTGCAAAGCAACGAATCAAATCAAAATCCCTAAAATTTCTTCCTTGCTCTGATGGTGTTAATGCACTAAATAACCTATAATCAATAAGGTGAGACATCAATTCTATCACACCCAATGAAATGGAAACAAATTACATATCATGTATCGACAATCAAAGTCAAAGATGATACCAATAATATAATAGTGTTAAGAGAAGTGCTTTAGGTCTCGGAACCGTGCATAATGAATCTGAAGATGAAATTGAAGATCTGACATCCCAATTCCGACCCGGGTCCCAATTCCTACTATACCCGGACCGGGACCCTACTTATAAAATACGGGTCCGGTCGGGCGTGGGGCACATGGAAGGGTGGGTGTGCACTGCCCACCTTGGTTGCAAACTCCACCACCGGGTCTTAATTTTACCAAGCCCAATTTTGATTTTAGAAAGTTTTGCACCCCCTTAAAAATAAGTGTGCACCCCTTAGAAAACTCACTTAACATATTATAGCTATACACAGAGATCGGGATTTCCTAAACCTAGTCATGAGAGAAAACGTGAAAAATGACCAAGGCATGAGAAGAATGATCAAATTACCGAATTCCTTGAAGAAGCTTAGACAAAATCGTTGTTGATTATTGCAAGTATCAATTGTTGTGAAGTATTTGAGAGAATTTCATCACGAGGTAGGGTTTTTTGTTTCCTTCTTCTCAAAATTGAATCTTCATATTTTTTGAGAAACAAAAACCCGTGAAGATATGTTTGTAGTGGGTAAATTTATTGAATTTGTTTTCATTTACCACTCTAAAGTTGCATATAATCAGGATATTAGGATTTAGGTTCCCTAATTTTGTCTTTCTTAATTTCAATTTTATCATGAATTTGTTAAAACTTAGGGTTCATGTTAAAATTTGGGGGTTTTATTATACATCCTGTTCTATTGATAATTAAGGATCTGGGTGTTCATTATTTCCTCTTAATTGATGTTCTATCAAGAAAATTTGATTCATTTTAAATTTTTAATAACTAATTGATGTGTATGATCAAGGGGTTTAATATCTCAACAAGTTTTGGTATGGATAAGTTTGTGACCAAAACTAAGAGACAAAGAACGGATGTTCTAGAATTGCCTTCGCTTCAAGTATTCCAAGTTCACAAGTACCTCCTCCATCTTCTAATACTGATGGTCCACAAGTAGTACCTTCCATCCCTGCTCCTACTCTACCACAGCAAGCAACTTCTAGTACTGTCCACGATGAGTTCTCGGTATGGAATCTTCAATCTGACCCTGCAATGAGAAAGCCAATATCAAGTTATCATCCTAACGATCAAGACAAAGTACGAAGAGCTTACATGAAGATGGGTCCTTGCCAACCTAAAAATTTTCCATTTCCACAAAAGCTAATGGGAAAAAGAATCCTAAGAAATGAAGATTCAATGAAGCTTGTTTTTAAAACATGGAAGTTGGTTAGAGTATAGCATATCTAAAGATGCCGTATTTTGCTTGCCGTGTTATCTTTTTAGAAATTATGTTAAGGGTAAAGGTAGCTCTGATGCTTTTGTGAATGCAGGTTTCTCAAATTGGAAGCAATTTGAAAAGTTAGATAAGCATGTAGGATGTCGCGAACCGGTGCACACAATGATGCATATATGAAAAGTCGCGAGTTATTATGGGAAACACATCATATTGAGGCTATCTATCGTCACAAAAAGAACAAGAGAGTTTGAGTTACATGATTCGTTTGATGACTTCAATTTGTGTTATTCGGTTTCTTTTATTGCAAGGATTAGCTTTTCGTGGCCATGATGAATCCGATGATTCACATAATCAAGGTAACTTTCTTGAACTTCTTCAATATACAGCTGAACATAATGATAGTATCAAGAGTGAGGTTATGAAAAATGCTCTGGTAACAACAAGTTAACTTCAGGACATCCAAAAGGAAATAGTGAGTGCAGCTGCAATGGAGACTATGGATGCGATTCGTGATGATATTGGAGATGCTTTCTTTGCTGTTATGGTTGACGAATCTCGTGATGTATCAGTGAGAGAACAAATGGCAGTTTTTATACGTTATGTCAACAAGAAAGGATGTGTTATTGAAAGGTTTATTGGTATAATTCATGTTCTTGAAACGACATCAATTTCATTGAAGACTTCAGTGGATGCATTGTTTTCCAGGTACGGTTTAAATATAATGAGATTGAGGGGACAATGTTATGATGGTGCTAGTAATATGCAAGGTTCGACTAACGGATTGAAAGCACTCATATTAAGAGAAAACCCATCAGCATATGTTATTCATTGATTCTCGCATCAACTTCAGCTGACACTTATGCATGTTGCTCAAAAGCATACAGAAATTGCATTGTTCTTTACTATAGTTAGTAGAGTTGTTACTATTGTTTCTGCGTCATGCAAACGTAGAGATGTTCTTCGAGAAAAAGAACTTGCTAGAGTGGTAGAACTTGTTGAAAAAGGTGAACGTTTAAGTGGTTCAGGATTGAATCAAGAAGCTGGCCTTAAACGACCTTCTGACACGCGTTGGGGTACACATTACAATACATTGCTGAGTTTAATTTTGATGTTTCCATCCGTATTAGATATGTTAGAGATTGTCAGTCGAGAAGGTTCTAGTGAAGCGAGGGGAGAAGCATACGCTTATCTGATCTTGATGCCTACATTTGATTTTGTCTTTACCTTGTTTTTGGTAAGAACTTTATTGGGATTCACCAACGAATTGTCGCAAGCTTTGCAAAGAAAGGATCAAGATATTGTGAATGCTATGAACTTGGTGAAGATATCTAAATACCAACTACAGAAATGAGAGATGGTGGATGGGATGCACTTCTTAGTGAGGTTTCCATGTTTTGTGCTAAAAATAATATTATAGTCCTGATATGATGTCTACATATGTACCACTAGGAAGAGGACGGCGTAATTTACAGGAAGTGACAAATCTACATCATTATCAAGTTGGTTATTTTTATGAAGTCATTGATATGCAAATTGATGCGCTTAATGATCGATTTGATGAAGTCAACACCGAGCTACTTCTTTGTATGTCGCATTTGAATCCAAGCGACAAGTTTTCAGCTTTCGACAAAGGTGCGTTAATTCGTCTTGCTAAACTATATCCAACTGATTTTTCTCAAATGGATATCATGATTCTCGACCGACAACTAGATACCTTTCTTGCTGATGTTCTTTCGAGTAATGATTTTTCTGAATTATGTGGTATTAGTGCGCTTGCCTAAAAATGGTTGAAACGAAAGAAATATAGTGTACCTCTAGTGTACTTGTTGATTACATTATCTTTGATATTGCCGGTTGCTACCGCTACCGTTGAGCGAGTTTTTTCAGCAATGCATATAGTGAAGAATCGCTTGCGAAATAGTATTGGGAATGAGTGGTTGAACAATTGTTTACTAACCTACATTGAGCGGGAACTTTTTCGCAAGATCAGCATTGATAGGATTAGACAGCGATTTCAAGATATGGCAACACGTCGCGGACATTGTTGAATATGAAAACAATTTGTTTTTTTTTTTGGTAAAGTATACAAAGTTTTTTTGGGTATAAAATTAGAGAACAATACATGTTCGAAGAATGAATTAGCTAACATATCTCTAGTATTGTATATTTTGTTGCTACAAAACGCTACTAGGCGTTGTAATACAATCTTTCATGTGTAATGGAAATTTTTTTTGGGGTTATTTATTTTTGTTTCGTGGAGTACTTTTTCTTTGCCCACCCTGTTTCAAAATCCTGGCTCCGCCCCTGGGTCCGGTTCCTGAATTTGTGGACCCAGAACCGGACCCACCTTAAAGATCCTGGTACCCGCTTGGTTCGGAAACCCATTGGGTATTAAGAAAGTTATGAAAAAAATCTTAAAAAACTCAATTTCTTTCTCTTTTTAGCTTGAATCTAAATTATTTTTGTAAAAGTTTATTATTATTTCTTAATTAATGTATTAAATAATGATTAAATGTAAGAAAAAAATGAAAAAAAAAATCAAAGCCAAAACTAGCAAAATGCTTATAAGTTTGCTAAAAAAAATGAATAAAAGTATGAATAACCGGGTACCCGACGGGTATTACCCGTTTGGACCCGTTAAGATTCGGGTCCAATCGGGTAATTACCCGTCGGGTCCTAAATTGTTAATGGGTCCAACTTTAGGACCCTGGTTCCGGTTCCGGGTAATGGGTACCCATTGACAGCCCTACCTAGCAGAGAGGACATTTGGATTCCAAATAGAGATAGTCCTCTCTTCTCAACATATCAGCTCTAGTAACAAAACAGTGGATCAGTTTATCGCCTCTATTAATAAAACATGGAACACTGATATTTTGGGATGCCTCTTTGATGCTGAAAAAGCTATGCAGATCACTAGTACTATGATTCCATTATTTGGTGAAGAGAAGAGACGGAGAATTTAGTGTCAGGGACTGCATATAGAGTTATTCTAGATGATCAACTATTGGCTCCTCCTTATAAAAATTTGTCCAACATAAACTGGATATACTTTTGGAAATGCAACATTCCCCTATAATCAAACAATTCTTATGGAAGTGTATTTACAAATGCATGGCCACAATGAACAGACTTTCTAGGTTCACTAAACATCAATAACTTGTGTTCTATGTGTGTTAACCATTCTGAAATTATGCAGCATCTTTTTGTGGATTGTGTAATATCTAAACATATTTGGCATGTGGCTTTTCCCTCAAGCCCAACTCTGAACTCTGGTTTTGATTTTCATAACTGGTTACAGGGCTACTTTAGCAGCTTAAACAATATTCATGATACATTTGTGCTAAAAAATATTAGTTTTGTTGCCTGCACATATGGAAGTCTAAATGCAAGAATTTTTTTAAGAAAGTGCAGGCTAATGAAGTTGTTGTAGCTATACAAATTTCTAATCATGTTAACGATTGGTGGCATTCCATGCAGAGTGCTAATGGTGGTAGACATGTGACACCGCAGTTAAATATTATTCATCGGAATTCCCATTAAAATCTTTTTTGTGAAAATAAACTTTGATGCCCCATTTATTGGTTGTTCATCTTTAGATGGAATCGGACTAACTGCAAGAACTAATGCAGGTACCTATGCATAAGCTAAAGGATGCACAAGGATAGCAGTGGACGCAGAACAAGCCAAGGCTGCAGCTTTCCTAAAGGCAGTCACATGGCTAAGAGAGAAAGGGATAAGGAGATTGTCAACGTGTCGTGAAATGCAGTGAATGGAAAATTTTCCGCAGTAAAGTGGACAAAAACTTAATTTCATTACAGATTCGTTAGAAATTCTCAAACAATTTAGTTATTGGTCTTGTGTTTATTCTCATAGAAACACGAACAATGCATCTGATGGGATCAACAAATATGCTAGAAGTTCATCTAGATGTCAACAATAGGAATTGGATCTGCCAGAATGGCTGAACAATTCCATTCAACTAGACAAAGGCTTAGTTTGGTATTGCTGCAGCTTTTGTAAAAGTGCTTGATAGGTGTAGAATACACCTAATTTACTATCTAGTAGTTTATGCTTTCTTTGCTATTTTTCTTGTAAATTATGTATTTTACGCTTGTTTGAGTTTTGTAGCTACTTTGGAGTCGCACGGAGGAAAAGAAGAAGAAATCACCCAATTTGAGCCAAAAGGGCGAAAAGGTCATTTTACAGAGATTGATATATGGAGCCCAACTAAGGTTAAGGGGCAACTTTCTCTCGGAGGAATACTATAGGATGTGCCGAGAGGTTAAGGGCTGGAAACTTTGGCTAGCCCTTATCGAAGTGACCACCTACTTTAGGCACCCATCTGGGGTGGTTCTTAGTGCTGGGGTGTTAAAAATCCCACCCAAATCTTTACAACCCTAAAAACGAGAAATTGTTCTCTCGTTGAAGCAGCCGCTGCTGTTTTTGAAACCAGAAGAACAGATCGACTCAGTGAAGGTGTTGGAGGTGGTTCTGTTGTTTGGAGAAAGAACTTAGGCTCGCTGAATCGATCGGGATCGATTGTCACACATGCGAGAGATCGATGATGCCGGTGGAATGATTTTGGTTAAGCTTGCGGCCATGGCGTGATGATCGCCATGAAAGAAGAGCTAGGGTTTGAATGAGAACTTCGCCTGAATCGAGAGCTATTGGTGAGAAGAACAATGGGTTTTGAGTTCGATAGATCAAGGATTGAATGGGTTTGAATCGAATCAAGATATCGAGAAATGGGTTTGTTGGAGATCGGAAAATAGACAGGGAGAAGAAGATGAAGGTGGTTCGGTTGAAATCGGAGAGAGGGGTAGTAGTCTGAGGTGTTGTGGAGATTAGAGATGGGTCTGTGGTTGAGCTTGTTCGAATCAGAGAGAAGCAGAGGGGTCTGTGAATCAATGTGAGCTATGTATGGGAGTGCTGCTATGGGTCTGTGGATGAAGAACGAGACCTCACTGCTACTGTTGGAAATTGATGAAGCAGAGAAGGAGTGAATGACATTGAATGGTGTTAGATGTATGTTAGGTTTCTTAGCAGGATTGGAGCTGAAAAGAATGGCCTGAATTCGGCCGGGAAAGTCCTCAGAATTGAACAACTCGGCCAAATTTCCCCAAGCAGTTGACTCGGTAGATTCGGTGACCGATCCGAGCGAAATCCGATGACCGCCTCCAAAAGATTTGATTCATTTGAGTTAGACTGAGTAAGATCATTCAAACCGACTCGGTTGCGACTATAGTGGCTGACTCCCACTTCCCTTGACCCGATTGACTGACGGTTTGACCTTTGACCGTTAGTCCTAACGGAGGACTGACGGAATATTCCGTCGAATATTCCCTTGACGGTGAACTTTTTCAGGTGGCCGGCGGTGACTTTTTCCGGCCGGATTCCGGCCACAATCCCAGTTTTCCGGCGAGCAAAAATTCCAGAATTTTCTATGGACTTCTCTCATGGGTGTGAAGACTTGGGCTAGGGAATTGGATGGAGAATTGGACTCAAATTTGGAAAGAGAAGGTGGAAGAGTTGAGAAAAGCTTGGATTTGGAAATTGAATTAAAAAAGGAAAAGGATTCTAATCCTTGGAAGATTTGGAGAATATTGAAGCCGGGGAGCAGCGGATGATTTTAGTTGTTTTTATTTTTCTTTTTGCTTTATTCTTGCTTTGTTGGATTCTATTCCGTATCTAACTTGGTTTTTGAATCTTATTTCGGAGTATCGGTTTTCCATGTACGGTGGACAAGAGCAAGCATATTACAACAATCAATACGGTTTTCAACCTCAACATTATGGCAACTTCCCACCATCCTTCGGATACAATCAAAACCAATCTTTTGGCTATGATCAAATTCCTACGGAACATTATGGATATTCTCATACATATCAACAACCTTATGACGGGTATGTAAGTGGACAATCACAAGGATGGGAGGATAGTTTTGTTTATGATCAGAAATTCTCTAGTTTTACAGATAAGATGTTGGCCATGATTGGGGATCTTCAACAAAAGTTGCAAGAATCACTACAAGACCAGCAACCTTATGTTTGGGAGGAACCACATCGAGAAATTCAAAGGAATTCGGAGAAAATATACGAACAAATTAACCAACCTTTAGAGACTTTTGATGACGCTAGTGTAGATTACTCGAGCCTTGATCTTAATAATGATCAAGCACCTATTCAAAAGGACGAGCTTGAGGAAGATGCATTTATTGCTTCTGCAAAACTTTCTTAAGGAAAGATGGGAGTCCGCGGAAGTGTATGAATGTTCCACAATGAGGAAGTTATTCCAACTCCGGATCATAATAAAGATCCTTCACCTATTCAAAAGGAGGAGATTGGGTGTGACTTACCTATTGTTATAAACGGTGTAACACCCGCACATGAAGATCTTACAATCTATACCGATAAAATCATTTTTGAATGGCCCGATTCGATGATGAGAATGTTGAAGAGATGATACTAGAGGATGAAACCACATTCATTGATTTTGTGGAAGACCCAATTGAACTTGCTAATGATTATGATGATACCGAGACTTTGGTTAAGGTAGAAAACGACGAAGAATGGTTGCAAGGTTTAATAGAGGACCACGATATACAAGAGGTAAGTAATTCACTTGAATTTTTTAAGGATGAAGAGGATTCTATAATACAAGAGATTGTGCAAGGTTTGTCTAACTCTTTGCATATTGATTCTTCTCCTTCACCTCTTATTGGTTTGAATGTATGTGCTTCAAAGTATTTTTGGATGATTTTGTTTCTAAATACCCACCATTGGAAACACTTGATGCTAACACCATGCGGGTTTGCCAAGAGGAATACATGGAAGTTCCAAAATTCTATGTTCTTTATACACTTCCGAGTGTGGACGAGAATAAGTGTGGGGGAAATTTCTATCGAGCGATAACATCACTATTGTTTTCTTGTGCTAATATTTGTATGGAGTTATTGTTTGCAAAACAGGTATTATGGGTGGATCCTCAAATTTTCCGATTGTTAGTATATGGGGAATGAATCTTACAAGAGCCAAGTCGGGCCGTCGACTTTAAAACAAGCGCTTAATGGGAGGCAACCCATAGGTTTTGTATTTCTTATCTTTTGTTTTTTGTTATTTCTTTTTCTTGTTTCTTATCATGTTAAAATTTCCCACCTTGACTTTACTAGAGGATTCAATTACATTGAGGACAATGTAAAGTTTAAGTGTGGGGGAGTGGTTAAGCATGTTTTTAAAACAAAAATTACAAAAAAATTAAAAAAATTTGAAAAAAAAAAAAAGTTTTACTTAAAAATTCCAACTTTTAAAGATTTTAGAGTCACTAGCATACTTCTAGGTATGTTTACATAGAGATTTTGACCGACATAATTGAACTTGGAAATGTTAGAGAACAACATTCGGATTTCTTGTTTGTTAGAGTGTTAAATAATGGATTTAATCATGCCGGTGATGCGAATTTGGTGCGGGAGAAATGCGTTATTAGAGTTGCCGATCAATCATTAGTGGAGACTACCCGTATTCATATCATGTGAGGCACCGACCCGAAAATTTTCCATCTACTAGAGAGCTTCTTTGAGTGTGTGTCACCATACGTCAATTCCTAGAATGGTGAGTTACCCAACCTCCCACCAATAGAAGCACTACTATTTGATCTCTTGAGTGCTAATTTTGTCAATCATGAGGGTGACGCCCATGGATGAAAGCTTCCTTCTTGTAGTTCGATTTGCGCTAGCACCATTCTCTCTCTCGACAACAACGGATCCATAGAAACACATTCATCATCAACAAGGAGCGACATCAAAATCTACAAGGAAAGTTGGAAAAGTTTAAGGTTTACAAGCAACTAAACGAGAAAAGAGCAAATTTCAAATTCAAGTAAAGCAACATACAAAGTGCGGATTTTTACATATTTGTTGAAGACTTACACTACAATGAGATAATTATACATACAAGTATGAAGACTTGTTCATAAAAGCGAAGAAAATTAAAAGGTGAGAATTTTTGAAGTTTATGATTTCAAGACGATACAAGTTGTGAAGAATCAAGTGGTAAAATACTTCTCCCACGGCCATGGTTTATTTTTTTGTATTTAATTTCTCTTGTTTCAAAAAAAAAAAAAAAAAAAAAAGAGAAAACAAGAGAAATATTTGTTTTGTTAATAAGCCGTGGGGAGGAAAATCTATAAGGTAGTTTCAAGCGACAAGGATTTTAAGGTAAAAGAGTTACAAATTGTCAAGGATTTATGAAATTCGAGGGTTTATCATCAAAAGTTGAAACCGAAGACGAAGACCATCAAGACGAGGAACGGAAGACGTTTTTATTGGATGCCGTGAGAGTGGTGTTATCATAATTGGCGATCGGATGTGAAGGTGAGTAAGTAGTCTCATCCTCGATAAAAATGGTTGATTTCCTTTCTTAGAGATCGTCAGAAAAATGGTTTTTCAAAATATTAAAAGATGTGGGTTTTTAAAAATTTCGGAAGTTATCCTTCCCACCTTTCAACGTGTCGCAGGAATTCTTTCTTCATTCCTACCTGCACACATGTGAGAACCATAAAAAAGCTGTCTTTTTGAGTGCAATTATCATAAAATCATATTTGGTGAGGCAGAAGTCGAGGCGAAATGCTTATTGATCGTTTCTCAAACACGCGTTCTCTCATTATGGTGTGGTTATTTCTCACTCAACATTTAAGAATGAGAATATGTTCTTTAGTATTTCTAACTTCTTATTACTAGCATGCAGAAACTCTATGTCCTCATAGCTCTTTGGATGCTTGTGACGCTTTGAACGCTTTGAAGTTGTGAGTTTTTAGTTTGATTTGCTCGAGGACTAGCAAAGTCTAAGTGTGGGGAATTTGATAGGTGTAGAATACACCTAATTTACTATCTAGTAGTTTATGCTTTCTTTGCTATTTTTCTTGTAAATTATGTATTTTACGCTTGTTTTGAGTTTTGTAGCTACTTTGGAGTCGCACGGAGGAAAAGAAGAAGAAATCACCCAATTTGAGCCAAAAGGGCGAAAAGGTCATTTTACAGGAGATTGATATATGGAGCCCAGCTAAGGTTAAGGGGCAACTTTCTGGAGGAATACTATAGACAGGCCAGCAGAGGTTAAGGGGCTGGAAACTTTGGCTAGCCCTTATCAGAAGTGACCACCTACTTTAGGCACCCATCTGGGGTGGTTCTTAGTCTCAGGGTGTTAAAAATCCCACCCAAATCTTTACAACCCTAAAAACGAGAAATTGTTCTCTCGTTGAAGCAGCCGCTGCTGTTTTTGAAACCAGAAGAACAGATCGACTCAGTGAAGGTGTTGGAGGTGGTTCTGTTGTTTGGAGAAAGAACTTAGGCTCGCTGAATCGATTGGGATCGATTGCTTTCCGTCATGGCGAGATCGATGATGTTTGGTGGAATGATTTTGGTTAAGCTTTGCAGCCATGGAAGCTTATGCCGCCATGAAAGAAGAGCTAGGGTTTGAATGAGAACTTCGCCTGAATCGAGAGCTATTGGTGAGAAGAACAATGGGTTTTGAGTTCGATAGATCAAGGATTGAATGGGTTTGAATCGAATCAAGATATCGAGAAATGGGTTTGTTGGAGATCGGAAAACAGACAAGGAGAAGAAGATGAAGGTGGTTCGGTTGAAATCGGAGAGAGGGTAGTAGTCCGAGGTGTTGTGGAGATTAGAGATGGGTCTGTGGTTGAGCTTGTTCGAATCAGAGAGAAGCAGAGGGGTCTGTGAATCAACAGAGCTATGTATGGGAGTGCTGCTATGGGTCCGTGGATGAAGAACGAGACCTCACCGCTACCGTTGGAAATTGATGAAGGTAGAAGGAGTGAATGACATTGAATGGTGTTAAATGTATGTTAGGTTTCTTAAAGGGATTGGAGCCGAAAGAATGGCCTGAATTCGGCCGGAAAGTCCTGTAATTGAACAGAACTCTACCAAATTTCCCCGCGAGTTGACTCGGTGGACGGCAGTGACCGATCCGAGCGAATCCGATGACCGCTCCAGTACTTGATTCATTTGAGTTAGACCGAGTAAGATCATTCAGCTGACTCGTTGCTG
Organism: Papaver armeniacum; assembly: GCA_023531295.1. NCBI lineage: Eukaryota > Viridiplantae > Streptophyta > Magnoliopsida > Ranunculales > Papaveraceae > Papaver > Papaver armeniacum. The sequence continues at coordinate 17,184 of JAJJWW010011372.1, read as the reverse complement.
ACTATAGTGGCTGACTCCCACTTCCCTTGACCCGATTGACTGACGGTTTGACCTTTGACCGTTAGTCCTAACGGAGGACTGACGGAATATTCCGTCGAATATTCCCTTGACGGTGAACTTTTTCAGGTGGCCGGCGGCGACTTTTTCCCACGGATTAAAGGCCACAATCCCGATTTTCCGCGAGCAAAAATTCCAGAATTTTCTATGGACTTCTCTCATGGGTGTGAAGACTTGGGCTAGGAATCGATGGAGAATTGACTCAAATTTGGAAAGAGAAGGTGGAAGAGTTGAGAAAAGCTTGGATTTGGAAATTGAATTAAAAAAGGAAAAGGATTCTACTCCTTAAAAGATTTGGAGAATATTGAAGCCTATAAATAGAGAAGTTTTCTACATCTCTACACACACAACACTTTTCTTTTCTTATTCTTTGTGTGAACTCTTTTAACATGAGTAGTTAATTTTATTGATTGAGGATGAATTCCTAGTTCTTAATATGATTTGAGTTTTTGTTTTTAATTCTATCTTGAAATTTTTTACATGATTATCGTTTGTTTTTACTAATAGGAATGATCTTAATGACATTCATGATTGATTGATAGATTGTTTAGAATGCATGCTAAATTGATTTGTTAGTTTAATCTAATGCTAGTGAAAGTTAGGAGATAAGTAATCGCTTTCTTGACTCTTTACATAAGTAGCAAACACAAGACCTTATGAGGATTCCGTGGAGCAATTGTGTGTAGAAACAACGCTAGAAAGTGAACCAAGCGAACCGAGTTTAACTACTAGTACTAAACCTAAATTCATAGATCTTAATGCATTCTGGGAATTACATCTTGTGTTTAACCTCGGGGTGGTTCTTTTGAATAGAATCGATAACTAAGCGGACTCGCTACTCGGTGAAATTAGGGGATTTTGGGGCTAGCTAAGCGACTGCTATCCTACTTGGTGATAATCATGACTAATAACAAGTAGAAGAGAACATAACTTTAATCATTGTTTCAGAACGAAGAAGGATTCCTTGATCTTGTCTCTCTTATTGCTTTCAACTTTCGATTTTAATTGCTTTGTTTATTTTCTTTTGCTTTTTACACCCCCTTTCGTGACAATTTTACAACTAGAATCTCTTGCTCCTCGTGGATCGACCTTGACTACCCTATATTACTTGTTAATTAGGTAGTAAAGTATTAATTAATTTGTTGTGTTACGACACGCATCGTGCTTTTCTCACAGCGTCATGGTCAATGAGAAAAAGCAATTTGACGTTTGCAAAATATTAACTAAAGTTAAAGTTGATTAAAAAAGCAACAAAGTGTGTTTGGTAAAATATCAAATTCAATCAAGTTGTTGTTATAGCAAATGACAAAAATGACATATCTTTGAAAATAGTTTTATTCGATTTTATTGGGTTTAAAAAATAATTAATTTTTTTACTATTCAATATAAATATTTATAATTTACTAATTGTTATTATCATTATGATTGTTAAAAAATTATTTTACTTAACACTTTTTAAGATATATATATATATATATAATTTTCAAACAAAAATCATGCTAAAATTAATTAAATTATTATTTAATATTTTTATTATTTTTATTATTGAAAAATGAAATGAAATAGTTTGAAAATAAAAAATAATAATATTTAAATACTAAAATATAAAAAAAATTGATTGTATATAAGTTTAAGGGTAACTTTGTCATTTATAAAATAAAATAGGGACAAAAAGATAAATCAAGCATTAAATTTAGGTGGGACCAAAGCTTATGCTTTTGTAGCTTTTAAAAGCCCTCCTCCTAGCTTTTGAAAATTGAGGAATTTGGGAAGTGTTTTGGGTAAAAAGCACTTTGATTTTTTTTTACCAAACACCAATTTCAAAATTATTGACATATATAGGTTTTGAAAGTGCTTTTGGAAAAATAAAAGCATTACCAAACTCGACCAAAAACAACTTGCAACTTCTATTCTATTTATAAAATCTTTCCTATTAAAAAAACAGAGAGGTGGAGAGAGTTTAGTTAAACATGCAAGTATAATTGAGGGAGGATCCCTCACACTTTTATTATCACACTATCTCACATGTTGGGCGTCATTTCATGAATAAAAAATCAAACCGTAAGCAATTTGAAGCTAATATTTTGGGGATATGTTCCTCTTACCAAGTTCTACATGCCTACCAAAAATGAGCACATTCAAATATAAAACCTCACAATCTACCGGTCTTAATTTCGACGGCCAGAAATCCGTTGATTTTCAACGGCTTATTTTCAAAGTAGTAGATGGTAGTGTTATATGTCTCGAATACGCCTCATTTTTGGTAGGTATGTAGAACTTGATAAGATGAACATATCCCAAAATATTAACTTCAAACAGATTACGGTTTGGTTTTTGTTCACAAATCTAACGCTTAACGTGTGAGATAGTGTGATAATAAAAATACGAGGGGATCCCTCCTCTATTTATTTAAGGATGATTTAAGTTGTTATATATTAGTAATTAAGCTATTAAATAGATTTTTAACACAAATCCGCGGGTCCACCAGCATCCACCCTGCCCACCCACAGACGTCAAACCCGGTGGTGATGGACCGGACGCGGATTGAAATTTAACATCCACCATATAGATGGACCAGACATGGGTAGTACCAAATCCAGTGATTTTCACCTGATTCTCAACCTACTTTCGTGGAATGTCAAAGAATTGGGCTTTAGATTACCAATAATCATTATTTTCATGTGTTTTTTTTTTTAAAAAAAAACAATCAACACAAAATTGGTTAAAAAGACCAAAATCAATAATTTCTGGGTGAAAAAGATATTTAGATTTTGATATTGTTTAAATGGACAAAAATATAAAAATAGCTAGGATGTAACCAGTTTCATCCTACCCATTTTCAAATTCTTTTTCTTATTTTTAATTTACATCAGGATGCATCCAGTTTCATCCTCTTTATTTTTTAAGTTTAAGCCAGGAAGAATCCAGTATCATCCTTGCTATTTTATTTGTGTCCATTTCACCCATAATAATTTTTACTCCTCCATTTGAACCATGTTTTAAATTTTTTTGGACAAATGACCCATTTTCCGAAAAATCAAGTAGTATCATCTAAAGTCGTTGTTATCGCATGAAACTATTTTCAACCAGCTTCATTTCTCTATATGGTTTATAACAATATTACTAATAGGGGTACCAGTTTATTATGAAGGGTACCGAATCCCATATTATCTTAAGTAGGGTCCAGTGGAGGAGTGAAGGGGGTACTTCAACATTTGCGCCACGTCAGGTAGGAGGGAGGTCGTAGTCTAGCGGTGAGGGAGGGAATTTGGATAAGCGAGGCCACGATCCTCTCCTATCAGAAAACTAAAAAGCGAGCATTGGTTCCTCGCTTGACTGGTCAATGCCAGTTGAAGTAAGGAGACGATCCTCACCCTATTAATACACAGGAAGCAAAACTTTGGTTTCTCCTCTTTCATCCTCATGTTTCGTTTTCATCCCTTTTTTCTTATTTCTATCAGAAATCGAGTTTTCCCTAGAACAAAGAGGTGATTCAATGGAATCTAATTGATTTGTTTTTGATGGATCCGGTACAGGGGTTTTGGGTGGATGCAATACTGCGTAAATTGTAGCTTGTTGATTTGATTTAGAATACTAACTAAAAGATGTATGTATTAGAATCAAAAAACTTGTAGTAAGTGTGTTAAGGGCATGATGGTTGATTGATGTATGTTGTGGTAGTATTTTGTGTTGTTAGGGTTGATTGATGATTAATCTCATTTAGTTTAGTATTATTATTAGGGTTCAGTGGAGAAGCATATAGAACTTTTTTCTTTCTTTTTTTTTTTTTTTTTGTTCTTTTATCAATTTAGATGAAACTTGATAATTGTCTATGCATAAAAATTGCTACTGATTTTTATATTTTTTAGTATTAAATTCATGTTTAAGTTCAAAAATTGAATTTAGGGTTCTATTGATGAAACATAGAGAGTTTGGGTTATTTTTTCAAACTTTCAATTTAGGTGAAAACCTGATAATCATAAAGAAGTACGGGAGTAACATTTTGGTGGTTGTTCTTATTGTAGTGCGTTATGGTTATGACGGAAAATAAGATTTTTTCTAGGAAGGGTGACGTAGAAATAGAAGTTACGAAAAGTTAGAAAATGACAAAGAGTTAAAATTTAAAACAAGTTGGCCTCAGGTGAACAATTATTATCAGATAGTGGTGAAAGATAACATAATCCTTGAATGTGTTACAAAACTATGTTTTTTTCGGTGTTTCAATTTGATTTCTATTCTTCCGACTGTAAATTAATCGAAGCTCATATGAACAGATGGTGGAAGAAGACTGGGAAATTTCACTTCTCGGAGTTCGAGTTAGGAATAACACCTTTAGATTTTGTAAAACTAACGGGTATTCCAATTGGTGGTGGTCATGTGATGCCAAATATACCCGTTGGGTTGAATATGAGAGATTACATATGATATGATAATACATATTTTTCTGGCATGAAGGAAAACGGGGATGAATAAACAACCGAGCGAGCCGGGCGAGCTAGAAGGTCATCCACATGAAAAATCGGTCTATGGGAATCGCAGGCAAGCTCCATTCCATTGGGATTTCTTTCCAAATACATTACTAGTGGAGAAAACATAAACAACGAGGGTGTATGGGAATAATTCACTAGAATATTTTTATTCTGGTGCGTTGGTAGATTCTTGATAGGAAACACTACAACAAGAGTAAATAAAGGGTGGTTAGTATTGTTAGAAAACTTGCATAATCTCGAGCAATATAATTGGGGTAGTGTTGTATTAGGAAATTTGTATGATTTCCTTGACAAATGCAATTGTACGAAGCGTTCGTAAATGGGTGGGATGTGGTTGATTATAGAGTATTAGTACTACTTTTGTTTTCGCAATTGCCAACCACTTTTGAGAATAGATGCAACTATCATCAATAATCGTTGCCTTCTATCCCACAATTTTATTATTTAGGAAGGAAAACTCATTTGGGTCGGGTCAAGTTGATAACTACAAACACTCACTTGGAATAACTCGTGAACAGCTTGACATGAGAACCAAAGAATATGTTATATGGAAACCATGGAGAGATGATCGTTAGATCATTGCTCAACAAACTCACAAGTGTTGCCATCTCAAGCTTGTTGTTAAATTTAGTTGTCAAAACTATATCTTGATTTCTAGTCTACTACATTAAGTCAAGTCTGGATTAGGATAAAAGTGTGTAGTTGAGAATTGGATATCACTGCATTCTACCGTTTGAAGGCGAAGATCAACAGGAGCTCTGGAGATGTTAGAGCATAGCTCGGTTGAACCCACCAAGCGTTGGTATGTCAAGTTTGGTTGTGATATTTTAGTGAGCCAAAACTCATTTTAAGAGTTGCTTGATTATGTACTAGAAGTCAACTTTCAGATAGGTTAGCTTGAAAGTATTAGGATATGAGACATTACAAGTATTTTGAAGACTTGAAGAAGTGAAGAAGTAAGGAGCTACAACAACAACATCATCCTTCCACTGAGCTTAGTGATATTTGACTTGAACTGTTTCATTCCCTAATGTATCTTTCAAGTCGTGCATATTGAAAACAAAAACTCATGAAGCATGAATGACACTCTAGTTAGACATAGTATTAAGGAATAGAATACGAGGTTTATTGCTTAACCATTAAACTTTGTAGATAAGACATCGACATAATCGTTTTTGAATGCTATTGTGATTATGTATGGGTATAAGTGAAGATTTCATCCTAGGAAATAATGTTTTATATTTTTTTAAGGAAGTAAATTCATAAACTTGTTTTGTGAATCGAAAAGGAAATCGCCAGGCATTATTGGTATTGTTATTCATTGCATATCTTGTGAAAAACCAATATGTGTGATTAGTATAACCGCTCATGACTTGTTTATGTTCTTGGTAAAACTATTCACAGAGGCCTGACTTTTGTATTGGTATGACTTTTATTAGTGTAACCAATCTTAAGTAATCACCTGAGATGGTATGATCGATTTTGTGATTTTGTGTATGACCGACTGGGTAAAGGGGAACCGATCCTAGTAAGAGGTGCAACACATCACAAAGGGAATCGATCCTTGTATGAGGTGGCAAGTTTTAAAGGCAAAGGGGAACCGATCCTATGGACATGTGTAACACGTTTTTAGGCAAAGGGGAACCTATCCTATGGACATGTGCAGCAAGCACAAGTTAGATACCATATATATGTGGGGAACCGATCCTAGTACCTAGTCAACCAAATTTTTGAAAGCTAGTGTGACTATGCACAAATACATGGAGGTAGAACCGAACTTGTTTTGGTAGAACCGTGAAACCCATGATTTGTGATTAAAAAGTGTTCTTGATCAATCACATAGTTCTTGAAAAGTCGATGAACCAATTCTAAACTTGTTTGGAAGTGTGGCAAATCGGTTTCAAGGTTGTAAGTATGAAATAGGACTTACAAAATAAGGATGTTACATACTTTGAACATGTACAAGAATGCTAATCTTTAATTGTTCAAAGTTATTCCTTAGTAGCTAAAGGAAGAAAATCCCGATCGAATAAAATAAATTGAGAATCTTTTATTTAAGGTTTTTAATTTTATTTTAGGAAAATGAAAATTAGTAATGTGCATTTACTAGTTGGAGATTTTCCAAGAGATTTTCGATCATTATTTGGACAAAGTATTTCAGAATTATGGAAACCGAATCTGAATATATTGCATATCTTGAGAATATTTTCGGTTTTGGAAATTCCTTGGTGTCCAAACTTCCTTGGTCTATAAATATGAAAGTTTGCATTTCAAGCAAACTAATCCTTCAGATGCTAAGAACTATCTCATTGTGATGTTACCGGTGAAGCCGCCATTCGAGAAAAGAGTAACCTAATTAGGAGAAATCTCTTACTACGGCTACTTTAAAGTCTTCTTTGGGATTGAGAAGCTCTATTAGTACCGCTGTTGGTGGAAACTAGATAATTGTGGGTTTATCTTTCGCTTTGATTGATTTGATTGACTAACGGTGGTTGAACTTTGATTGCACCTAGTTCGTTTATGCTTGAGAATCTTCTCTTCTGATATAAGATTCACTCAAACTAGATGGAAGTTTCGACAGGGATCTTTAGACTGTTTGTAGATCTAAAGACGTCTTGTGATAATCCATTGTTAACATACTTCGCCTTTCGCGTGATTGATCACAAGAGATTCAAGTTGATTGTGTGCATGTGTTTATTAAATATCTAAGAAGATTTGAAGACAAAGAATATATTGAAGATTTCTGATTTAGGATTCATAATCTTTGGTGTGCACAATAGTTGTTTCGGTATAGAGGATCCAACTATAATCGGTTTATCCTTGAGGTAGATTAGATTGATTAGTTGTGTAGATCAACATCAATACAATTCTTTGTGATTAAAAGTATTGATTGCAAAATCTTAACAATTACTTCGGTAGTTGATAATAAGATAGATCTAAGAACCTGACGATTGAGTTTATTGAGACAAACAGAAGAGCCTTTGTCGAATTCACATCACTTGGTTAAAAGAGTTGCTACCAAACAGATTTGTTGTTCCTTTCATTGCTCGAATACGAACCAAAGGAATTGTTCCAAGTACGTGACTTATTCATAAGTTGGAGGCGTGGGAATACAAGACATTTAAAGTAGGTGAACTATAGGTTTAGTTGCTTGGTCTCAACTATACGAAGTTGGTTTGATTTTGTATAGCGGCTTAATTCTGAGAGTATTCAATTCTGGACAAGGTCTCGGGGTTTTTCTGCATTTGCGGTTTCCTCGTTAACAAAATCTTGTTGTGTCTTTTACTTTTCTATTTCCGCAATTGGTAGTTCGTGTATCATGATTTTGTTTTGATTGCCGAGCCTTGCTTCAACACACAAGTTAGTTAGAAATCACAAAGTTTCTTCGTCTCGGACTTTGTAATTGCACAAGTTTATACTTGTGAGGTAAATAATAATCTAGGGTCAGCTTCTTCAGATTCATAAGACTGATTTTTGAGTTGTGCTAGACTTTGTGTATTGCAATCGATTGCCTATCTCACCTTGATCTTTGATCAGAACGGAAATCACATACAGGCTTATCCGTGAGAGGCGGATTGGTTTAAAGTATTCAATTAAGTTGAAGAAACTCTTAGGATGTAAAGGACGTCATTTAAGGGAATCAAGTGCGCAAAGGACTGCTAGGATTCAAGAGGCGTAATGAGCGCGACCGTAAATGAATTATTAGGATGCTTTAATTCGGTCTCAACTATACCCCTGTCCGAAATTATGATAGTAGGATAGAGTCTGTAGAGGCTTCATACAGTTTGGTGTTCAAGTCTGGACTAAGTCGCGTGTTTTTTTTTACATTTGCGGTTTCCTCGTTAACAAAATTTCTATTGTCTATGTTCAAGGTGAGGACGTAATACTAATACCGATTAGGTGGTATTATTGTAAGATTTTCTCTTATTATGGGAGTTAGAACAAACAGTGTGTTCTTGATCTAGTATAGTATGAAAAACCTTTTTCTTGTTACCTCGAAATAACGAAGTATCTTGAAATTAACTGGTGTTGCATATGCAACTTTTAGCTATTTTTCTCTTTGAGAAAGTTCTGCATTTAGTATTACAATTCCCTTTGCCATTAGATGATTTATTAATATCGGAAGACATGTCCATTCTTAAAATGGTTAAATCACTAATGGAGGAGCACGGAATATTGACAACTAATGCAATATTAGTTGTTTCCTCTTCTTCGGAATCATATGAATCTGAGGTGTCGTCTAGAGTTACAGCTAATGCCTTGCTTTCAGTGTATTTCCCAAGATTAGGATAGTCTTTAGCCATATGACCAAAACCTTTACGCTTAAAACACTTAGGTTGATATTCATTATCTTCTTCTTAATCTTTCTTTTTCTTGACAGGAACTCGATCATGGGGTCAAGAAGATCGATGAGTATCTTTTATGAATCTCTTATTTCTTTTCTTCAAGAGATCTCGAAATTGTCTGGTGACTAATGATAATGATTGTGCAACTTCATCATCAGAATTTTCTGCAATCTGTTCAATTGGTAGTTTTGCTGGCTCTTAGGATAGTTTGCACGAAATTCAAACTTGGGTATTTAAGTTTGGACACCAAGGAATTTCCAAAACCGAACATTCTCAAGATATGCAATATATTTCTAAAAATGGTTTTCATAATTCCTGGAAATGCTCTGTCCAAAATAAACGAAATCTCACTGGAAAATCTCCAATTAGTAAATGCACATTACCAATTTTTATTTTCCAAAGATATGCATTTTAATTGCTGGTAATTAAAACCATATAAAATTAACAACCTTAATTAAAAGATTCTCAACTTATTTCGGTCCGGGATCTCCTTGAGTTATTAAGGAATATCTTTGAACAATAAAAGATAAGAGTTACCGAACATGTTCAAAGTATGTCGACATCTTTTTCTTTGTAAATCTTTTTCATATTTACAATCTTGGAACCGATTATACCACACTTCCAAACAAGTTTAGAATTGGTTCTATCCGACTTCCAAGAACTATTTTCAAATATCAATACACTAATCATGGGTTTACGGTTCTACCAAACACAAGGATCTTCTACCTAATATGGTTATCGGGGCCTAAGCATCGCTTACTTTGATCGGTTACATCAATTACTGGACCGGTTACCATATTCTCATGGTAATACTTGTGATCGGTTACACTAGTCACTAGGATCTAGATTACACCAATTACCAGACCGGTTATGCCAATTACAAGGATCGATTACAACTCTTTTGTGATTGGTCATACCAATTACCAGGATCGGTTACACCAATTACAAATATTGATCATACTATCTAAGGCGATTACTTAGGATCTAAGTTACACTAATAAAGGTATACCCACGACATAAGTCTCGACATTGTGACTAGTTATACTAAGATACATAACAAGTTATGATCGGTTCTACTAACTCACACATATTGGTAATCCAAAGATATGCAATGAATGACAATACCAATAAGCCTAGCGATTTCCCTTTCGATTCATAAAACAAGTTCATGAATGTACTTCCTTTAAATGAATGTAAACTTTGTTTCCTAGGATGAAATCTTAACCTTTACACATACACATAATCACAATAGCATTCATACGATTATGTCATTTTCTTATATACGAAGTTCAAAAGATAAGCGTTATACTTCGTCTTCTAATTCCTTACCACTATGTCTACTAGAGTATAATCATTCATAGCTTCACATTTATGTTTTCAATATAGCACGACTTGAAAGATACGTTAGGAATGAAACAGGTTCAAGTCATAATATTACTAACCTCAAGAGGAAGGATGATGTCGCGATGTAGCTTGTCACTTCTTCACATTCTTCAAGTCTTCGAGTAATACTTGTATGTTTCATAATCCTAATCTTTCTATCCTAACCTATACGAAGTTGTCTCTAGTATATAATCAAGCGACTCTTTAATTGAGTTTTGATTGATAAATATGACAACCAAACTTGGCATACCAACGCTTGGTTGGTTCAACCGAGATATGCTCTAACAATCTCTCCCTTTGTCAATTTTAGTGACAAAACTCTTAATACATATGGATAAAAAAATTACAAAATTTATTATACATACGCTTGATTCCTAGTTTCAAAAGCACAATACTCGCATATATTCAATCCATAAATGCCGTTGTTGACATTTAAACAACAAATCTAATACTCCCCTAAAGGTGAGATAGGTAGATTTTCAATCCGCACATCTTTGTTATTTCCAATTTGTAGTCCAAATAGCTACAATCATCATATGATATGTTTCTCCCCTTTAGTCAATGTTTTACTTTATTAAGATATAACGTTTAACATAATTTTCCTTTCCTAAGTGATTACAAATCACTTGTTTACTCCATATATTTCTCCCCTTTTTGTCACAAAATGACAAAGGTCCGAGCATATACCAAAACCTAAAGGATCTTACAAATCTTAAAGAATTGTACGACCTATAAGAGTTATGCATCAAGGTTTCACATACCATTTTAGATAACCAATATCAAAACCGAAACTACAAGTAATTTGGTTTTAATATGTTATCAAGGAAACAATTTCACGAAGAAATTTTCCCCTAGTTTAACAAATTGACTAAGAAACTTAGTTCCCTTGCTAAACCGATTGCACAAATACAATCGCTAATTCGATAAGACCAAAATAAAGATCAAAATTAACTTTATTTTTTCTCCATCAGGCTTTAATTATTCAGATAATAACTTAGACCTTACACTTTAGACAAGACAAATACTAGAGTTAACTAATATTTCTTGTCAAGGCATTCGATTAGACTTGAATAACCGAATCCTTTACTTTGATAAGTCTAACTAAGATCAGAATTAACTTAGTTTCTCTAATTCGAAATCGAATTGGACTAAACAAATGTGAAAAGACGAGGGTACCCAAATATACCTCAATCTAAAACTTTTCCACCTATAAGTCATTTATCCAAAAGTGATTGTCTATGGACTGAGTCGAGACAATACAACTAATCGGTTCACACTTCGTGTGATCATCTATGTATACGAGATCGAGACAATATGAGAACAAGATAACTTGTGTGATTGACTATGGATACAAGATCGAGACAATGCAACATCGAAGTATGTTTACTTGATAAATGGTTCGGACTTAACCAAACACAATAGGATTACTATCAATTAAATGGGAATTAACGTTTGTGTATTTTACTTCTAATTATAATAAAAACAATTATAATTGCGGAAATAGAAAAGTAAAAGACACAGCAATATTTTGTTAAAAAGGAAACCGCAAATGCAAAAAAAAACCCGGGACCTTGTCCAAATTGAATACTCTCGGTGATTAAGCCCTTTATACAAAATCAAACCAATTTAGTATAGTTGATATGAAGCAACTAAACCTATAGTTCACCTAGTTCCGGTCAGATTCCCGCTCCAACTTGTAATAAGTCACGTACTTGGAACAATTCCTTTGGTTCGTATTCCAAGCGATAAAGGAACAACAAATCTGCTTTGGTATCAACTCTTGCAACCAAGTGATGTGAGTTCGACAAAAGGCACTTCCGCTTATCCCAACAAACTCCTTTTCCAGTCCTTATATTTATCTATTAACAACTACCGAAGTAATCGTCTAGATTTTGTAATCAATACTTTGAATCAAAAAGAAACGATTGATGCCAATCTACTCAACTAATCAATCCAATCTACCACAAGGATAAACTGATTATAGTTGGATCCTCTTTAACCTAACAAGTATTTGCAGAAAAATAATTAAAGATTATGAAACCAAATCGAAATCTTCAAAGTCTTCTTTGTCTTCAAATCTTCTTAAATCTTCAATAAACACCTGAACACACAATCAACTTGAATCTCTTGTGATAAATCACTACGAACGGAGTATGTTGACAATGGATTATCACAAGACGTCTTTAGATCTACAAGCAGGTCTAAAGATCCCCTGTCTAAACTTCGATCTAGTTTTGGTGAATCTTATATCGAAGATTCTCAAGCGCATAAACAAACTAGGTGCAATCAAGTTCAACAACTGTTAGTCAATCAAATCAATCGAAAACTAATAATAAACCGCAATTATCTAATTTCCCACCAATCTGTACTAATAGAGCTTCTCAATCCCAAAGAAGTCTTTAAACCGAGAGGTCAGAAGATATTTCGCCTAATTAGGTTACTTTCCTCTCTCAGAAAGTGCGGCTCCCACCAAGAACAACACAACTAGGCAATTTTCTAAGGCTCGAGTTAGTTTGATAGTAGTCAGAAACTTGATTTAGATACAGCGAAGTTTGGACACAAGCAATTTCCAAAACCGGAAAATATTCTCAAGATATGCAATATATTCCATATTCGGTTTCCATAATTCCTGGAAATGCTTTGTCCAAACATCGATCAAAATCTCTTAGAAAATCTCCAATTAGTAAATGTACATTACCAATTTTCATTTTCCAAAAATAAAATTAAAAACCTTAATTAAAAAGATTCTCAACTTATTTTTCGATCGGGATTTTCCTATAGCTATTAAGAAATATCTTTGAACAATAAAAGATAAGCGTTATTCGCACATGTTCAAAAAATGTCGACATCTTAACTTTCTAAGTCCCTCTTTTTCATACTTACTATCTTGAATCGATTTTAACACTTCCAAACAAGTTTAGAATTGGTTCATCGACTTTGAAGAACTGATTGATCAAGAACACCAATCACCAATCATGGGTTTTCCACGGTTCTACAAAACAAGTTTTGGTTCTACCTCTATGTGAGTACTTGGATTTAGTCACACTAGCTTTCCAAAATTCGGTTGACTAGGTACTAGGATCGGTTCCCCACATATATATCGTATCTAACTTGTATTTGTTGCACATGTCCTTAGATCGGTTCCCGATATCTAAAAACGTGTTGCACATGTTCATAGCATCGGTTACCAATATCTAGAAATGTGTTGCACCTCTTACAAGGATCGATTCCTCTCTTGTGATCGGTTGCACCTCTTCCTAGGATCGGTTCCCCTTTGCCTAGAATTGGTCATACCAATAACAACAAATCGATCATACCATCTCAAGTAATTACTTAAGATCGGTTTCACTAATAAAAGTCATACCAATACAAAAGTCAGGGCCTTGTGAATTAGTTTTACAAGAACATAAACAAGTCATGAAAGGTTATACTAATCACACATATTGGTAGTTCAAAATATATCCAATGAATAACAATACCAATAAGCCTAGCGATTTCCTTTCGATTCACAAAACAAGTTCATGAATTTACTTTAAATGAATGTAAAACATTATTTCCTAGGATGAAATCTTCACCTCATACCCATACATAATCACAATAGCATTCGAACGATTATGTCGGCTGTCTTATATACGAAGTTCAAAAGATAAGTGTTATACTACGTATTGTATTCCTTAATACTACGTCTAACTAGAGTATAATCATTCATACTTAAGTAGTTATGTTTTCAATATGCACGACTTAAAAGATACGTTAGGGAATGAAATACCAAGTCAAATATCACTAACCTCAAGTGGAAGGATGATGTTGTTATTTTAGCTCCTTACTTCTTCACTTCTTCAAATCTTCGTAATACTTGTAATGTCTCATATCCTAATACTTTCAAGCTAACCTATCACAGTTGAATCTAGTACATAATCAAGCGAATCTTTAAATGAGTTTTGGTTCACTAAAATATGACAACCAAACTTGACATACCAACGGTTAGTGGGTGATCGAATTTAGAATAGTAGTAAGTAGAGTTGTCGTTCACTCGGACTTGTTGAAATCGATTTTAGGATTTAATAATGAAAAATAATAAAAATAGAGAATATATACAATTTATGTCACAAGATGAAAAGAGTTCTTGGGACTCAGGATTCCACCGATTCTCACATTCATGCGGTTCATCTATTAATTAGGACAATTAAAACTCCATAAAATAACAAACATCGACTCCCATTCTTTGCCAAGGTAGATTTTATAAAGAATTATATGTAATTCACAAGCATGTTGCATCTAAAGTACCTAAGACTAAGCATGCGACATCTAACGAATTCACAAATAATCAAGAAAAATCATAAATCAATTATAATAGGAAATAGTCATAAAGGAATTAAATAGAATTACCGCAAGGGTGCAAAGTCGACTTGCTCCGTCAGTCGTCCCGATGATGGGTTCTAGCTCCGCATGGTAAAAACACTCTCAAAGGATTTTTATTGCTCAAAAAGGTGTTTACAATGATGAAATAGAGAAAATGATGAAAATTGAGTATTTGCAACACTTATAAGGTGTTGCAAACGTTGTTAATATACGATAAAGAAAAGTGATGTAATCATCATTGATATGTCGCTGCAAAGACTTTGCAAAAAACCGAGAATAAACCACGGTTTTTAACGGCCCGGGCTTTAGCGGCTTTAATGTTCTTTCGTTCTTTCTTTCCCAACGACATTAGAAAAGAATACCGCACCTTGATTTTCTTCACTCTGCAACTACATCTTTTGACCCAAACTCTCTCCATTCTCCCTACTGACCTCCGAACACTCTTTATATACTAGACAGGGTCTCAAAATCTCTTCAATAACTCCAGAATTATTCCCCTTAACTCTGCCAGCCTTTCGAGAATATTTTGTTTCTCCTTTACGCGTTTGTTGGGCTGTCCAACCGGTGTATACTACCTCCAAACACGTTGAGTCATCATCCAAAAGCATAATTGGATGAGGATAGCGCACTTAGGTCACACGTAATCGTCATAAATAGCTTGGAAAAAATCGGAGAATATCTCCTTCTCTCGCTTTGTAGCATCCACGTGTGCAGCCCAAGTCTTTTTCGATTCTAAGCAACTTACCATCCCTGTTTAGTCGTTACAGGTGGTATCACTCCATAACAGCAACAAATCGACGGATAACGTTGAAATTCAATACAACAAATGTCGAGATATTTTCTTCTTTTTCACTTCGAACGGACTGTCGACCAAATTCAATCGAAACAAAGCCCATACCATGCCCGTGATGCTCAATAAAGCTTCCCAACCAATTTCAGCCATTGAGTCTAATGAAACACCTTCAAAATCAACCTAACTGCGGTTCTTTGAAACCATATTTTCCGCCAAAACCCGGTTTGAAGGTAGAAGATGCTTAGCCCTTATACAATGTTAGGTGCCAAATAACAAATGGGTGATGTGGACAATGGGGCTACACATAGTCGTGGGTGACACATAACAAAAGTGGGGGTCATTATATATGTCCTCCCAGGGATGTTCCGAGCAACTTTTTTGAGCTGAATTTTCCAACAACATTTATTTCCTAAATACCTACAAACACACAAAAACCATAATTAGTACAATGTCGAGCACTAACAATATAGAACATTGAGAACAAAATAGACACAAAAATGTGTCTATCAAATACTCCCAAACTTATTATTTGCTAGTCCTCGAGCAAATTTGATTCAGAAAATAAAAATCATTTGAACCCCTAGTGGCCCTAGTGGCGGAGTGTTGTCTCCTGAGGGTTTTTAGAGGTGTACCCACAAAACATTTATATTCAGGACCACAGCTATCTCGCAAAACCTTGGAAAGCACTAAAGAATCTCCTTGGTTGGCATACTTATTTCTACGGGAGGGAAGTACTGATGCGAAATTCCAATTGATGTACACGAGTTTGCACTCAAGCATACTAAAAATTCATATAAAGTGACAGAAGCTCTACTCGAGATAGTTTCTAGACATCATAAACCTGAGTCAACCAATCATGGAAAGATTAAGAAGATGGATGTAGAGAAAAACATGGATGATGTTGACTAAGGTGAACATATCCTAATGGTGAGATACTGGTCCGACTAATATCAACCCAACTTGGCATATACAAGGGGACCCGTTAGTCGATAATCTAACTCCGGTCAACCACAATCGCATATACAAGGGCTCAGTGGTCGACTTTATTGAATTTATTCAGGTTTGGTCTCGATGGTTCGGTCTCATTTTTTTATTTATTTATATATATATATATCTCGAGTCACTCTATTCACCCTAGCAATGGCAAAAGAAAAAGAAGTGATCGAGATTCTTTCATGTTTCCATCACGAGGATATGGCGAAACTATCATGTTTTCTTTTCTAAACACCCGAGCTTTGCGGCTTTATGAATAGACTCTTCTAGATGTTTCCATATAATCAGATTGGTTCCTCAACTCCTACAAACCAAGATGTTCCCATCCACTTAGATTAGTTAATGCCAACCTTAATAAGCATAAATTTCTAGTCTCTGGAGTTTATTTATTGCAACTAAAAAGTTTCTCCCATACCCCCAAACTTAAATCTAACATTGTCCTCAATGTTCTAAAGATGAAATTAAAAACATGAACAAGGAGAAATCATATTGCCAGTTGAAGCAAAAGAGTTAAGGAAAAATATTACCGTGTTGCAAGAGCATGGGTTACCTCCCAAGAAGTGCTAAGTTTAAAGTCTTCACCAGACATTGGAAAGGATTAGTCACCTCGAAGAACCATATAGCAACAGATCGAATAATACAGGTCATCCGGATCAAAAAGTGCTAACCACAAGAAGAGGAAACTGCAACGGACCGAGGAAGATATCCAAACACACCCTTATCTATTTTTTGTTTAAGACAACTATATCTAGTTGTGGTT